>MU269991.1:12523928-13018928 GCA_021432705.1 Caranx ignobilis
ATTAAAATGTGGTTATCATCAGAATTCCATTTAACTTGACTTGACTTATTTAACATATAGGACTAGAGTAGCTTGACTCTCACCACCATAACTTACTACATGAAAAAAAGCTGTACAAAAAAGCTTTGAAATGCGCAAATATGTACTTTGGTTTCTGGACAAGTTCATTTTCTTCTGGACTAAATACAAGAGTAAACACTTCTTCCTAACTGGACCATTGCATCATTCTTTATTTCTGTTTTGCTTGCACCAAGCATCTGTGCAACTTTGTGGGTCGGCCCAAGCAAACACACTGAGAAGAGACTTGATCAAAATAAAAAAAAAAAAGAAAAAAAAGGTCCAATATCACCACCCATAATATCATATCTCTCCTCCTGGGCCAAGTCAATGAAGCAGGAAGCTGCTAAAGTGCATTTTCTCATAGAGGGAGCAGATATGAAGCAATAGATGTTCAGATGTTGCCTCCTCCTCCTCCTCCTCCTCCTCCTCTTCCGTTCTCCATCAGTTCAAGCAAGAATTTATCCTGGAGGTATGTGTGGACCGTATACACCATACATTACACATTGTATGTTGTGCCATCTGTACAAGACTCTAAACAACTGTTCTATAGCCAAGACTCTCTGATTTGCAAAACAGCCACACATGCACACTTTTTCTCTTCCTCTCCCATTATTTGTTATTCTCACACAAATGCACTCTAAATCTCATCTCCACCTACAATAAATGTATACATACACCGTGTAATATCTCTTAGGCGGTAATTTTCCTGCACCATAAAATGACTCATTTGTCTCCTCTATATTTTTCCTCTCTCTCAGCCAGTGGG
The DNA here is from genome assembly GCA_021432705.1 of Caranx ignobilis. Lineage (NCBI taxonomy): Eukaryota > Metazoa > Chordata > Actinopteri > Carangiformes > Carangidae > Caranx > Caranx ignobilis. The sequence continues at coordinate 12,524,755 of MU269991.1, forward strand.
GAAGGAGGAGCACACCACAAGAGCACTGCTGCTGAGATTAAAACCTGATGGAGGGTGTCTGAGCAATGTGTGTGTGTGTGTGTGTGTGTGTGGGTGAGTGAGTGAGTGTGTGTTGCACGTGTGTTCCTCTGTACTGTAAGTATGAAGGCAGAGGGGAGGGGGAGAGGGGATTAAACCTGTGTCCTGGGGTCTCTTTTTGATGTCAGGGGGCTGCTGGGGAGGAGGAGTGTCAGTGCTGACAGGGCAGTCTCACTCACGCATGATATGGTCACCACACACACACAACTACACTCACAATAAACACATAGAGCACACACACAGAGGCATCTGACTTTTCTCCTGCATTATTTATGAAATACTGCCATTATCTCTTGTTTTACACTCTGCATAAAGTGAAAGCCAGGAAAATAGCAGGCGTGTGCTTGTGCACATGCACATGGTATGAGTGTGTGTCTTTGTGTTCACCGTGAGTTATGAAAAAACAAAGGGGGGTAGAGCAGCAAACTATGAAACAGGAAGACATCCTGAGGAGCAGGTTGCTTTAACATGTGAAAGTGAACATGTTGGAACAAAGAACAGCGTCACAGATAGAGGAGAAAAAAAAATTTAATTGATGGTTAAATGTTCTCCATGTTCATGTTGCTGTGTACACACAAACAAAGGAGTGTGTGGGTGGGGTTTTGTCATGGAAGCTACACCATACACTGTCACCAATGTGACAGAACACTGTAATTGAACATTGCAGGAGGAGAGCTGTGACTTATCATCACTGTAACGAGGGGGAAAAAAACTGCTGTGACACTCACAGATGTACTTGTCATCACTCTTCTCATGGAACAAGCTCTAGTTGATGCTTAAAGACACTTAAGTTCTGTCCATCCCTCAGTAATTGGTCACAGTTTGGTGACTGACTCAGATGTTAATATAATGTCAATGAGAGAAAAGTTAACAAAAATCAATCTGCCAGTTGTCCATCTGTCAGCTCTATTGCTATGTTGGTGAAAAAGGGACAAGAGCCAATCACAGCTGAAACAGGACAAGGGCGGGGCACACCCTGGACAGTTGGCCATTCATATAGAAACTGACAAGCCATTTACACCTATAGGCACTTCTAGTATTGTCAGTGAACCTAGTAGGTGTGTCTTTGGACTGTGGGAGAAAGTTGGAGTTGGAGAGAGAGAGAGACCCCCACACAGGTACAGGAACACCAGCAGAACAAATCAAAGCTGGGCCGAGGAGCAGGAAACATGAACGAGCCCATTAAACTCAATAAAGCTTAACATTAATTGACTTTACAACATAAACATGCCCACAACAAGCAATTTTGAGAGTTTAAGAGTTCAGCACCACGGATAGCGGCCAGGTCATTTTGAAACTTACTTCAGATAATGAGAGCAATAGCATCAACAGCTAGACTGTTTAGAAAAATTGCCAAAATTGCCCTTGACATTACATTGCTTGAAAACAAACATACATATGCCCAAACAGGGGGGCTTACAAGCATCCACCCACCCATCAACTTTTATTGCCAGACATAAACAAACCACAACAAAAAGACTACATTTTTGACACAAATTCAATACATTTGTACAACTTCAGCACCACTGATAGCGACCACATCATTCTGAAAGCCACTACAACTAATGAGAGCAGTACTGTATCAATAGATAGAATGTTTAGTAAAATTAGCAGTGCAGCCCATGAGTTCACGTGCAAGTACAAATTCAATTTGAGGCAGGGCAGTCGATGAGCCTTGCACTCCAGGGGTGGGGTCTGCTTCCCCAAAAGAATTACATTTTAACACTATTGCCAAGTGGTGAGCATGAATTCCTTATCATAGGATAAGCCCTGCCCTGCCCCTGTACGGATGAACATGCAAACTCCACATATAAAGGCTCCAGGCCTGGGAATTGAACCCAGAACCTTCTTGCTGTGAGGCGATAACTAACCTGCTAGGTTGCATATAAATGAGGACAAAAGGAAGCTACTTCACACAACCTCAAGAAATACAACACAAACTATCACTTTAAAGAAGCACCTATTTCGACCAAGACACTGTTTGATGGAACACTTGGGTTTGAGTTTGTGTAGCACCCCCAAACAGCAGATCTTCACAACATTACAGCCTGACCTGACTGGCACGGTCTAGCTAGCAGAAAATAGCTGTTCTACTGCTCTCCCACTTTTAAATGTATGCAGCGAAGAAGAAAAATGAAACAGACATGTTAAATTAGCTGTTCCAAATGTGTGTACCAAACAGAACCAAAGAGATTGATTAGTGACAACTGATAATTTTTTGTCCTTTTACATCCTGTAAAGTGATACCATTCCTTCCTTCTCCTGAAATACATCTGGTTGAATATTGAACATTGCAGAGAAGAGAATGTCTTCTCGTCTCTGTTGAAGCCTGTGTAAATTGACTTTCGATTAAGATAATTGAGGCTATAGAGAGATATTTGACTTCCCCTGCTGTTCATGAAACCACTGTTGAATTTGTTGCACAATGTCTAGCAAGCTATTACCATCTTGGAATATGTGGAAATTTATGAGGGAATTTTATTTACATCACTGGGACCTGTAGTGTTTGCTGTATATTATATGATAATGTGGTGAAATTATCAGGCCTAATGACTCCCAGTAGAGGTCTGCCACACACATACAGTATCTGCTGCTATGATAAGTAGTTCACTGCTGGTAGGTTGAGGACGTCCTTTGGCTTTGATGTGAAGGACAAATTATGCAGGTTCTTAATAATTCCAAGGGAAATTTCTCACAAAGAACTGTTTATACTAACAGTGGTGACACTAGAGAGATGATGAGTGATGCAGCCTTGTATGTCATGTGTTGTAGGTTGTTCTGTGTGTGGGATGCAAATGACCCCATCATGAACATCAAGTAGAAGGTGTTGCATAATTGTTTTAAATGGCCATTATGAAGTTCTGGTCGGTGTTGCCACTTGACTGTTACTCACTCCACTGACAGCCTCTCTCACACATTCATTCCCATTGTCATCCAAAAGCCTTGCTGCGCTGTTGGCACTGCCGGCTCTGTCTCTCTACATCCCTGACTTTTGTTCACACCACTTCACATGAACACAAACAGAACAAGAGAGAGTACACCGGTCAAAACACTCATCTGTTAAATTAATGACATTATATATACTAAAAAATGATACATGATTATTTTCTTATTATACTTTTAAGCTTTTAAAATGCAAAATGCATATTGTACAGTATAAAGACAGGTTTTGGTGGATGGATGTAACGTCTACACACACACACACACACAACACACATATATATATATGTGTGTATATATATGTGTGTATATATATGTGTGTGTGTGTGTGTGTGTGTGTGAATAGGAATATGTCACTACATGTATTTACTCCAATGTTTCGATGTTTTCAGAATAGAATAGAAATAGAAATTACTTTATTGATCCCAAAGGGAAAGTCATTAATTGTCTATATATAACTTATGTGTCTTATATATGATATATAAACTTGTACATGTATTTCATATTTGGAAATTCAGGAGCATTTGTTCAATTCCTCAGGAATTTCTCTGTAAGAGTTTCACAATTAAACATTAATAAGTGAGAGTGTGGAGAGAAATACAAAGCTATAGGCCACATGAGTTCAGGATCTCCACTACATGATGTGTAGACTCAAACACAGTTTTATGAGTTTGATGCAATGTGGGTTTTATTGGAAAAGGAGGGAAAAAGTAAATCAAAAAATAGATCAAAACAGAACAACAAAACAGAGGTCAGGCTTGGGAGTGAACTGTCTCCTCTGTGCATCAGCTTTTATGTTATTGCTCACTCCACCAGGTGTGGACCCAACCAGGGGGCTCACTTAACATTAAATCAACCTGCTTGATTATTTGGTAAGGTTTATCGTAAAGTATGTGGGGTTCTAAATAGTGTTGATGTATGGGCTAATGTTATGGCTAATGTTATGTTATAAATATATAGTATTATTAAATATCAAACTTTCCTATGTGGTTCTGCTTTAAACCTCATTATACAGACATACACATCAGCCCACTCTCAGTTTGGGAACGAAAACTGATTCTATTTTTAGTCAAAATATAGTGATGGTAATACACACTGACATATCATTAAAATGATTTACCGACACACATTTGATAAAGTAATCAGACAAACAAAAGGACATTATCCAAATATTTACTTTTTTTTTTTCCCCCTTCGGACCAAGGACAGAAAATGCCTGATTATCTGATGGCTCTAAACATTATCCTACAAGATTATCCTGTGGTGTGAGGTGGTGTTATATATCTTCTGCCCTTTTTCCACAAATTAAAATAGTTCCCAGGTGTCTTAAAGACATGTCTATGACATGTTTGTTCAAAATACCCCAAGGATGAAACATCCCAGCTCTTTTCATCTGCTCAAAACAGCCCTGTTCAGAACGGTCTGTTTCAGTGCCCTGTCCCTTTAAATGCAAATGAACCATGAACCACTGCTCGCCCCACCCCACCCCTTCTACTAGTACCCGTGCCAAGTATGGGTGGTATTATACAAATTCAAAAACTAATGACATCATTATCGGACAGCTCACAAAACCACATGGTTTTCAACCTCGGGAGCAAATGACAGATTTTTTTTGTCAGTTCTCACATTTTGGGGCCAGAAGGCAAGACAAACACCCGAATATATGTTAAAGAGGCTTCAAAAAGTGATGTTTCCATAATTTGTCCCCTTTAAGAGTCAATTTCTCCTGACGATCTGCTTGGAAAATGGTCAAGGCCAACGATTGTCAATGTTAAACCTGTTCAATATTACGATCAATAGTCCTCTTGTGTGTGGGGGAGGCCGGCAATCCTGAGTCACTGACGTGGAATTTAATGTAGCCAATAAAGCAGCGAGCTGACTGAAGAACACAGAAGCATAACGAACCAGTATGGCTACCATCTCCATGGCTACCATCAACAAAGCAAAATGTCAGATCACATGAGATTTCTGGCTTGGGGCACGAGACTCTAGTGTGTCGTAAGGCAAATCTTTATGTGTGTGGTGTGCAGTGTTGGGAATATAACACACACCACACACAATACGATCAAAGCTGTTCAATCAATGATGTTTTATCTTCATGTGTGGGGTCTCTCACAGATCAAGAAAAATCTGTTGAGAGTGACCACACTGCCTGTGTGACACAAGTCTCCTGCCTCGTTTTTGCGTCCTGATCTGGAGATTAGACAACTTGCCTTCTTTTCCACATATAATGTGTGCTGACTGATCCCAGCAAAAACACACACACACATAGAGGACCTGCCATAGTTGTCAGTGTGTAGGATGAATCTGAATACGCCTCAGACATGAAAAAACGCAAATCCATTTCTAACCATTAATGCAGCTGCACGTAGAAACTGTGGCATTTTAGTTTCCACGAACATTAAATGAAAAAAATGTATTTATGATGAAAAATAAATCCTAATACCGAGCTGGCAGCACCAGAGGATGCAGAGATATGTATGAACACACACACACTCGTGAGTCCCAGCAGTTCACACACAGTGCACAGTTCCAGGCAGCATGTTCCTGGTGGAAGAATTTACACTTACATCAGTGCAGTGAACCTTATTCTGTGTGAAATCATGTGTTGACACTTGACATCTAGGCTCTGACCTCTCACCCACACAGGGAAAGACCGCGGTCAGCACAGCAGGGGGTGATGGTACACTTTAGGAAATAAGAAAACCGGGACTCTTCAAACACCTCGTGTAGCTCAGGTGTATTTTTTCCTTTGCAGTCGTCTTGATTCATGTGCTTGCCTTTCACTGTTGGAGATCATCAACACTGCTTTCTGCCCATGTTGTCTGTGTTTAGTAAACCCCATGTGTTATCATGACTTCCAACCCTTCATACCACAGTAGGCGATTCAGCAGTTTTTTTCTTTTGTTGTTGTTTTTTTTTTTTGTTCAAAGCAAGTGTTTGCAGTCATTATACTACAATTACAGTATCTGGTTTCTGATGATAGGTGACTCATGGCAGCTTTTTCCTGCTAATTATGAGGACATTCAGCCCGCTGTTCTGGTGCTCTGTGCTTTACATGCAAGTGTAACAAACTTAACAGAAAAACTTTTTTCTTCAAGTGAAATCTGTATTCTCCTTCTCTGTTCCACAGCATCCTCATGTACCAGTATGAATCAGACGCAGTCTCTTACGCCAAACAGTCACACTGTTTCATTTGTATGCTGCTTCCATCACCAGCCCCATTATTCATTATCATGTTCATCCACAGCAGCTGATGTACTGTTTCATAATGTATGCACGTACTGAAACACACTGCTGCCTTTTCCAAGTTGGAAATGCTGTTGTTCTTCAGCTAATCTTTAAAATAAAAGTTTGCTCTCTCTCTTACTATGTTAGTGTCCTCTGCACAGTCCACAGTGCAGCACAGTGACTGGCTGCTGGGAAACTGCTGTACATAATATTATCAGCTGGCTCCCAGTGGCTCAGTCTAACACAGTGTTTCTCCCGGAGATGAAGGGAAGCAGAGGCACTTTGCTGTATTTTAGATGGACTCATACCTTAACGCTAATCTCCTCTGACACTGACAGTGTGTCATGAAGATGTCCGTAATGTCCACCATGTATTTAAGGACTTAATTTTGGCTGTCCACCAACTCAGAGGCAGTGATGCTCTGAGAGGCTGCCCAGGAGACATTTATCCAAACTTTACTCAGCTTGTTGTTTGTCCACCATCCAACAATGTCACAGTGTGTACTGTGCACTAAGATACTACAGCTGCCTGTAGATTGAAACGTAGAGGGTCTATGATCACACCGGCATGATCAGATAACGTGACATTTCCAAAGCACCGTAACAGACAAAAACTAGGTCACTTCAACTTCACTTGAAAGTGTCAATGTGAAACTTTGTGTTTGACTTTGATCGACCATATAAAGCCGGACATGTGAATGGGATGTGCAGGCGTTATCTTGTCTTTGATCTTGTCTTTGATACTGTATAGACTGAACAAACAGAGCAGAGATGTTGCATTATAGCACAATGTAACACAGTTATGTCTCCATGGTTACCAACCAAAGGGGATGTTTAGCACCTTTACTCATTGAGAGTCATTCACAAATAGTCAGCATCTGTTTGGTGGACAGCCAACACATTAGCTTATTTTCACAGAGTGTTTCAAAGCTCATTTCTTATCCTTCCAGCTGAAGCACACTCCAGACCTCTGGCCTGGAGAAGAAGCCTATGAAGATCTATGGCATCAACATTATCCCCCTCCATCACTGATTTGTGATTCTTGTATCTGGCAAGCTCAGCTCCTCCCAGGAGGCCTGTGCACTGCCTTCTGTTTTCCTAGCTGGGCTCCTCTGTGAGCACAAATAAACACTTGTTAAACAGTAATCCCAGTCTCCCTTGCCGTGTGCACAGTGAACCAAACAAATAAGCTAACGGCTATCGTGACACGAAGACGGAGCAGGAGCCCGGGACCAGGTAGACAGTTGAATTAAAGCTGGAGTCAAAAATGAAATGTGGGTTGCAGAGCGGGAGACTATTACCAGTGTAAATCCGCAGTGCTTCCGGGGATAGGACACAACGTCCATTAGAGGAAAACACCCAGTGGAAACTGTCTTTTCCTGTTTGCGTCAGCGTGGTGGAACAGTGAGAGACAAAAGGACAGAGACAGAGTCAGAGGGAGAGCAGAGGAAAGAGCTTAACAAGGTCAACAAAGCATTTGAGGGATACTCGACCTCCCATCTATTTTGCAAAAACTGCGAACTGCGCCCATGCAGGCTGACACACACGGACTCCGCAACGTTTCAGTGGGCAATGAGACATGACAGCGGCCAAAGGAGCATTGTTTGGGGTGATCAGTATGACAGCTCCTTCTCTCCATACTGACAAAAGATAGTGTGAATACATCACTCCAGGCCTGAATATTTTACCAGGACTATGACTTGCTTGTTGCAGATGCGGCACCACTATAACACTTTACAGCTCTCCTATAAAGTAAACCTCATTGCGAAAAAGCAGTCAAGTACTTTACGAGCCACACATTTGGTGCCTGTATTCATTTATAGATCTCAGTGACAATGGGGATATGAGGAGAGGTTTTTTTTTTCCCTCCAGCGCTTTCACCCAAAAGGGAGAGTCTATAGGTCATAATCTCCCTCCTGTTCCTGTCAGTGTCTGCAGAAAGTGTGAGCTTGTCTCATCAGTAAAGGGGAATGGAGAAGTTCAATACACCAGCCAGGAAATTCACATTCTCTCTCTCTGCAACTAAAAAAAAACACACACAGTGCTCTCATATTAGTTATTATTGACTAAAATCTAGAGACACAAGAAAAAGCGTTACTTCAGAGCAATGGCTCCAAACCTTTTCCAACTCACAGCCCACTTCAAAATCTCAGTAATGTGGTGGATGGTAACAATACAGAGGACAAATCATACTCAGAGCACGTCGTATTTCAATGATAATGACTGAACATTCATCATAATAGGCCTTCAGACGAAAGAAAATAAAAGGTTTTCATTGTAAAATATAAAAAAACCAAACACGTGCACATAGACTTAATACAAACAAATTCAGAAACGATCGATTTGCCAACATGTAATGCAAGTACCCAACACAACACAACCAAATGCAGTAACACACAGGCGCCAACAGTAAGTCACTGAAGTGATGAACCTGTCTGGCATTCACTCATGACACTTGTTGGTCAGTGCTTTTAACTTCAATAGTCACACAGCATTGAGCAACAGGTGTGTCCCAGCCAGGCTCATTCTACCTTTTACTGTCCCCTGGTTAGTGCTCACTATCCATACCATTCTAATCCATACAGAAACACAGGGAAATACGCAGTACTTGATAACGTTTCTGATACCAAGCGGAGGAGAGGAATGACAAAGGCATGTACATATGTGTATATATATATATATATATATATATATTTATGAATATAAAGATTAGAACAATACAAACAATAACGTCAATGACAACAATATAGCTGTGTTTCAGTTCAGGGGCTACATTCTTTTGGCTGCATTTGAATGCATTTGACTGGATGCGTCACAGCGGTTTGGCCAAAGCTGTCCTATTTCGAAGGCTCCTTCAAAAGCTGCCAGGAAAAAAAAAAAAAAAAAGCCGCCTTCATCTCCCAAATTTAAAGGATCCAACTGTTGGCTCCTTCATGGCCCACAATGCATTTCAATCAACTTGTATTATAGCGTGGAGATGGCGGTGGCGGAGGAAAACGTAAAATGAAATGAAACAATTTTACAAACATTTTCTCTCTGCATGTCCTCGGTGTTTGTCTCTTCGTGCTTTAATTTAAGTCGTTTGTAAATGTGATGGTCTAATCTGCAGAGAATTCCCTGTGAGTAATCAGCTGAATGAGCTGCAGCTGTTAAGGTTGCTAGGCGACGAGAGCCGTGCTTTGGGGTCGGCCCGGAAACGGAGCGGGCGCTGAGCGTCTCATTTAACAATGCTCTGTTCCACGTGGTCTTCAGGGGACAAAGCCTTGGAGACCAGGTCCTCCGCTAATAAGGATACAGCCTCTGAATTGAGACGCAGCTCAAACTGAAGTGTTCCCCTGCTCCTTTGTCTCGTATGCAAATTTTTCAAAATGACACTTTGAGTTTTTCATTTTCAGCTAAAACAGGCAGCGAAGACCCCTCAGCAGCAGCAGCAGCAGCAGCGCAGTGACCCGTGAAATGAAAAAAGTCCTTTCCCAGCTTTAATCCTGTCTCCACCTGTTAGCTGTTTATTTATCTGTTGACATCTGCCAAAGTCATGACAGAAAGTTACTATCCCAGTATTTTTACATCAAACTCGATGAATCGATGATTTCAGACGTTTCCCTGAATGTTTACGTCGCTTCCCTGAAGTCACCTTCTGGTTCGTTCTGCAGACACTGTATGTGAGCTCGGGCTAACTCTGTGGAGCATCAGCTCCGGCATGGTGGTGATGAACCTGCGTCTCTCCTCTGCCAGCATAACTGCGATACAGGCTTAAACTGTCTCACAACAGTTTTCATCATTTTCTCCCTGTTTCACCTCCACCCGTCTCATCACTGAAGTCTACAGGTGTGTGAAGGTCCTCCACAGCAGCAGACAGCCCTACAGGTGGTGCTTATAATGTACACTCAACACAACTGAGTACTGTAGACAGCAATCATATCCATGACATGTCCCTGCATAACTCTGTGTCTTTACTGCTAACACATGCACATCTACAGAGCACTCTGAGAGTCGCTTCAGGACGTCTTTTATGTTGTCGTCTATTAGTATCTTAAATATAGATTTTTTTTGACAGCTCTACCACTGGAAACACTGTCGCCTGTTACTTCTGTACTCGGTTGTGTCGACTATCGCAGCATATGCTGTCACTGACGAAGAGGGTCTCTGAACTTGTTAGTGTTTTGTCTGTTTGCATGTGTGTGCGAGCAGAAGTGCTGAGCTCTCGGGGCCACCATACAAAACGTTTAACCTTTCATATACCAGTCTAATTACATTTGACCTCCAGGGGCACAGGGAGAACTGAGCAGTCTTCTTTTAATTCCCTAGAGTACATTAAGGTTCCCTGGATTTTCTGCTCGCGAGCACTTCAGCTTCTGCATTTCTCAATAGGTTTAAATTAATTCTTACTCTTAATTAATTAAGCTAGCCTGAAAACAAACCACTGCCCCTTGTAATCAAAATAAACATATGTTCTAAGCCACACTTACCACACCAAACCAATGCATATATGTCCCTGAGGTCTAACACTTCCATTCCATTCCATTTCCTTGCATATGATGGGCTTCTCCTGATAAACCAGGGCCTGTCAGTCAAAGCTGACTTCACCGAGTCACATCCCGCTCTCAGGCCAGCGAAGCCAGTTGCCCCTGAACTACAGAAGCACATATAAGGCCAACTCTAAATTAGTTCTGGGGTGAAATTTCAAAACAAAAACCTCCAAAACAACACCCACCTCGAGCAGGGACCACCACCACAGGTCAAAGCACAAAGTGCATGGTGTAATCCAATTCGAGCTGGCTGAGAGGCGCATCAGCATGCAGCAAGCCTGCAGGGAATGAAGCCTATCTGGTCTCCTAACACAAACATGATGGGATCTGTTTGGCCACAGTTTGCTCGGGGTGATGGAATACCAATGGCTTAACACACACTTTCATACACTTGCGTGCACCCAGGGCCACTCTCATTTAAAATTTCACAAACCACACGCATGCAAGAGGGCAAACAAAGATGCCATTTTTGGCCAAAGTGCATGTTTGTAATGCACACACACACACGTACCCACACTTGACTGATAGCTTGTGAAGGCTCTCTCAAACACACTTTGTGTTTCAGCTCTAAGGGTCATTGTGGACCCCGGAGAATCATCTGTTCTAGTGTAGTCCTTTAACTCTTATTGACATGCTCATGAAGCCCAGAGGGGAACACACAAATAACCAGCACACACATGGGTGCACACAAGACATTAAAACAGAGGCACAAGTGTAAACTCTCTCTAACTTACACACACACACACACACACACAATGGAAACATTACTATACTGTCATATTGCTGTAGTGGAGTCTGTGTCAGGCCTAAATTGGCCTTTGAATATGCTAATGATTCAGCTGGAAGCAATTTAGATAGGAGGGGAGCATTAATGTGAAGTACCTCATCCTCTAAACAGGCAGCCATGCTCAGAGTGACACAATTACACTTATCACATAGCCTTTACACTACGACTCATATACACACACGCGCGCACACATGCACATTCAGACTCTGACAGCCACATTCACACAGATTCCCATTTAGACCTGTCAAATTGACGGCTCTCACCATGGAACACTTTGGCTAAATGAGCTTAAGTGGATGAGAAGTGCAACAGAGGGAATGATCCTTTTGTAGCGTGATTATCCTATAAGAGGTTTGGAGAATCGTTGGTGAAGCACACACACTCATATACACATGTGCGCACACACCTGTGTGAACAGAACAATATCGACTGCTACTGTATCAAGTCAACACATCGTTACAGCATGATACAATAGTGACAAACTGCTGATGCAAAATGCACGTTCATGACTGAAATACTCAGCCTTTTGTAGCTCTGACAGCCTCCCTATTGCATTATTTTCTGTATTTATGCCCCAGACTGTTCATAATTTATGCAGTTGTGGTCATCAAATAGACAGATCTGCTGCAGGAGGTAAACAAACAATGACAGCGATGATGCAAAATAAGGGACCAGGCTTGAAATAAAGAACCATCTTCATAGCTCACAGGGTTCTTTTTTTTTTTTTTTTTGCTGAAATTTTTTTTTTCTTTGTTCATAACACAGTGCTGATATGCTCTGGTAAGTGAGGTTCAACAGTCCATGTTTTTCACATAAGAGCGGGAAACATTTCGTAAGTGGTATGTATAGACGTAATTAGAGCTGAAAGATTATGTAAATAACACTGTTGTTGTATTGGCATAGGGAAAAAGAGTGGCTCAGGCTGTGGCTCGAAACATCTGCGAACACACACACAAACACACACGCACACACTCACACACGCGGGCGTAGACTATTCCTCCGAAGGGACAGGATAATTGGCTTCTGAGCGAGAGCCCCCTTTGGCTCCTCATTAGCAGCTGTGGACAACTTTTGAGTGTGTGTGCACGTGCATGTGTGTGCACGTGCAGGCTTGAGCATTCCTACCACACGTACATGGACAAACGTGCAGCGAGTGTGCGTGTGATCAGAACGCGCGTCATGCCATGTTCATGTGCATCAGTGATCATCTTTGATGCCTTCCTACGGTGCCATGTTTTCTTATTGTCTCCCATAAATACAAAATACAGCGACAGCAGCTGCAGTGTGTGTGTATGTGTGTGTGCCGGTGTGCTCTCATTATGTGGTTACTCAGTGTTTTTGTAGTTTTATTTATTTATTTAGTGTGCTTCTCTCCTCTGAGAAGGGATAATATGGGGTAATCTCGCAGCATTAGGAAGCCCTATGGTTAAGTTGGAGAGCTCTCTACACTACTGCAGCCCACAGTGCACACGAACTGACCAGCATTAAGTTTTCTTCCTCCTCTCTCTCACAAAACAAAAACTCAAACGCCCTCTCACACACTGAATTATTTGTCTTTCACCCACACATATTGCATTTGAAAATGAAAAAAGACAAGAAAAAACTTTTCAGAATCTTGTTTGTGGTTAAGTGTCTTATCTCCTGCATTCATTTGCCCATCCTGACCTGCACCAGAGAAAAGCTGTGAAAATACCAGCGTTTAACATTTGGATGTTTCTGAAAGCTGCTTTTGAGTCACATGGAGGCTGATAATGAAAAAAAAAAAAAAAATAGTGAACTCAGAGGCATACAGCTCTGATAAAGTCCAGCTAATAGAGAAGCTTTCAGGCGCTGGGAGCTGGAGAGTAACCAGATACTGCAGGCTTCATGCCAAAAGCCAGGGTAGAATGAATGGAGCCAAGGTCTATTCATTGATTCCTTGGGTTGTGCACCATCAAGGGCACCACTGGAGTTGTTTGTTATGTGTCAAACTGCATACTGGATGCAGTTTGTAGTCATGGGCCGCAATTTCAAACTGGTCCTGACCTTTCCAGCAGAGTTTCACCCAGTGAGCCAGATTCATATGCTGACTTCATTAGCTGAATAAGAATTAAGATGCAGCTGTGGCTCAAGGACGAAGAGCTTCTCACTCACAGAGTGCGTTTGTCCTGCATCAGTGAGTTTTATCAAACAGGAGACAGGACACCACCTTGACGTTCTTTCGCCATTGTGTTTCAGTTTGTGCACGGAATCGTGCATGTGTCTGCTGCAGGTTACTGTCACTGATGTGGCACCAGCATTTAACAGGAGCCTGCAGCAGCTCCCAATATAAAGGTCAAATACAATATGATAGAGAAACCTATAAATAATAGAAATGTGTTTACCATCTGTTATTGTGAGGTGTCTTGGCTTATGAAACTCAAGGAAATATCAGTTCTGTGATGCATCTGGTGGCATCTAAATGCATTCACAGGATAATTGTGATGATCATGTCAAAACGGGTGTCTTTGCTGTTGTTCTTGTTTGTGTTTATATGTCAGCAACCTCATCACTGAATGCACAGAACTATGAGTAAAATGTAAAATGCATGTTAAATCAAATGAGAAGTATATTGTGAAAGCTACAGAAGGTCATGGGAGATGACTTTTTGTTGTTGTTGTTGTTGTTGTTGTTGTGTGTTGAAAGGCATTGGTTCACCATCTCTCTGGAGAAGAATTCATCAGGACTCAAATGCTATTACATATAAAAAAGAAATACAATTTATGATGATATAATATTACATGAGATGGAGCTGAGCTCTGAGCCCAGTTAATCGCCTGCTCCTCTGACATGTCTGATGGAGCAGGGCTGGATTAACCTCCCAATTTATTATTGTACCCATAGAACCTAAACTACCCCTGTTGGCAACAATTACAATATTTGATTAATTAAAATTTAAAGTGTGAGCCAATGTACCAATCATTCATTAGTATCAGCCTCTCTATTGCTAGTTTGTGAACTCAATTCATGAAGCTGATTATGTGTGTGAACCAAACTGACAAGCTCCAGTTAAATAAGATGGCTAGTTTGAAGAGCCTCCCTTACCTCTTTTTACTGAATGAATGAACAGTCCTCAGAGTGAAGTAGCATGGGGATAGCTCACCAGCTACAGCATTTTACCAATTAGCCTTGACAGTTGTCACTGTGTCACCAAGCCTCCACCACCGAATGCTTCATCAGTATAAATGGACCGACTACCTTGTGTCACATTCAGCTAATTCTTATCTAATGTTTAACCCTAAACCAAATGCTAATTACCTAACAACTGATTTCAATCAGCCAGGAAAAACATTTTGTTTAGAAAAGACCTCACACAGACACAATGAGAGTGCTTCAGATTCTAAAGGTGATTTTCCATGACCCCTTCACCCCTCTGCATTTACTTCAGCTGAGCTCTTGCCCGTGAACAGAATAAAGCAGACAGTTTGTGCAGACACATTGTCTAGAGCCTCTTTTGGCAACCAGAACAGAGAGGAGAAGACAGGGGCACCGTCTCTGTCAGCGATGACCCTGTGTGTTCTGCTGCTCTAATATTCCCTGACAAACGCCAATATTAAGTGCTGCAGAGACAGACAGAGAGAAAACAGGATTTTATTCTGGCCATCTAACAGACCCATACAGAGGCCAACGAAGCTCTCAGTGCTTTTGAGTCACAGATGCAGAACAAAGTAAAAAAAAGAAAAGAATCTCTCAATAGCCTCAGGCCACTGACTCATGCCGGATATCACTTTTAGCACACAAATCCTTCAACTGGTGATATGCAAGTGATTTTTCTGTCATATCCTCGGTGTAAAAGTAATTTAAACAGCATAACTAACTGTTTAGACCGTGTCATCAAAGTTGCTTTCCTGAAAATTAAAAGATTAGACTTCATAGATTTAGGATTAAAATGTGTTTTCTATTGCAACTTTTTGTCAGAAGCTCTGTGAGGTGACAGGAATAAGCGTAAAGAGATATGGGTGCAGACGCCGGCGGGACATTACGTCTGTTCCTCTTTAGAATCTGCTCTCTGTATACCAAAACAAAGCTTATTGGTATTCCCTGAGTGAACTGCTAAAAATGAGGAAACACAATGTTTGTCGTTGTCAGGAGGTGCTAATCCTCAAATAGCAGATACAGCTAAACCTGAATGACATGGGGATATTAAAGTGCACACGCTGAATCCCAAACACCAGACACGAGATCCTTCCAGGATATGCCAGCTCTCAGACATGCTAGACCCAAATGTTTCCTCCTGCAAGAGTGCCTGAACATGCACACATCCCCTCAGACTAGTTCCAATAACGTCACAAGTTTGATTTCCTGCAGGGCCGGCAGCTCAGGAGTGTATATACAGTAGCTATATATACCAGAGCTTGGATGTCTGACAAAAGCAGCAAATTGAAAATAGGTGTGAAGTCCGTGAATTGGACCCCTGGCCTGCTTTGCACTGCACTCTGTAGAGATTTCCAGACCAGCACAAGCAGCAAATTATGATCTGGCCACGAATGTCACTGCTGAGGGTGCTCCACTACCACTGTGTGGCCTTGAAAAGACCATTATCCTCCAACAGTTACAGCTGGATTTGCTTTACAGGTGATCCTCTGCAGCTAACCGGTGTATAAATGAAATTTGATTTGGCCTGTGAGACTTTGTTGTGTGCTTTCAGAGGAAGTGGATATACTGTAAGATATGAGGCTAGTGCATCATGTTGTAAGATAAGAGTAAAGACAGAGAGTTTATCTTAGCTTAGATTAGCTTAGCTACACTGGAAATGGGGGAACTGCTGGCCTGGCTTTGTGTGTGTATTACTTAAGATAGACCACAGTTCTCAACTACAAACATTGTAAAAGAGGATCTAAATCATTTTTCCAAATAGCTTCAGCGGCAGAGCCCAAATGACTTTTACCCACATTACAACACTGCACGGCCAGAAAAGATAAATACATGCCTCCTAGCTGCTGTGTTCTCCTGACTTATTCACCAGTGCTTCAGCTATGGTGACAAACTGCTCGCTGCTGGCTGTTGTTGGGTTGCATATAAGAACACACTATTTTCAGTATGTCACAAACACTCAGAAGAAATGCACAGGTAGGTCTGTATCTGTCTGCCTGAAGTCTTTGAACCCTTATGACCTGATAAACCTTTGACTGCTTCAATCTTTGGTAGCCTGTAGATGTCAAAAGTCATCACGGACAAACTGTGTTTTTTAGTTTATCCATTAGTAAGGAGGCTCAACAGAAACATTAACAATGAGTTCTTTGAGCTTGAGAATGAGACTTAACAAGGCACAGCAGCAGAAATGTGTTGTGGTGTCAGTCACTGTAATGGCACGCAGCAGCTGACAGAGACAGTAGTTGAAAGTGGTGAGGGTGGAGGTGGGAATCTCAAAATTCCAGTGGGTGGGGGAGTCTTTGTTCCAATAAAGGAATAATGTATGAGTCTAGAGGTGCTTAGTCTTGACATTTTGAGAGTGCCGTGGGCGTGAGTTAGACTTCTGTTACCGAGGTTCACACTTTATTGTTACATAAAGCTTCCGGCTCGGTTTTGGTTTGGTAATTATGTTCGCCTAAGAGGCTGTGTTTGTCTGTCACTTTGTTTCTGAGGTGGAATTACATCTCAGATTAATCAGCTCTAAATCATAAACCTTTTACTTCAACCTTTCCCCCTCTGAAAACATTTTATTTACTACCCTATTCATTTCAATTAAGACTAATTTGGAAAAAAAGTTACTGCTGGTGATACCTGCACTTGTTTTTGCGGTCATTTGAACACGCGCTCAGGTTGTTTGCTCAGGTTGGGGTAGCTACAGTCAGTGTATTACCTGCAGTAGATTCAGAGCAGCGTGCTCCCAGTTTAGAGAAGCAGCAGGAGAAGAGAAGCTGAGCGATGTGCAGCTGTGGACAGGGCAGCAGGAAAACATGCTTTAGCCTCTCTAAACTGGAATCACATGGATGCAAATCTATTGCAGGTAACACACTGACTATATACCTCACATTTTTCACTATAAGGACAGAAATATTCACATTTTGATGCAAATGCCATAGCATCCCCAGATACAGCTAAATGACTAAACCTATAGAATTGAACAAAATAAGAGAAATAGGTTTTATCCTGATCATAAACTAAAGGACGAAGGCATGTAACTCTTCCAATCATACCGCATGATGTGCATCTAAATATTTTATAATGGAAAAACTGGGATCAAAGTGAGTTTTCAAAGCAACAGAAACGCTCTGGTAAGTGACCTAAATGGTAAGTCAGTATCACTAATCAACAACTCCAGCAAAAATCCTGCACAATGAACTATATTACTGCCATTTTATGCTCTGGTGCTGGAGAACAATTTTACATTGATTATTTTTTTTCCTCTCAAACAGAAATCAAAGTGAAAAAGGAAAAACTTCCCTGCCGCCTCACTCTCTTGGTTTACTCTCATTAATGCTAATCTGTGAAATAAATCAGAGGAATGACAGGGTCAGCGTTATTTAAATCAGATTAAAACTTACCTGCACGCCAGCTGTCTAAACTGGCATTTTGAGACTTAAACTGAAAACCTCCAGAGTAAGCACAACACTTACTGTGGGAAATAGTAGAGCCGTGTTAAGAGATGGAGAGGGAGAGAGCTGGTAGAAAGTCTTTAAAGTGCTGCTGCTAAATGGGTCAAATGCTGCTGATTTGTTGGCAGCTCACACCTGAAGCCATGACCGTGGACCCACTCAGTCCATCCATCTGCTGTGCAGTGCATCAGGTTTCTTTTAAATGCAGATGAGAGCAGGGCAGACGCACATACGACACCACCACCAGTCAGAAAGATCAAGTACATTCATCATGCGGCCTGGGGAAGGACAAGAGCAACACTATGGACTGCAGGTCTGTTAGGTGATGTTTAAAGGGCAGTGGGTGCAATTTCACATAATGACTGTTTAGGACAGAGAGAAGATTAAAAACAGGATCAAACTGAACTTAAAAGCTCCTTAAGGTCCTCTCCTAGACTTCTGTTATAGTGGAAACATTAGACTCAACCTCACCATGACTGAATGAACATCAAAGTGAGACAATGAACATCTTCTGTTCTGTTCTTCAGCAAGAATACACTGCAAAGTGCTGTTATATGGATGAATCTCAGTTCAAGTAAAACTAAATGGAAAAACTCTTCACAGTTACCTCAGTGAATATAAAACATGATTGAGCCTGACTACAACACATACAACACAATTTGAACAGAGACTGAGTAATCTTCCACAAGGACACAAAATTCAGCAGCTGTGACCCTTCAATCAAACAACCAAGACACAACATGGAGAGACAGGTAAGACAGATCACAACAAGACACAGTTACCCAAAGAGCAAGCACCAGTCGCCTTTTCAGGCATAACCACAAAGCAGAATGTTCAAAATGTCCCACACCAGTAACAACAACAGCAGCTTTCAGGTCAGTTCAGTCAACAGGATGTCCAGTTCATCTTAGTCTGAAAAACCTTTCCAAGTGATACCTCTCTTCAACAAAATGTCTTTGGGTCAGGTAAATTCCCCTTGTTTTTTTTCACCCGAGTAACTCCTCTTCCCAAAAGACACGCATAGAGGATCTCTGCTAACAACACTCAGACAGGTTCAACTACTGACAGGTTAGCCGTCGGTACCTTGAAGCTGGCGGATAACTGCTGCTGCTGGTTGACGATCCCGGTGTAGCTCCAACCATCCTGCGTGGCTCCAGGTTTACGATCCACAGGACGAGGGCGACGGTCAACACGATCCAACCGCAGACTGTGTTCAAAGCCAGAGAGAGGCTCGGTGCTGAGGAGATGGGCAGATACGGACACTGCTGCTCCAGTATGATGAGCCGCCATCATTCTTCTTCTTCTTCTTCCGGCTTGATGGGCCGCCATCATTGCTTGCAGGACACCATTTTTTTAAGTGGAAATTATTGGGGGATGCCATTGGCTGGGGCTGGAGGTGTGGCGGGGGCGTGAATTAATAGGGACGTAAGAATTTTAGGGAATGCGTACGTCTGTTTATTGTTGTTGTTGAGCAATGCTGGAAAGACACTGTGCTCTCACTTGCCTGGAGAGATGTACTTTGTATGCCACAGGTAGAATTAACTTGGTTCCAAATACTTTGTGAGCCCTCACTTCAAGAAGTCCAGCTTCATAAACCCTCCACAGCTCACCGAGTCCCTCTAAGACTGAGGCAACAGTGCTAACAACGAGCACAGAATGCTCAGTGTTAGAAGTGCATTGCTTTTTAAAAATGTCACAAACAAAAAACAAACAAAGACATTTGCATAAGCTCTGCTTTCTGTGATGGAACTATTAACATAAATATAATCTAATGCACTGGAGTGGAACTAACATGTTTACATCAGTGAACCAGGCCAATTATTTACGGCATTAATACTCCTGATAATATCATTTACATTTATATCACACATGGAAAAAAAACAAAACAATGGCCACTGCTGCTATCAAATTACATTACTGAGATTGTCTGGCATGAATTAATATTAAAACTCAGTTAGAAGGGTGCACAGGACATTAATATCATTAGACATTAAGTATTACAAAAAAATAAATAAATAATAAAAAAACCCTGTAGGGTAAATATCTTATTAAGGAAATTGAATAATTGTGATGGAATTGCAAATTTAATGGAAAAAATTGAATTATTTGAATTTGAATTACTTCAAGAGCCTGTGAGGCAGAATGCATTTTTCTCTTGAATCTATTGTAGGAAAACTGTTCTGAGCTGTACGATACGACAGAACCGCTGGAAACGTGGGCACGTACATTTCAGCTGAAATGTACATGAAATGTTTTTATGAAAATAGGCAGAAATAATTCTTCTTCATAACGATAAATTCTCCTTACAGTATCTACATTACCGTGACCTTTGCCTTTTGCCTACAGTGAGAAGATTGAGCTCACTGACATTTCTTGAGCATTTCCAAAGGGAGCTGCACAGAGTTTTCTTTATGAAGCTCAGATGCTCAGACACTGGGGCCTTTGACAGTGTCAGAAAGTTGCTAATTTAAGAAGTTTATTGGATGAAAATACGAGTTGTTAAGGAAACAGTGATTATTTGGGTATTTGGTTACTTTGAACACCCCTTTAAATGATTTTAAGAGCTATGTGTCTTTAATGTTTGAGAGAGTGTGTGTGTGGGTGTGTGTGTGTGGGTGTATTTTTAGGGACAATAGATAAAAAGCGCAGCATGAGTAGAAGCAAGAAGACACTTCATTTCTTCAGAGGCCACAAGCTCGACTGGAGGCTGTATTCATGCTGGCTGTCGCGTTGTCAGCACAAACACAGAGACCGCACATAGTAAACATTGTATGGCATACACAGCAGCCTGTAAAGTTGAGCAAAGCTGTTGCGTGTTGACATGTGCACACACACACAGGCGCACCAATTTGCAGTGACAAACTGCAGAGTGAAACTCCGGTTGGACTTGTGTTCACCTTTTCACGTCTGAAGACACCATCCATTAGAGCCACGGCTGTCAAGGCATGCTGGGAAAACTCGTGCACGTATTTGTGTACAGTGAACTTTGGGTGTGACAGACACTCGCATGCAAACACAAGCTCTGTTAGAACAGATGAAACTCTGTCCTGTTAGTGCAAATGGCTTTTGGAGGTTTGCAAACATTAGAACAGATAAGGACATGTTTCTAGCAGACTGTTTACACTGAGATGAGCTGCATTATGTACAGTAGGTAAGAGACAGAAATAAGTTGGCATTTTTGCTCATATGGTTCCCTCACCCTCAAGTGTATAGGGTAGGGTAGGGTTTGAATGGGTTTTGGTTGGATGACAACCTACCTGCCAAACAGCAGCATGTTACAGTAGCATCGCCATTTCAGGGTTAGCCTCTTGCTGCAATCCAGAACTACAAGAGTGTAGTGTAGTAATGTGTCAAAGACCAGGGTCAAAAACAAACAAGCTTGAGTGAAAGAAAAGGTCCAAATCCCAAGTGAATGACCTGGAGCTGCCTTAAAGAGGAACTATGCAAGTCCGGTCACTTTTCCTATGTTGTGCTAAACCTCCTCTGGCCATGTGCATTTGTTTTTCACGAAGCTGACAAAAAAGAAATCAGTGGAGCGGTGGATAATGTTATATACCATATACAATGTTATGACATGTATATTTGTGTAGTCTTATCTGTCATAAACAAAAGATTACGGGTTACGGGACGCGTTTGTGAGCTGGGACACTGGGTTGGAGGCTCTAATCTTGCAAGGTTGTTTTCAGGCAACAGACACCAGAGAGCCTCCATTTCCCTGTAACAATGTATGTAACCATCACAATTACACCGAAGCTTTTTAATTGAAGTGACTATGAGGAGTTTCAGAAAGCTGAAGTGTTTTCACACTACATTTCCCATGAGCCTCCGCGCACACGGTCGCAAACTGGTCACAAATGAACGAGCTAGCCAGAGCGAGCCTTGTGAGTTGTGAGAGAAGACCGAGCCAGCTTTGACCGAATGATGGCCACCGACGAGGTCATTACACAGACAGGTTTTACCATTAGTAACGTTTTTTACCCTGACTGTTGTCAAGTGGCTCTGCTAGTCTCTGTCCACACATTCCGTAAATTGCTCTGTCTTTCCGAGGAAATGCTGGGCGAGTCGACCACTAAATAATAATATCAAAATAACTACAAAGATAAAACAATATATTTATGGAAAATGGACATAAACAAGTGTGGGTGATGTAGATTCATCCACATTAATATGAGACTCTTCTATAACTAAAAGCAAACTTCACAGGGGATCTTTAATGTAAAAATGTAGCATAGCCACAGAAAATCCTGTGTAGTTCCTCTTTAAAGTTAATGAATTTGTCTCTGGTCCATTCTCTGTCCCTCCATCAAGTTTAGTGCAAATCAGTTCAGTATTTTTTCATTTTTTCATTTTATTATTATTATTTTTTTGTGTGTATAATCCTGCTGACAAATAAATAGTTGGATGAGTGAAAACATAACCTCATGGGTGGAGGACATTATGCAGCCTCACAGAGAGTCATAGTCCTGTTATGCATCTATTGATTATTCATTCCTTGAGGCAGTCTGTAAGAGCTGTGTGTGTGGTGTGTGTGAGAGAGAGAGAGAGTGAGTGAATATTTTCTTGAAGTTCATGCACATAATTCTATATTTCTATTTTAAACAAATATCACCAGGAATGTTTACTTGCCATGAAGAGAAAACACAAGTGTATCTAATTGCATTTACAGTGGTTTCACTTCATACAGGTATGCTTGGGAGCCAATATAAACAGTGACACTGGAACACCCACGTGGAATGCAGCCATTGTTAATGTTATTATCTGCTCTTGTGTTCGACAAGTCAACATGTCAGCTTAATTAAATATTAGGGTTTTGTTTTATGGCAATAATGCTGAAAATCTAAAGTAAACATGAAGTGTGAATTTAATGAATCACTTTGTGAGGTTTTTATGTATGTATTGATTAATCTATAATAGCCTAAGTAAGCACCCGAGCGGTCTGTAACAGTCATGCTGTCACACTCGAGCTTGCATAGTACAAGCAAGTAAATTGATGGCTGGCTTGAGGCAGTGTGGGTGAGCCTGAGACAGGCAATGCTGAATTTCCAATAATGCTTTTTCTTTTTCCTACAACCTGTCTGAACACACACACACACACACACACTCAGAAAAAAACACACACACACATGTCAATTTAAGCTGTGCACTATTATACCAATAGTGATATACACAAATGAAGACACAGTATTGTACTGTGTAAAAACTCTCAGCTCAACTTTATATAGCACTTTATACACAACACATTTGATCCAAAGTGGTTTACAGCACATACAGACAACAAAACAGCATCAAAAAGTAAAACAAACACAATAGAAAAAAATCATAATGATTATTAATTGCTAATATTAGTAGTGAAATTGACAGTAATAATAGAAAAGTGCATGGTCATGCGAAATTATATGAAGAAAATCAAATCAGAGTTAAAAGCAAAAGGAAAAAAGCATGTTTTGAGATGACTCTTGAAAGTCTTGACAGTGGGGGAGAGTTGGGGGGGGGGGGGGGGGGGGGTCCACAGTTTTGGAGCAATGATGGAGAAGACTCAGTCCTTGTTCTATGGACAGACAGAAACACACATAAAAACAATGTTTGCTTTAATGTCTGGTTATGATGTTACATCTTAACAGACACTGATCATCTAACCAAGCCATCTACAATCCAAAGAGAATCATGCAGGGATGTGAATTATCATCTCCCTAGGTGGCGAGTGTGCACCGCCACACACCTGACTGAAACTTTCCGCCAATTGTTCCTCTCTTTTCTCAGAAAAATGTTTTTTTTTCTTCCAAAGAAAAGCTTTTTCCTCACCCCAGCAGAGCTAATCTGTCTCCCCCAACAAACAACTTCCAGTTTGACGATCAATCTCAGCAGTGAAAACCTGAGTCATACAGCTCCAGTGCTCTCCATTCAAACTCTGTGGTCTTAATATCCACCCAGGAGAATATGACCAGACTGGTAAGGTTATTAAGATATGAACCATTAGTCAGTAATGTGGTGGGAAATGGCTCATGACCTCCACCTTAGTATTTAACATTTAAATGTACTGCATGACTCATGACAGCCATTTAGAGAAAGGAGAGGGAAGAAAAATATAGTGTTTGTGTGAGTGAAAGGCTGAGAGGAAAAGAGAGAGAGAGAGAGAGAGGGAGAGAAATCAGCAGCAGAATGACTTGTTAAATTGCAGGTCACCCCAAAGTGAGAGTGGAGTTTCTGCAGGTGAAGTCAGGTCAATGTTATTTGGAGCTAATGCAAATTCATCGATTCAGGGAGTAGCTTTATCATGTATGTGGGACCCAGAATAGAGCTTGTTTAATCAGTGAAAACTATGATTAGAAAAGAATAAATAAATAACCTGATAGATATGAAATGGTTAAACAAATTCCCGTTCCAACGGTGGAATGATGTGATTAAGTCCAAATTGTGAGGACATTGGGGGTGAAGCAGTCCAGGTGTAGCTGAGGTGAATTAGATTATGGTAATCAGCTGTAATAATTCAGTGAATGACCAGTTATGGCCATTAATCCAAAACCATTAATCCAAATTTAATTTTAAAGCGAATAACCCTGTGTGGATCCATCCTAACCCCCCCCCCTTTTTTTTTTTTACGAGTGGGTCCCTGTTTTATTCTGTGTCACAAATGCATGAATGTGAGTGTAGAGTGCAATATTAAAAGCATAAATAAACAATTATGAAACAATCATGGGAATAAATCTTGGAAAAATCTCTAATGAAATAAAGATGATATGCAATGAAATTCAGTTACTATGAAACTGAATGATGAAAAAAACATTGGGTAATAATGAGCTGAGTTCAATCATTTCTTCAACCAGAGGCAGGCGTGGAGAGAATGAAGCTGGAGGAGAACAAAGCTTCCTTTGGGTTTTGCTGTGTGCGTCTTTCGCTGTAAATCACTGGGATTTTTCTTTTTCTTCTTTTTTTTTTTTTTTAATTTTAACCTGTGTTTTGTTCCTTTTTATTGCTTTTAACTCCAGAGTGTCTGATTTACCTTTTCAATTTCTTGTCTTACCCTTTATAAATATTTCATGCAATTCGCAAACTTTGAGGCTGTATCGGTGGTGAATTTTGGAAGAGATGTGGCAGAAGGTGCATGTGGGATGTGCAGAACTTTGTTAGAAATAATCACTTGATTTCTCTAAAGATGCACGTCTGTGTGGACATGTTCATGGCCTGTCCACTGTGATGTTATTGTTCTCTTCATTTTAGCCAGGATGATGTAGCGTGTTTGGCAAAGTAGACCTGCACAAAAGCAACTCTCAGTTTGAATCCTGACTCTGCACTCCCACGCAGTGTTTGTATGAGGAAATGACTGAACTGGGCAGATTTTTTAGTCTTCAAATTTTTTAATTAATTTCTGATTTACCTTTGATAGAAAATGTCTCTAAAATTGTCTCCACATGCAGCCATTTATATTTTTTTCGTGTTTGTGATCTAATCACATTGAGCATAGACTCTGAAACTGTAGAGAAAGTTGTCAGTGTTGTGTAATGTAGCCAGTATAATATCAACACATCTTTCCCCTGTTAGTTTTCACTTTCAATTAGAAAAAAAGACAGGATGTTAAATCTGTAGGTCATACCACACAGGCTGGTCTAATCCATCCAAACCAAGGCATTCTGCAGCCATCATGCACCCACTGAGGTCCTGGCTAAAGACACAAGGTCAGTTCTAGTTCTCCTTGATCCTACAGTATTTGCTTCCAAGACAGAGCAGTTACATAAGACACACACAAATCAAACACAACTATAACACTGTTGAACCAGGACTTTGTGAAATAATCCTTTACTGCTTTATCCATATACACTATACATATTCATAGGTTGTGATTATTATTCTTATTTGTTTGATATTAAACATTTTTGTCTTCCATATGCAGATGATGACAGCATACACATTCTGAAGGTCCCCTTGTGTCACAGACCAGCTTTGGGAAACACATTACTGAGCCAACAGTCACATGTTTAATACTCACAAGCACAAAGTCATCCTCAGCTGAAAATAGTTACAGTCCAGGTTCGATTGTCTTGTACATTCAAAAAAGTTATGAATTATTTAAATGTATTCAAATACATACAATACATATTTAGCTCTGTTTGAGCAGCACTTCAAACACACACGTTGACCAGCTGTTACTGAATGAATGGGATGTGTATTGTCTGTGCCACAGACAGAAGTAGAGACGGACTCACACTTTGTAGATATTGGTCTGGTTATAGAATTGACTTATAAGACAAACATCAATATACACCTGCTTGAACAACATCTGTGACTGCAGGACTTTTTTTTTGTATGACAACCCCTGCTGTTTTAAAATGTGCATGCATGTGTAAATTTGAGTTGACGCTGTTGATGTGGTTGACAGTTTATCACAGTCAGGGCTGTGATATATCCTGATCGCTGCTGTTCAACATCCTCTCTGCCGGTGCCGAACAGCTATAAATTGTTTAGAAGATGGTAAACAAATTCATCCATTCTTATCCACAGCTCTGCCGCTCAAATACCTCATGATTGAAACCTGACTTATATTATCGTCTAACAGACTACTTTTTATCAGGAAGTTGACTGCATGGATTGAAAATCTACACGTACAGCTCATTCTAATCAAAATTTGCAGCTCCTTGGTGCCCCTCTGCAGACGGTAGCTGAAATGATGTCTCTTAAAAAAGACGAAAAACATTTTTGGTGTAAGACCTGACACACACACACACACACACACACACACAAGCTGATAAATTCTGCTGCCAAAATGGATTTTGATAAAGTTAGTAACAATGACCTCTGTCACCTTGGAAATATAGCCACACTGACCCAGTTTTCACAGACGTACACATTAATATCCTGAGCTTCAAGATGATAAACGTCTGAGGGAGAGGGCTAATGTGATATTTCACAGTAGTTATATTTGGAAATCTCCTTATTCCCTAACTAATGTTGATGTAATTAAACTGTCTTCTGTTACACGACTTGACAGCGATTACATCTATGCCATCTAAGGCAGTAAATGATATTCAAATAAGCACTGGATACGTGTGAATAAATAAAAAACTAATGAGTATGATGGCTCCTCTGATATGCAATGTCTAACTCTGCATTATAAAAGGAAAAGGTAACTTTCAGTCTGCTGATTTAAATATCACTCTGAACAATGTTCACAAAGTTATTTTGTGATGTAATTTACCATTTTGTCATCATCACTTCATTCAACTGCCATCTTTACAGGGACTGCATTTATGTGGACTAAAGCCCTTTTCATCCTGCTGGTATCTCTGATGATGGAGTATATAAACTGCTGGAGCTTTGTTAGAGCTGAGTGCATTGCCTCTTGGTGCCCATATAAAAGAACCAGTACCAACATCAATGAGCAAGATGTTTTTGCAGAGATCCAACTCAAGAGAAACTAACATTACAACAGGTACAGAGTGGGTCTGACTCTTTTCTATTCTTAGGACGAGGGCTATTCAGCCATGCTATTCAGGGGAGCATATTTCCTGAAAGGCTGAAAGACATTTCCCTAAGCCACTTTACACAACATGCCAGCACCTTTGCAAAACTTTTATTTTGCCACATTACCACAAGTAGCCTAATTGGTAACCAAGAGAGAGAATAAAAAGCCACCCTTAAAGTAATTAAGACATGCTTTTATTTGAAATTTCTATTCAACGCAAGCTGTGATATCAACAAAAGTAAACACAGCAAACACAACACATCATCTAATTTGGCTAATTCTGACATCTCTTACAAATCACAACAGTTTAAGTGGCAAACAGCAGAAACAAGCAAAAAGAATGATAAGGGTCAGGACTGACTGAGCCTGCCTGTTCACTTGATGCCTCAGAACTGGAGATCGGTATCATTAAGGTTTTAAAGGCACGACTACCTTTAACAACTGGGTATTTTGGCACCTTCATTGTTTTGTAAGAGAAAACAGAATTAACAACTTAATTGTCTCAGATACATTCAAATGTAGCAAACTTGAACAGCATTGTTTGAACAAATGATGATAATAGGCTGGTATTGTAATAATGAAAACATAAAACTAAGGAAATACACAATGCCTTTTATTATTTGATAGGCCTACTTTATGTATATATTTGCTTGATTGCCTTTGTAAAGTACTTTGTGATGTCTATGCTCTTGGAAGGTGCTATAGATACTACTGTACACAATGTACCATTCGCCCCCACAATAATAACTTTATATGAGAATATTTGTGGTTCTAATGTTTAAAATCGCATCTATTGAACATTTAGGGAATATTTTCACCCTGTCTGGTTTCACCCTCCTAGTTGACAATCTCAGTAAGTCCTTCAAAACATCCTGTGCAATTAAACAAACACGTTTCACATCACGTCTGTATTTTCACACTTCAAAATCATACGCATGCACGTAGACAAGTGTTATTACACTTTTCATATCATGCAATATCGTATTCAAATAATTGGTCACTGCACAACCCAGCTGTCATCTCTTCTGTAATTCTAACATCATTTAGTTAGCTCTCACTGCTGGAAGGTGACAGTCATCAGAAAGTTGAGAATTACACCTCTTAGGTTTTATATTTAGTGGATGAGCGAGCAGCTGAATTGTTAAAGAGAATGCAGCTGTTCAAAAGTGTATTTCCCTTACAGCATTAGAAACACTGGAATCCAGTGTTTTTGAAGTTACATTCATCAATATTTTCATCGATGACCAAAATTCTTAAGGGTGGTGCTTGTAGTGGTAAAAACACAGTGCAACATCACCCACTTCATAAATATCATCAGCTTGATGGGGCATTTTGGAGTCTTAAAACTTCTTTTTAGAGAGAACGGTACTTAAATATCACAATTATAATGCTAAAAAAAAGAAATCCAACTCTTATTCATACGCATTCCTTCACTTCTTAAACCCAACAATCAATTCCCACAAGAGATATAATTATGGTTTTGAACCCTTAAATGGGTAAATTCAATCTAAAAACCTCAATATATCTGTAATTACAGTCTGTAGCAGCCTCAAATGTAGTTAAGGCTCATTCTGAACTCAAGCTGCTTTGAAAGACACTGGTTGAGATTTCATGTTTTCCACTCAGTTTTCTCAGGAAGATAATTATTCATAGGCTGTCAGATAGCAGAGAGGTTTACCCAAACAAAGGAGAAAAGTTTGGGTGACAACTCAAAATACTCTGTGACTCTTTGCATACTGTAAATCCTCTTACAAAGCTGAGCCTCGATCTGTTTGTTTTAGCAGCCGACAGCAGCTTCTGATGCAAGAGGTATGTTCAAAGATGTTCCTAAATACCCTGCTGACTGACACAACTCCAGATAGTGCTCACACTCAGTGCGTTTAACGTGCACAGCTGAGTCGAGCTATGCTCATAGCTTGAGTTGAGCGTCACGTTGGAATTCAGTCCTTATCCCAGTTTACATATAACAGTGAAAATTAAATAACTGACAGTGTCTATGACCTTAAAGTTCATAACTACAACTTTTACATCAAAACGATTCATTTTTCAAAAATAATACATCCACAGAACGTCTGGAGGGGTGCAGAATAAAACTATTAATTTTACTGAAACGTTGACATGAAATGATCTCTGCGGCAACAACATTGGTATGTTGATGTCACATGAGGCGGAGCTCAGGGTGTGCCAGATCGTGGTAGCTCTGTGGAGAAATCATCACCCCAGCGTTATATTTCTCAAATTCAAGCAGACCAAAAACGAAGCAGGACTAGAGTGAACAGCTTAGCTTTAGCTACTTGCCGCTCCCTACCTGGCAACTAGTACAACTGAAGGTTGGTAGCGAGAGCCGGTGAGTGTGAGTGTGACACCTACTGGCTGGGAGGAATTAAACTTGTAGCTAACCCCTTTAACATACAGTAGGTGGTGATATGTGTTTTTCAGCAGGTTATTATGGACTATTAGTTGGACTAACACATTAACATGCACTTCAGTTGTCCAGTTATAGTCAGATAAAGGCCATAATTTGTTTGTTGCAAGTGTCATGTAAACGTACTGACTCACATTCAGCCTGCTCTACAGCAATGCTACTGTACCATTTCTGCTTTTCTTGCCAACAAGCAAACTATACACCACCCTCTCTTAATTTCTCCATAAACTCCCCAAACATTGGTTCCTGGGCTGGGGGAAAAATAGATGAATGAAAAAAAAAAGGAAAAACTTTTGAGCTATCGAGACAAAAATCAGTGCAGACACTGTGGCTGAGTAGCACCAGTGTCCAGCCTGAATAAGAGCTGTCCCACTGCAGGTTTTAGAGCCAGCAGAAGTGCTGAGACTGCATCTGTTGTTCCATCAATAAAACCAACCCTTACATATTACTGACAACACCATCAACAAACCTACCTGTGTATACATTCACACAGAGAAGCACACTCATTCACAGGAATATGATGAGACTGGAGGATCAGACATTAATTATGTGATAACAATTATCTGTTTTGGCTGAAAACTCTCATATCTCCAATATGTCTACTTGTGCTTTTCAACATGATGTATTGCTTCAGTCATTGTGGCTGTATATCTCTGCTGCAAGCTGTTTTTAATACATTGTTGGAAACAGTGTGAGCTTGTGATTTCAGAGACAAAGCTGCAGAAGAAGAGAGAGGAGAACCTTTTGGCTGTAACAAACACATCAGAGGTTATAAGATGTAACTACTTTTAAAACAAAATGGCGAATAGCATGTTGTTAAAATAAAAAGAATGGTGGTAAAACGCTGGCGCAATTAGGTCACAGTGTCAAACTGAGGGAGTTATTCTCACAAAGTCCAGTAAAATATCAGGTACAGAAGAAAGATATGTGAAAGATATTTGACTTATTCCAAGAATGTAGTCAAAACATAAAGGTTGGTTTAACTTCACCCTCTGAGTCTCCCTCACTGAACTCCTTGGCTGCCACCAGTTTCATGCAGTTACCCCTTTTTTCTGCCTCCTTTCTTCTTACTCCTTCATTCACCCTGTAGAGAAATAGAATGTCTCCATCATAAAAAAGAAAAAAAAAACTTTATGGAGCAAGAAGCGAGGTGTGATGTACTAATATGGACTTTTTGAATAAGAATCAATTGGGAACGGTAAGTTACAAGTCATGGAGCATCACTTCCAAGCTTATTTGAGCTATGAAGCTACATTAAAACTGCATCCAGGTAAACTGGATGACAAATACTTTTTTACTCTGGGTTTTTAGCAAGCTGCTCACTTTGTCTGATGTAACAGATGTCCTAAGTCAATCAATTTTTACTCAATGAGTGTAGTACTAGCTACTATTTCTTCCTTCTATCTTCAGCATGAGGGTTCGCTCATTGTAAATCTGCAACGCATGTGTATAGGGACATAAATGTAGCACAGTCTCAGGCAGGTAAAGTTGGTATTGACCTTTATTGCGAGCTTCAGTGGAATGCAGCAGAAGTTAAAGCAGAAACGTACTCTCTGGAGCCACTGACAAATGACACCAACAGTCCAGGGAAGAGGCAGACAGAAACCAGGGATGCTGAGGCAGTACTTATGATTGGGAACAAAAGGCTGAGGTGATTTCTGAGGCGATGATGAGGTAGGTAAGTCAGAGACAAGCAAGGTTGGCAACTGAGATCAGACAAAAAGTGAGTGGTGGAAAGTCTTGCATGAAGTAGCGAAGGAAAAGCTGGCAAAGACTGAGCAGGAGAAGCTTGTGACTGTTCTTGATTGGAGATGAGAAGCAGCAGTGTGCACAGGTGAACAGAGTTAACTGATTAGGTGGGAGGGGCTGGTAGGTTGAGTGAAGCAGAGGTGGGGTCAATGAGAAAGTACTGAATGACTATGTTTACATGCGGTCAATATTCAGGTTAAGGTCAATATTCCGGTTTCTGAAACATTCGGAATAACC
The DNA here is from genome assembly GCA_021432705.1 of Caranx ignobilis. NCBI lineage: Eukaryota > Metazoa > Chordata > Actinopteri > Carangiformes > Carangidae > Caranx > Caranx ignobilis. The sequence continues at coordinate 12,556,744 of MU269991.1, forward strand.
GCTTGAGCAAACAGGGTTATTCCTGTATACATGGTAATTGTAATCAATTGGGATATCCCAATCAAAACAGCGATGCACGGACAACGTCTCGACGCACGGAGAACGTCATGACGCAATGCGCGTCATTTCCACTTCTTCTTCCTGTATCCAAAACAAAACAACAACAACAACAACAACAACAACAGCATGGCAGATTATGCACAGCCTGGGGCCAGTAGCAGTCGCCTTCGTTTGCACTTTGGTGCTGGTACTGACCCACCACCAGTACTTGACACTATTCTTTGTCACGTTCTTCATTAATGGAAGGCGAAAACGTGAAGAAATAGGAAGAAGTGATTTGTTCCTTGCTCAAAAAGTGTGGTGTTAGCTTACTTTTCCCCATGTTTACAACAAGTAGCTCCTGTACTCAAAAGACCAAGATTCCTTGCGAATAGAACATGCAAATAGAACACAGATTAGTGTTCCTTTCAATGGGGATATCCTGATAGGCGTATACATGACCAAATATTTGGGTTAGAAAAGGAGTAACCCAGGGCTCATTTTCAGGTTTTTAAAAACCGGAATATGAGCATAGTCGGGTGTTTCAAAAGGGTTATTGGTGTTTACATGGCCATGCGCAACCGGGTATTGCTAATATTCTGGTTATGAAAGGGTTATTGATTGCATGTAAACATAGTCAATGGCTGCTGAGTGACTGTGACAACATCCTGCATAGTATGATTGCATGGTGGGACACTCCCTGTCCTGTTTAGACCAGTATTAACCTGTCTTCAGTCAGTATGTTTACATGACACTTGAAAAAAAAAAAAAATTATGGCCTTACTCTGTCTGCAACTGGACAACTAAAGTGCATGAAAACTCCAGTGGAGCATAACTCGACTTAGCTGCGCATGTAAACGCACCGACTGATCCCATCACAAGTGGTGGTTTCTAAGTAGGCCAATTCACACCTAGCTTTACATGCAAATAAAGTGGCCCAGACCACCTCTGAATGTGGTCTCACTGAGTACATCTCAAATGCATCCTCCATGCTGAACATTGTTGACATGAGGATACATTATTGCAAAGGAGAGCTCATGTAGAATTTATATCAGACACTGCAAGATGGAGCTCTAAGTAGGCCAATTTGTAGCTACACCAGCAGCTGTAACATAAGCAGAATGCTAAAAGAGGCTAAATAAAGACTGCTAAAGTTCACTCTTTAAGCATTGTTTACTCTTCACGTGACTTTTCTGCTCTTTTCCCACACTAATTAGATGAGGAGATTTATACTTTTTACTTGTACCTACAGGAAATATAAAGCTACAGCTAGAAGCCATTCAGGTTAGCTTGGCACACAGGCTGGAGGTGGAGCAAACAGCTGGCCTGCCTTTAGGTTTAGAAACTCCACCTACAGCACCAAAGTTCACCAGTCAATATATTTCAGTTGAGGAAGATATATTTTTTTCCTGAAAGAAGAACGGTTTTCTGCATTAAACTAACAGATAAGAACACTTTCCCACATCTGGCTTTAAATGACTGCAATAGATGCAGGTGCCTTCCTGTTCTGGCTCAGATCTGCATTAATGTAAACACAACACCCAGGTGAACCTCCCATATATAGTTTTCACCCCTTTTCCTGTTGTAATGTCACCTGTCCAGCACTGCTGTGCTTGGTGGAAAAAAAGACTGAACTGCTGCCCAGTAAAAAGTTTTAAAAACACAATCACCATTCAGAGACTCTCACATGGAGGCTCTGACAGTTTGAGACAGTTGAGAACCAACCCAGGATGAGACATGGCAGATCTGGTTTGCACAGTGGCTAACAGCTCATTCTTTCTCCATTACAGCCATGTGTGTGCTTCGTATGTGCATGAGCTGCTGTTGCACTTGTGTGTCGTCAGTCAACCTCCACTGCCAGTGGAAAAGGGGTTAATTGGGTTTCATTAGTGGTTTTACATGTGTGTAAAAATCACATTTATATTCTGCAATTTAAACGGAAAAAGGGGTGGAGCTAACTAGTTGCTGTTTGTAGCTTGATATTCACTGTACAGACAGGTGTGTGGTCTGTATCTTCTCATCTAACTCCTGGCTAAAAATGCCAACGCTTTTCTAAAATGTCAAATTATTCCCTCAACTTGGGCTACCAGCTTTGGCACCGTCTGATGTTTACCTGAGATAAACTATCTCAGGTAAACATCTTTTTTGACATTTACCACTCACCACTGATTAACTGTACAACACAGCGTATGGGGCTGCAGAAAATATCCAATATAAATACAAGCAAATCAGGCAGTGTACCTTTCAAAAACATTAAAGTATTCCTCAGAGACAGAGGTGGCCTATTGCTTCACCGTTCCTGGTTTTTACTGTAGCTTAATATGGTCGGTAATGATGGAGCATCTAAAATGTGTTCCTTCAGGCATGACTGGGAGTAATGGGCCCTCCAGTCACTACTGTTTATCTTCCTGGACAGTTGATGGCTCTCCAATGTGCCATTACGCTAACTAGTCATAGCCTGGCTGCCTGTGTGTGTGTGTATGAGAGAGAGAGAGAGAGAAAGACAGAGTATGAGAGAGCATCTGTATGAATGTGGGCAGATCTTCGCACTTTGACACAGAGACAAACCAGCGCTGAATTCACAAACAGCACTGTCATGATTTATTTGCATGCTAAATCACACACATACACATTTTGCATATGTAATGACAGACAAATGGTACATGGTCGCTCATTATGATCATAGCATGCACACGTCTGGCTCACATGCAATCGTTCACATATGCACACATCTAAATCATGATTGAGACTGGCACTGTAGACTGATCCCTGCAAGCCAAGCTGCTTTACATTCTAAAGGGTGTGTGTGTGCCTATCCACCTGTTACTGATCAGGTGTCTCCAGTACCCTGAGACTGGTGACAGGCTGCTGATAAACAACCAAACACATATATACACACACACACAAAAGGGAGCTATATGCACATACACACACAGATGAAACAAATGCACACACATACACACACATTTAAACAGACTGATGCCCATACATGCGCACCGGAAGATTTACTTGAAAGCGTAGGCATACATGCAATCAGACACACATAGAATGAGCGATCACCCTTTTAGCTCCCCATTTCCATCATCCCAGGCAGACAAACAAACACGGGGGGGGGGGGGGGGGGGGGGGGGTCAGAGAGGCTGGGAGGCCTGACAGGAAAGTGACAAGCCCAACCATGTGAATACTCTTAAACACTCTTCGCCATCTTACCACTCCTCTCACTCCACTGATTCCATCTCCTTCACATTTTCTGACTGGAGCACAGCTGTCTTTCAAGTGCTAATCCAAGAAATCTTTTTATTTTTTTTATTTTTTGGGCTGTATCTGAGCTGCTAAGTGCTCATTACCGAGGTGTTTCTGTGCCGCACTTCACCGTGATCGCATGTCACTCACACAGGGTGTGGTTTCTGTTGATGTAGTTTCTGTAGGCGGAGCTCTTTGTCTCCTCATGGCTGCCTGTCGCTGCCACTGGTAACTATCCACAGTACAGTTTGTCTGCTTATTCCTTATTAAACAAACCTAAAACCAGAAAGATTTCTTCCAGGGCTGTATTTCAGTAACACTCGTAATCAAAACCTCCTACTCAGGCGTGTCACAAAAACACCCAGTCATTCTTTTAACAACTGCATTCAGAACAAACGTACAGCAAAATGCAACCCGTTCAGCACCGTGCACCACATTGTGCAGCTTCAGAGGTTCAACCAATCCCTCCTCAATCTAAGTTCTGAGCTTGTTTGGGTGAAGTTTAGGTAAAAGAAATTATTTACCCCAAAATATTTTTTTAATGCGTCAAACACTCACTTTCAATTGGCAAGAATTCTGGAAGAAAAAGTTTGAAAAAGATTTTTCACAGAGATCAGCCCTTCCACAGGAGACTGGTGATAAACAGCATAACTAAAAAAGTATTTTCGAAACCTCAATAAATCTCTCAGCTACGCTGCTCTTTTATTTCTCTGCAATATATGCAATTGCACATGAATTCATGTGCATTCATTCATGAATTTCAGTTCAGTTCAGAAAATAACTGGATTAATCTTGTTTAAAAAGAGTTTGACTGTGATTATTTGGCAAATTTATCAGTATTTAGCAGTAATCATATAAGGATAACTGTGCAGTAAATTATCAGCCACTAGAATACATCAAGTAAACACCTGATAACCAAGAGATTGGCTTATGTTTGTATGAAGAGAGCAGAAAAGCAGTCCAGTGTATGCCAGTCGATTCATGTAATTTGGTCTAGAAGAAATGCACCTTATAGCTGATTGTTACTGTAAATTTTCTTCCACCTATTTTTCATCTCTTATACCAGTCTGGGTTGAGGTGGCAGCAGGTTTGATAAAGTAAGAAGCTACCAGATTACACACAGTGACAAGATATTCTACTGTTCAACACCAGCATTTGAAAATGATCATTCTCCACAATAACTGTACTGAGGAGTAGTTGTGGACAGAATGTGATTATATGGTTAGTTGGTTTGTTATGTCACATGACCCAACCTCAGTCATTCTAACTTTTGGCTTCACAACATAAAGATATGACTTGTATATGATATGAAAATGTGATTAATATGATATAGTGTACTGTTAAAGATTCAACATGATAGTCATCATCATCATCATCATCATCATCATTATATAATGCAAATAGAGAGGAGGGTAATTTTCTACATATACTAGCCTTTACATTTTGCTGATGATACTCAGGTAGATTTACTTACATTAGAGGTTTTTGATGCAGGACTGTTAATTGTAGCGTACACTGGAAAACGCCATAAAGTACTGTAGCAGACTCCCTGTTTAATCCAGTGCAGTTTCTGCTAGTCCTGTAAATGATGGTCTTGTTACACTGCGGTGTGTCATGATAATGGATTATTGATGTTAAAATGCCACATGTAGTCCATTCACAAAAGAAGCAGAAATGACACAAGACATAAAATGATAATGGCCAAGCTAATCATCGTAACCTTTTCTGTTCATCCACTAATTTTGCTGCAGTTCAATAAAATAAAAGTGAGAATGCTTCTTAAGTGTAGAGCTCATCCCTTTCTCCATCCGTCCCCGTCCACCCGTCTCCAGAGAGCCCATAAAAAAGCTCTATGTAATTGTCCATCTCTCTCTTTTTTTTTTTATTATCGAACCAATATCCTCTGCCTCCATCTGTCTATTGCGAGAGAGTGGAGCAGCGATGGGTTCCTGTGGGATCTCTTTACAGTGAGCACTCAGTCAGTCATCAGTGGGCTGAGGATAGAAAATGTATAGCTGGGGGGTCAAGGGGTCAGCGTTAAATGCAGCGTATGGACAGAGTGTGATATGGACACAGAAACATCACAGCTGGATTGCAGGACACATTACGCATGTGTAAGCTCTGTGTGTGTGTGTGTGTGTGTGTGTACAGTAATGTATGCATTTTTCAGTGTGTTTTTGCAAGTGTGCTAGCCCCCATACAGAGGTGTGTAAGCATGCATTAATGTGAGTGTGTGTGCACTGCTGTGGTTGTTTGTGTGTGTGGCCTGGAAATTATCTGGTCATTCATCACTGCCTGAGCAGCCGAGGCTAAAGACCATCCATCTTCCCCCCTCTCACAGCCAAGGCTGACACTCAAGGTGTTTGTATGACTTAATGTTCCTCTCTGCAGGATTTTAGCACAGTGTGCACACAGGTCCTAGTTGTGTGTGTGTGTGTGTGTTTGTGTGTGACTGTGCAGCTGATGTGACTGTTTCTGCCTTTGTTTATCTCTATGTCTGTGTGTCAAAGGTCTCATTAAATCTGGTTTGCATAAACACATAGAGTGGAGGTTAGGAAGTGTCATATTTATATCTAAGACAGATTGTATTGTGTGTGTGTGTGGTGTGTGTGTGTGTGTGTGTGTGTGTCCCTCAACACACTGGAGAAGCTCTTCCTCATGTTTATCTCCAACGTATAGCCATGTCAAAGTGTTTGCTGCTAAGTATTGGCAAACACAAAAGCTCACACTCTTATTGACTGCCTCGGGCTATGACCTTAGAAGAATGCGTGCTCTTGCCTATTTCTTCTCGCCTGTGTGTGAGTGGGTGCTTACAGTTACAGGCCAATCTCATTCTCTCACTAAAGGTCAGCCGTCAGACAGTATTGAGCAGTGCAAAAGGTGAAAGAAACGCGAAATATGGCCAATGATAAACTACGGAGCAGCGTGATGCTGCTCTCCTGCCACCCAAGTGCCTTTGAGTGGGATGAGATGTTCCAAGTGATGTATGGAAACCAAATACACATAATGGATTATTAAAGCATCTAATAGCCACATCCAAGCATTGGAATGTATTATTGTGTGATGTATTATCATTTCTGTATGTTTGTGTTGTTCAGCTCAGTTTAATTTAGATCATTAATGTCCCACAAGATGAAATTCATTTTTGCAGCGAGGCCGCATTTAAGCATGAAACATGAACACATTAAAAACACATGAGGGCAAATGAATATATTGGAAGTGCTGGTACCATATAATACACAAAAAAAAACATACAATATAATAAAAGATTCATGAAAAACAGCAACAATAAGAATAGGTGTTTGGGGAACCTGTGGGCAGATTATTGTGTATTACACATAGAATAAAAAAGACTGTTGCACTTACATTCCTTTTGTCATTTATTTTATTTTATTTTATTTTTTTAATTTTAAAGGAGACATATTCTGCCCCGTTTCCACAAATTAAAATAGTTCCCAGGTGTCTAAAATACATGTCTGTGACATGCTTTGGCCAAAATACTCCAAGGATCAAACATCACAGCTCTTTTCATCCACTCAAAACAGCTCTGTTCAGAACGGTCTGTTTCAGTGCCCTGTCCCTTTAAATGCATATGAACCACTGCTAGCCCCGCCCACCCCTTCTACTGGTACCAGGTAGGTGTGGTATTATACAAATTCAAAAACTAATGACATCATTATCAGACAACTGAGGGAACAGCTCTGTGGAGCAAATTACAGATTCTTTTGTCAATTCTCACATTTTGGGGCCAGAAGGCAAGACGAACCCCAAATATGTGTTAAAGAGCCTTCAAAAAGTGATATTTCATTAATATGTCCCCTTTAAGAATCATATCAATAAGTACAGGGTTAATGATACAGGTGTTGCTTCTGTTTTGGTGTAGACATCCTCTGACATATAAAGAAAGAAATTATAGACCACTTCGGAGTCGACGTCACAGATACGTCACTGCAGTTGTGCACACATGGTATATCCACAGAGGTAAACAGAGAGATTGGAGAGAATAGAGAGAAAAGAAGGGGGGGACGTCTTTTTGTCCTGCTGGTTGTCAGAATAGGAATGCTAAAAGAAGCAAACTTCATTTCTATCAAATACCGTTGTTAAAGATGGTCTTTCAGGTGAATTGTAGATGCTTATGGTTGGGAGCCATTAGATGGATGGACTGTTTGGATTGTTGTGTTTTCTGTGAGTGCACAATGAGTGCGTTTACATGCACACTAATGAAACGATTTTGATAGTTAAACTGGAGTTTTTGGATTATTATTGGTCATGTAAACAGCAGAGACCAGATTAAGGCAGTTATCATTTTATGAGAAAACGGTTTAACACACCTATTTTTTTTCCTCACAACAATCCATTATCCCCAGTGCATGTATTCAGCTTTATCTGGTTAATTTTGATCTATTACTACATCATCATGGTTCCAGTGCCGTAGACTGTGCGGGTGAATCTCGGGGAACCATAGCCACAAAGCTGGTGCAGGGCAGAGGTGCAGCCACTCGCATTTATGGAGGCACCGCGGCACACACTGTACTCATGACAGAATCATGTAAACCAGCTTTTTTAAGAAAACGGATTATTGAGGAGCACATCAAACGCATTATTAGCATTAACAGATTATGCCTAATGCTGTTGCACGCCATGAGTTTTCTTTTGTATAAATGCTGGGTTTTTCCAGCCATTGTATAGTAGCTCCCCTCTCCCCGTTGCTAATTGTTAGCTTATTACTGTAACCCAACCTGTCTTCTGTTGACAAGGCCTCTGTATCTTTCCATATTCCTGTTTTTGTTTAGTGCTCCTGCCATCGGCTTCCCTACTGTTGAGACTGGAACTGTCACTTTCTGCCACCAGTGAGGCTCCGCCCACAAAAACATCATCAGTGTTAACTGACACAGAAATTGTCTACAAAATCAAAACAAATAAAACACATATAAGAAATCCAGTCCATAAACCAAAAGAAGAGTGTGCTGCATTGAGTCTCTGGGTCCAGAGTTTTCATTAGTTTTTCTGCACTTAAATTCCTAAAACCTTCCCTGCATCTCAAAAATTCCTTGATCTGGGTTTATTATGATGGGTTTTGGATTTGGTGCTAATTTTGATTCAACTCAATGTTTTGACAAAGTTTCACACCTGATTGCGTAAACACCACCATCAGCTTTCTGTCAACACGTGGAACATTTAACCTCACAGAGCTGTACAGCCTCTGCTGCTCCTTTTTGCATACCAAGAAGGTGTGACGCCTCACTGAATGCCTGTTTATATTCTCAAGTGCATCTGAAGAGCCAAGCAACTCATATCACACCATCTCAACAACAAACTAACCAACATAATCATTTGTAAATGAGATGCTGTTTACCATGTCTGTGCTGCGCAGAGTAGATCATCTACTTCTCCAAACTAATGTTTCAATTCAATGCATTGAAATAGATCTGACCTTCAAGTATAATGTTCAGCGGTTTTGAACCTTGTGTAAAATAGCTGTTGATTTAACACTCGTTATTTTCATTGGTGTATAAAGCTAAAAAGCGAAGAAAATATATATAAGATTCTCATAGAAAATATTCATTGCAGAGCTCAGTGAGTTGCATCTGATTGCTGGCCTACACCTCATGAGATTGTATATCTCACATATAAATCTGCTTGTTAATGTGAATCTGTGTTGCACATGTACTGAAGAGGTGCAGAGCAGCATATTATTACCTCCACAGAAGAGTTGATGCTCTCACCTGTGTCTGTGTGGAGATTTACACAAGAAATGCTGAACCGCTTTGGGATAAATTTAGTGGGGAGGTGTGACATGGACCATGAAGATATTTCATTTTGAGGCAGATTGAGATTCTTCACTATGAATTTGGATCTAAATGTTATCTCTGAAGTCCTTTTACATTTGTCTCAGCAGAGGTATGTGTTCTGATGTTGTGTTTCCTGTCATCTGTCTAATGTCCAGACTTTGTAGCTCTGGTTTGGTTTCTACTAGCTTGTGAGGATATTTCTGGTTCCCTGGGTAGTCAGCTCTCTTCTTAGACTCATCATTTACTTTGGGTTTGGGCTGTGTATCTTGGCTCCACTTGGATTTTTTTTAATAATCTCAGGAAAGAAACCAATACTAATCATTTCAAACTTAGATCCTTGTTATAACACTGGTTTATATAGACAAGGTTAAGTTTGCAGGTGTGATATTAGTTATCTGTAATGTTATAATTCACAGCATTAAAGGCTTTACAGAGCATTTTCAACAGCACTGATTTATTGAATAGGAATACATCGCACAAAGCTCATACTTCATCCCACACTAATCCATGGAGAGTCAGCATCATGGCCTTATGTCCAGGCTCTGTTCCACCACCTTCATTCAATTATATATATGTATAAATATGAAATGTCTCAAAAAATAATGCATGTTTGACTCTGTAGTTTACAGTTTACCAGAAATTATAGGTTTGTTGAAGTGAAATCACAAGTCATGCAGTCACGTCTTATTGGTTTGGCTGACCAGCAAACAGTTGTCTATCATACAGGACATCAGAGCAACATGAAACATGTCACCGACATGATTTCTATCAGGAGGGAACAAAGAAGGATCAAGAAATATGAAGTAAAATTAATTTAACTGAGAACTGGACTGAGGGACAGGAAGTGTCTCCTGGTGTCCTGAAAGGAAATGTCTCCTAGAGCCTAAGTCTGATAGTGATGATGAGGAATGGAGCTGCAGGATGACAGCATGGGAAACCTCTGATTGGAGGGTTTGATGGAGATCAGGGTCAAAACATCTTCATCTGAAATGACAGCTGAGTGACAGCAGTTTGTAAGTTTACAGGTGATTGGCTGAAAGTCGATGTTGTACAGGTGGAGCTAAGCGATAGCTGGAAAGAGCTTGTGACTAAGGCGTGGGCAAGATGATGCTCTAGTTTGGTTTTCTACTCATGCAGAGTCAGTGATTTCTTTTCATATTGTCTCGCTGGTTTCTACCAGTGATGAGTTCCTATTAGGAGTCATGCAATACCGTACAATAAGTCCAGGTTTAAATGTCTTTATACCTCACCGTATCCTCCTCCCAGCCTCTTTTTCTATTTGAGTGAACACAATCCAACATAAGATAAATAAGTAAATAAAAATTATGTAAAAAATGCATTGCGCTGGTGAAATCAACCACAACATTACTAATTTACTTCTAGGTCTAAGGAGGTTTTATTTTTCCTCACTAATGGAACATGCCCTGCATTTTCTGTACAAACTGAAGAGTTACAGCTTAATCTTCCCTGCAGCACAGCTATGCCCCAGTGAGCTTATAAATGAAATATGCCACCATGCCAAGCCACTGTGCCTCACGACCTTTCCCAAAACTCCCCAGCTCCCTGCTCCCTGATGCTCGTCTACCTCCAGCCATATGCGCACACACAGACACACACAAACAGACACAATAAATGTCCGCACTCATTCATACACATACACAGCTGAGCAATGGGACTTCCACACGGGCAGGCAGGCAAACAGCCAGACAAACACTCACATGTATACAACGTGCCCCACAAAAGGGATCTTTTTTTCTCTTCCCTTCTCTCCAGGCTCAACAAACAAACATGGCTAAGTCGCTCTTTGTATTCATGTGCTGACTTTTGTGTCAGCGTATGTTTTAATTTGAATGGATTTCAGGTGCCTTCATTGCCAGAGTCTGCCTCCTTTTTCTCTCCTTTGATCCAGCTGCTGACATTGAAGCTCTCTTACTCACCTCCCTCCCTCTCTCCTCTTTTTCTCACTTTCCCTCAACCCTCAAGAGACGTCACAGCGTGCTATCTATCACTCTCTACTCCTCACTTCTGCTTCTCCCTTTGCTCTCACTTTTTTCCCCTTTCCTCTACTCGTGAGGAAGCAGAGGAGTGAATTCTCTAAATTTGCCTGGAGGCTAATATGCAGCCGGCACTGACATCCAGGGTTCAGGAGGTCACTGTGGCAGTCAGCCCCTACAGCCTCATGGGCAGTGACCCGCCAAGATCGACGGCGTCAAGGGGTTAAGTCTCACCAGCCACTTATTTGTGCAGTACAGATTAAACACTGATGCTATGGCGCAGTCCCACCCTTCACATCTCCCTCACCGTCGCCTGAAGCTTCTGAGTCACTTCACATGAAGCAGAGGATGTAGAGAGTGATCAGCTGTCACAATCTTCCTTTTGAAATGGTTTAATTCCAACAAGCAAGATATGCAAAGAGGATTTATCTGTCAGTCTCTTCAAATCTTTCCCCAAATCTTCAGCATGAGTCCAGAGGTAACTCCTTTATAGTAATATTTTACTCTATATTATGATAATGATTCCAGGTCTTGTGATAAGAGTTGTCACTTTTTCAAAAGATGGTGTCACCGTTTGGAGACGAAACTGCTTTTAAAACTGAGCCTCACTTCATCTCCTCTGCTAATGATGCTCTGCTTTGGCGTTTTTCAGATTAAATGAGGTCATCAAAGGTCGCTCCATTATTGCTTGGGTCTTATTTGCACAATTTAGAATATGATTATGCTAAGACAGAGATGTTGAGATCTGGGATAGTTCCAACGCTACAAAAAAAAAAAAAAAAAAGAAAAAGAAAAATATTTTTGGCAGTGATAATAAAAGCAAATATTAAAAATATGACCCAGAAAGTGAGATGTAAACTTGTATCATAGTTTTTACAAGGTTCTCCTTTGAAATGAAGTCAGTGTGCCGACTGGTGGTGTTACTTTAGAATCAAGTTCTACACTGTTTTATTCAGCTCAATTTTCTGCCTCCCAGTGTTGTGTATTTATAGATATGATGGCTGGCTTTTCACAGAGCCCTCCAGTGTGGCCACTTTTGATTTCTGACATCTTCGGACAACATGTTAATGACTGATGTTGACCACAATCCAGCCCTTGAGGGGGAAGACAAGCTTCTTCATGAATATCAGCCCAGGATTATCCCTCCCTAACTTGAGGCATACTGTAGTTCAATATATTGATAAAAGATTCAATTTCAGCTCAAGGTCTGCTTACTATGTTACCTCAGAGGTTTCTAGTGCAAGACTGTCTTCATCAACAGGTGAAGTCTTTTCTGAGCACATTTTGCACATGTCATTCATGTTGACCTGCAGGACTGAGGAGTATGTGATATCATTATGATCTCCAGAGCAAGCTAATGAGTGGCACCGGAGTTCAGATTATTGAATTGATAATGACGCTGCATTCAGGAGGTATTCAAAAGCCTCATGAATCCACACTCAACACAAACAGAATTTTTTTTGCCTCCGTGCTGCAGCCATGTTCTGGTCCTCCCATCTGTATGTCTGACTGTCCCTTTCTTTTTGAACGCACAAGCACAGCACTAAGATTCATTCAGACTCAAGGATGAACTGACTCAATTTGGGAGGTCAAAGGTCAAGATCAATGTGACTTCACAAAGTTTTTCGCCACAACGCACCACTAATTATGACACAATTTATCACAAATGACTATAACAGCAATACTATGAATACATTTTATATCAAAAAGGTTAAAGGTCACTCAACAGCATAATGTTCACAAGAACAATTCTCACACACACAGACACAGACACACACAGACACACACACACACACGCACACACACAGACACACACACACACACACACACACACACACACACACACATGACTCAACACTGCAGAAAGGGGAAATTATCACCATATTTCTTGCAACAGCTGGCTGGCACAGGCACATGGGCTGGAAAACAGAAATACCTGACACTGATATGTTGATAGTCCTCTGAATGCAAATATGATATGATGACATCATAAATATGCTAATAAGAATATTTTTCCTGTGGGATTTATACTTGAAAGTAATTTTTTAAGCAGTTTACACATACAAGAACTATAGAAGAACAGAAAACTACTACAGGCACAAACAAGACTTTGACCTTGACTAAAATGTAGCTTGATTAGGATATAAATATTTTTAAATGATTTCAGCAACAAGTATGTGAGAAAAATGGACTTTTAATTGCACTTCACACAATTTCAGCTTCATCTTCAGCTCTGTCTCCCATCAGCCTCCTGTGGCTGAAATGAGCAGCGGTTTGGTTGAATCATGATTTTCGTAATGACTTGAGGGAGTATTCCGTTTTTCATCTCTATGTGAAATGTCTCTCTATTGTTTGTGCAAATGGTTGTATTCTGTGACGCCCTTTGATGAGTTTTCATAATTGAATAATTGACAGTGAATTCCCCCAAAATTCTGAAGAATGTCAACACATTAGTTTTCAGCTTGCCGACTGCAGACTCTAATCAATTTAAATATATTACTCAGGGAAGGGATTGTGAATAAATGGACAATTACTTTCTGTGCACGAGGACCATTGTAACAGCGGTTGGATGGCTGATATTATCATATTAATGGAGTGAAGTGAGCGTATTTCCTTAAAATGGAAATTAGTATCAGGGCCTTTAAAAGCAGTATGAGCAGTGACTAAAGCAACTGCCTGTGTGAGTTACTAATATTTCACATAGAGAAACATATGCATTTATGATGTGAAGGTATGCTTATCAGAAAGAGTAAATGGTCCTGGGATATACATTTATTTTTGAGAGACTCAGCTATTTATGTTTCACTTTGTCTTTGTGATGAATTGCATGGCCTGAACTGTCATGTGTAAGTGATCACCCATGTTGGCGCCATCGGAGTTTGGTGTGAAGGGCACGGTGAGCATGAAAATGCAGCTTTTCACCCAAAACAGTCACTCACAGTCATCTCTCCTCCACCTTTCATTCCCTAACTGCCAGTTTGACGTGGTGTGATGGATTCATTGACTGCATTTCACACTGTAAACACACCTGGCTGGTGGCCTCACATTGGTGAGGTTAATCTGTTTACACGAACCTCTGAAAACCTGTGGTTGAGTCTCCTTGTTGCCATGAATGAACCAGTTAACAAAGTGTTACTCAGAGCATGTGCACAGAACATCCCACTAGGAAAAATGTGTAAAATAGCTACAGGCGCCAGCCTCCCACTCCTATTTAGACTGTCTGGTAGGTCATTTCAAGAGGGAAATTAAATCTCTATTGATTACAGTGCAAACAGTAATGCTGGCCACCATCTTTATCCCATAATGTCGTTATCATTCATGATGATAACTGATGGTGCTGTAGTGCCTCTGTCCTGCATCCATGACAACAACAAAATCAGTGTTTGTCCACAAAGGGAATAAGTTTATCCACATTAATTATCTACCTTCATGATGTTCCATAAAAAACACTAGTCAAAAATCAATGCCAAAAAAGAAAAAAGGAAAAAGGGAAGCCAAAAAGGAGAAGATAACCTATAGTACTTTTTAAAAAAAAAATATTATTATCATTATTATTATTTTATAAAGGATGTTGTAGAAAATGCTCAGTCCACAGAGAATTGCACAGCATGGATTCAGATGCTGGGCTTTAAAATAAGCAGTTAGGATTTCTGTAACTTTGTGATGTCATAACAAAGCACTGCTCACTGTCATGCTGAAAGCCCCGCCCACCTGGACACAGTGTTGCTAACTTTGGTCTCTGAGTTTACCTGAAATTTTATTAGGTCACCCAGTGAACAGTCAGCGCACCAACCTGTTGTTACTAGAGCTCCAGAGAGAGGCCTGGCAAAACTACAATGACATCATTTTGGATTCTGAAATTCTTAAAACATGCATTGACACTTGAAATAAAACAGTAGAAAAGTGTGAAATATTTAATATTTGTTTTCTGCAGCATCAAATTGACCCAGTTTAGTGGTCCCCACATTGCTGTGTACTCTGCAAACATGGCTAATTTAGGATAAATGTAATGGTACCAATTTGCATCTTCTGTTCAAAACATGTATATTATAATACAGTAAGTAATAATGATAAACTACTGGAACTGCAGTCACAATACTCTTGCTCTCTTGAATACTCATATCACATAGGTTGGCATGTGCAAGCATCATGGTCATTGGTCAAAACAGTATTGTGATCATCAGACCAGGAAGTATATACAACCGTGTATTCCACTTTCATTGTGCCAATCTAACAATTACCAGGAGAAAAAGAGCAGTCTATGCTTCCATTGGTGCCAGACTCTGTGAACTATTGAATGGGGTTAATTGGCACTGCAGACGAGAGACTGGCGGTGACGTAACAGCGAGTGCAGGAAGGAACAGCACAGAGAGGGCCTAATAAAGTAAAAATAAAACGAGGCACTGTGGAGCGAGCACAGACATCACATCCATTCGATTTTCTGGGAAATTTGCCTGAACCCTTTATATATATAGAAACAGTCCACAGCCTGTCAGATCTAAAAGGTAGGGGAGGTTTCATTTTGTAATGGCAACGAAAAAGCAATTAACACATGTGAATAACTTTATATATTTTACATATAGTATTTTTGAGACTGATTGCTTTGCTATTCATACATTTGTTCTAATAATCAATTAATCAACATAATTTAAAAGGTAGCCTGATTTTATTTTCTTTCCCAGACAGTATCCTAATCTTCACATTGTGCATGTAGCTACAGTCGCAGCTACAGTACCTGGGTTCTCACTGTTTAACTGGAGAGAAACAAAAATACTGTATGTTACCATGGAAACCAAAACTAGGTAGTTATCCAGATGGAGAAGGAAAAAAAAAGATGTGAATAAAGTCAGAGGTGCAATAAGAAACATGAATTAAAAAAAGCAGCAAACATATTGCCAAAAAGTGCTTCAGTGGGATATTATTAGGCAATAAAATCCACATAAAGCCCCATGACTTTGCAAGAAATGGCTCAAAACTGACATTTGCTTAAACAGCTGATTGCAATCTCCTGTTCACATCAAACTGCTGTGATGGTAGCAGTGCACACAGCACACCAAACTCCCAGCAGCCGTGGTCTCAGGCTCTGAGGTCTGTTCCTGAAGTGAGTGGAGGACTTAGCGGGATACTTGTGGTTCTCTAATGAACCATCTGTCTCATCAGCTGAACATCACAGGTTTTTTTTTTTTTTTTTTTTAAAAACGATGCTTGAAGCTGACAAAACTGGGAATCTCCATATGTTAACCCACAGTTTTTTTTTCTTTCTTTAGGGTGTCAATGTGAGTGACAAAAAGTAGGGAACATATGTATAGTGAGGCAATGAGAAGAAACAGAAGTTTGCTTTAAACTGTGTCTGCTGTTACAGTCATTTAAAAACAGGCACTCTGTGTTACAAAGAAGAGACAAACGTGTCGTTTCACCCAGTCACACAGATAGTTCAATGAATCATTTATGCCAAACCAGACCAGATTCACTCGGGCTGTTTGTAGGTGCAGATGTGACAGATTTCTGCCAAGAGACTCATGTGGTGCATGTATTGAGCAGGTGCACCCAGCTGGAGGCACAGTGTGCCTGGTGAGTGTTTGCAAGATGCATCTCCACCTATCATTTGTCCAAATAATGCTTGACAGGATGATTATGTAGTCGTTATAAAAACATTATAAAATAGCTGAAGTTCTTGTCAAGCAACAGTCACTAACTACCACTGCTGGAAAGAGGCTATGTTTGGTGTCAGGGAAAACTTACGAATAGGTCTACAGCCCAAACATCAAGATGGATTTCTGTGAGCTATTCCATTTTCACCACAACACATATTGATTCTGTGTCTTTATCACTGCAGCGAGGTGAAAATTTTTAACTGTTGAAGTTGAGCAAGCAGAAGATTTTCAGCTGTTGTTAACTGATGCTGAATGGTTTCGGTTCTCAGTACCTCTGGCAAAGTTGTAGGATATTTCTACACCAGCTCACATCTGTAAACTCTTCCTGACAGCCTGGCAGACACTGAAGGCGAAGGAGCAGCTTGAAGACAGATGAAGGGACTCCATCTTGTTTCCCTCCTGAATGAGATAAACATAGATCCAGAGGAAGACATAAAGACAGCAGGAGGAAGAAGAGGACACCACAGAGAAACAGGCAGCAGTAGAAAGAAGACAGTGGTTACAAACCAAAATGGCAAGTGTTGCAGCTGCACATGAATAACTTAACCACACTTTTTAAAAATCCACAACCAATCCACAGTCTGCAAATGGAGTCTGAGGTAAGCTCCAGTGCAGGTGGAGTCCCACTTGAGAGTCACATGCCAACTTGGCTGGCCCTTTTGCAGGAAGATGTCTTTGCCTCCACCTCTCTGCAGCCCTGGTATTTTCAATCAGGTACAGACAGCTGAGAAAGACAGCAGAATCTCTCAGGGAGTACGGAGAGAAACCTCTGCTTCCACCATTACAGCCCTATACTCCACTGAGAGCATTAAATTATGAAGTTGGGTGTTTCTGATTAATATTTTGTTAGAAAAGGTTTAACTTTATTTTTGAAGTTTCAGAGCTGTCAGTTGCCGTCTACTTTTCAAACGACCTGCACCCTCATCCTCACTGCATTACAAAATAATTAAAAATATTAATATTTCTAAAACCAACAGAAACTAGATGGCTATATACAGAAAAAAAAGTCCCTGGTTCAAGCTAATGTTATAAACTGTTAAACACACACACAAAGATCTCAGTTCTCGGATCTCACTTTGATAATCGGTGCTAACAAATACAACTCGGTTTGATATTCTGGTAACACTCCATTTGTAAGTGTTAGATAAGAGGATTGATACCACTCTCAGATATGAATCTACAGCCAGGATAGCAGTTCAGTTAGTTTAACACAGCAGCTTAGATAGTACTTGTCTTACTGTCTCCTCAGTTTTTGATTGAAAGAGCTAAAGGCTAAAATCTGTCTGAATATACTAATAAAGTACTTTGTACAACAGGTTATTACCATTACAGTAGTGCTAACTATGTTCTCTTTTTCAATATGGACGCACAGCAGCAGATACTAGATGCTAACACCATTAAGGTGTCACCGCATGGAGAGCCTCTATGATTGGTCAACAGACAAAAGATCATTTTCACATAGTTAAGGACCAGGCTGAGAGAGAAGTGATGTAGCAGGTCTGCAACCAGGATAAGGACAGGATTTCATATTATGGGATGAACTGCTTCTCTGAGCAGGGCTTTATTTTTAACAACTTCAGAAGACCAAGGACGAAAGGTGCATCCAGAGGTCGCAGTGATACAAAAGCAGCACAAAGCTTCTGCCCCTGTCACCGCTCACCTACCCTTGACCTCTCCGTGTGCAAGACAGCGCACGCAGGTGGGTCAGCGCAGAAACCTCTGTGACCCAAACAGACAACACTTTGCTCCCAAACATGCAAATGAACCCAGTAGCTCCACCCTGGCTTGTGCTTAGGTGGAAATCCACTGACACCTCCATCTGTTTAGTGTGATAGAGGCAGGAGGGGGAGGTGGAGGAGGAGAGTGCAGCAGGAGGAGGCGGGGGTGGAGAGGGGAGAGACTGGGCAAATTGGTGTGACAGTGTCACACATATCTTCTCGGAGTTGGTGTGTGTCTATGAATTATATCTTAATGAAAATCACATGTGCTCATGCTTTTTGTCTGTTTTTTTTTTTAATAAACTTTATTAAAACAAACAGGGAACATCTTAATTGTGTGGTATTTTTCCAACCTGTCTGAGGACCGTTAAAAAGGGCTTGTTAACTGTATTACACTGGCTAAACTCTGCCACCATTTATCACACACGCACGCGCACACACACTGCACATACTGTAGACTCTCACTGAATTTTCAGGACAGGATTTAGTGAGCTGGCTTTGGGAAGTGGACATGATGAAGGCTCTGACAGTTGTTTTTGTGGTAGATTTCAGAGGTGGATCATAAATAACAGCAGGATGCAAGGACAATGTTCCAGTTACCCCTGATGATGAAGACACTTTGATAAAATAAGGGACAAGTACAAATATCCCAGAGATTTAAGCATCTCCTGGCCTTTGTAAAATATTGTGTTTGTTTGCCTCAAGAGAAGACTGCTATGTTTACATTGTAGTCTACACAAAGAGTAATGGCTGTCTTATTTCCCCCACCATCAGTCTGTACATTAAGGAGCTGGAGTTGGAAGCCTTAACAACAGTTCATCCATCCACCCAGCAGCTAATGTGCTGCTTCCGGTTGTTGGGTGAAGTCAGTGAGCACATGGCTTATAGCATTTTGCAGGTGTGGACAGGTTTGACAGATGCAAAACCTCCAACCTAAATTGGAAATTATGCCAGATGTTAAAATCACAACACAATCCAAAACATCACAGCAAATGGTGTGCTTCAAGTTGTGCGATCCAGGGTTACGACAGGGGGAACACAAAGTGAAAGGTGGTGCAACCAGACTGATGGTTTGATCCTTGATGTCCCCTAGCCAGTTGCTAGAAGAAATTCCATATTCACTCAAAAAACAAGGTTCGGTCCTGCTTTTCTGTGTTTGTGTTCTATACTATCACCTGTGTCTCAGAATGTCTGTCATTTGTGTTGCTGGGTAAAATCTCACTAAAAAAGAATATATTCCAGGTCAGACAATGCTCTCTCTTCACTGCGGTGACCAGCTTGATCAGTTCAAGCAAGGCCTTTGACGAGGGGGTTGGCCAGCTGAGACTTTTGCCACAGTGACAAGTGAAATTCTTGATTTGTGTTAAACCATTAAAATGTGACCTAAAACAGCCAAGAAGACAAGAGTAATGCAAAACCTTTGGCAAGTTCATTGTATATGTGCACGTACTTGGCCATGAAAGCTGATTCTGATCCTGATGTCATTTAAGGTTTGGTTCTAATATATGTTCAGACAAACATCAATATTTGTTGTGTCTTATGTCTATGAGTCCCTCTACCCAGACCAGACAACAACTGAAAGAGATAGAGGATGAATGATATGTAAGTTTAACAAACCAGACGGTATCCATCTATGCTCGATACCTCACACATGATAACATGGCACTGACTGTATCTGTTGCAGCTCAGAGTCTATTCCTGCTGAAGGTGATCGTCATCTGTCCATTTGTCAGTCAAACCAAGCATACAGCCATTTACATTTAGATGCCCGTGCACACATCAGCTGATCAGCGGCCCATATTCATCCGTTGGCCACCAGCTGACTGCTCACATCCAACATCCAACCCGACTTTGATACAAACTGTCAGCTCTCACTGTTACACTGTTGGTCCCCTCATGCTGACTATTTCCGCTGCTGCATCTTCCCTCACCTCCCTGACCTCTTCTCCATCTGACTGCTTTGTCTGAATCTGTAAGTTTGCATGAAATGGCTGCAGCCACAACCCCCCCATTGCGTGAGACTTGAGAGCCCTGCCGATAGTGATGAATGTGATCTTTGGATAGTCAGCGTCAGGTTAGCTGATTAGCATGCTCACCTCGGTCGAAGAAAAATCAAGACGATCATTAACACTGGTGTTGCTTCCCACCTCTGAGGACAGCTCATGGTGAATAAAGGAAGTCAGCTTATTCTAAATTGGTTACTAACTAGCTGTGCTAATGTTAACTATGTAGCAACAGCACATACAGCTCCTTTAAAATGTGTGCTCTGCCTGTAGGCTGAAGTGAACACATTATGATAAATACACAAGTTGGTGCCTCATCAGCTTCAGTTGGATATAAAGTGACAATATAACACAGTCAATTTGAACTTTTTACCACTTCACTACTTTTAACCTCCCGTCAGACGGTGCTGGTTTAATTTACTATGCAGAAACAGTCTGAGACGGCTTAGTTTCCTTGTTTCTTTTCTGGTACGTTAGAAATAAATCCATCGATTTTTATGTCGTTTAGCTGGAGCACTGCTTTTACTGTGCATGTTTAATTCATTTTCATCATAATTAGCTTTTATTTGACACCAGCCTGCCATTAGATACAGTAGCTCAACCTCAATGAGCTAAGAGTTATAAAAGAAAGTGAAGTTTGCTCTCTGAAGGTGGAAGTGTTCCCATTAAGCTGATGCTACTGATCCAGAGGACGATGAGAGAGTTACAAATCAACGTTAGTGGTCTCCGTTGATCGTCAGATTGAGCACACAGGAGTTTGAGTTATGTTGAAGTGCGGGGAGAACGGAGCTGGAAACTCTGGGGAGAAATTGGAGCAATAACTGCTCCTGTGGAATAACAAGTGAAATCCAGAAATTACTTTTTAAATGAGTAATGACTGATAAATAATTGATGTGACTTCTTTTGAATAATGAACCCAACACTGCTCCCTTGGGTAGCAGTCCCACGCTACAGCCCCAGCTTCTGCCCTCGCAGTGTTATCTCGTCATCCAGATCCAACCCAGCATCAGTCCAGCTTCAGATCCAGCTCAAACTGCGGTGCCGTGGCTCCGTGGGGGCCTGTGGCTCTTGGCTGGAGTACACCTCCATCTAGGTCAACAGCACCAGCTCTGTACTATCTGACAACTGATAACACAATGACCATTAGTGTTGTAGGCTTGTGGCCCAGGCGTAGCCGACTCAGGTCTACCTGTGCCAGCTCCAGGGCAGGGGGCTTGTCTCTTAGAGATTAATGATGGCTGGTGCTGCGCAGAGCAGACCACTCCTTGAGTGTGAAATACGCCTCACCTGCCTGGCTGGAGCCCTGATTTATTCCTGCCTGCCTGCCTGCAGGAGCTTTGTCTTTGTTTTGCTGTTTGTCTGTGCGTGTATGTGTGTGTGCGCATGCAGACAAGTGTGTGTGCATTATTCGACGCTTCTCTGTCTTCAGTTGATCCATGCCAAGTGCTAATAAGTACAAAATCATACTAATCTCTCCCAAAATTATGTTAATGTTTTGTTTTACCCGCCTGATCATGCGTGAACACTGGTGCATATCTGTTTGTGTCAGAAATGGAATTTGAATCAGTAGGCAATAACTTGGTGTTAATTTAATTTCACTAATTTTTCTGGCAGGGATGTGTGCCAGTCGCTTCACACTAAATCCCTTCATTTAAACACTTTAAACTGATTTATTCCCATTTATTGAAAAGCAAGTAAACCTCAAAATCCATTCATCTCTAAATCTCTGGGATGTACGGTATTATGTATGTATTAGTTTTTTTTCCTTCATTTCTTTTTTTTTTTTTTTTTTTGTCCCCCAATTGTTATTTTTGGTGTAATTCACTTAACATTACACAAAGGTCTCAGTATCGGAAACAGAGGCCTCAAGGTACAGCAGTGACCTTTACGAGAAATGGTCCAAACCACTTATAGATTGAAATAACATCATAAGAATAAGAATGATGTTTTATTCATATCTAACCTCTCAAATCAAGGTGACAAAGTGACTTCAAGCTGGAATTACACCTGTGCAGAGATGAAGCAAAATGTCTTTGTGAGTTTATGCAGAGAAGGGAATTATGGGTATAGCTGTAGGTGGAGACGATGCACCGATTGGCCTCCGATGTCATCCTTATCTACATTTATGTATAAATTATCCACCAGCCAAGTTATGTTCCACGATTTAGAAACCAACACCCAATCAAACATGACCACTATTTCTCACTGGCATAATACTTTTCATAAGTAATGTGTGTACTGAAGTAGGCTAGTTTTATATGAATAAGTATTTACAGTTCTCCTCTTTTGGTAAAATGAAAATGGCAACAGGTTTTTACACAAACACAATGTGACATTAAGATTCTGAATGTCACCACCACTTCCTGCACACAGACAGTTTGAACGCTCATAATAACATCTGGCTGCTGTACAAATTAAACATGCTCACATTTTAGGGAATGTAATTAATTTTTTCCTTGTTCATTATGTATTATTTCACCCACCCACAACCCATCTATTGCTTATCAGAATGTTAATTCTTATGACCAGGCCTCCTTGACCTGTGATGAAGTTCAGACCTGTGGGAGGTTTTGTCCATTTGTTCTTTGAAGAGAACTAAATTCTTCTCTGAGGCACTAAATATTGTTTCCTGTCTTGTACCTGTTATCATCCACTCCATTAACACCAAATCAATTCATGTCAGAGTGAAAAGTGGCTTACACACACTATACAAAACTGATTTCTGTTTGCACTCATGTTTCCTGATTCCTTAAATTTGTGTTGTTTTTTGTTCAGGCCAGGAGTCATGCTCAGTTCTGACTTTGACACGTAACTGAATTGGGACTCATGGGTGAATTAATTAGAATTTGGTGGTCAAAGGTCAAAGGTCAGCATTGTTGTGAGATCACAAAGTATAACTCACAAATTAACTGTGTGTGTGAAATTTTTTGTGCATATAATTTGTATATAATTTTTAATGACATACAATTATATAACCATCCAGTAATTATGAAACCATTCAAAATAAATGCAGATTTGGACAAATGCAGGATAAAATAGTGAAGTGATGACATCATTTATATCCATATCTATATAGTATATATAGTTTATATAATATTTACGTCTTAATAGTCAAACATCATCTTCACTCATGTCACATCATAATGTTCTTAATATTCAAATACATTGCTTGCCATTATTCATCACTGTCACTCGGGTGGTGGGGGGATGGGATCTTATCTCCTCGAGTAATTCTAGTTGTGTTCTGATTTGAATGAACTAATTTCCCTATGATTTACATTTTTCTAAGGCCAGGTAATCCCCTGTTAAATCAAGTAACAAGTCACGATCAAAATATACAGTAAATACAGCCCTGCAGCTCCTATAATAAGTGCACTTGTTACCATTCAAAGATTCATGGATCCTACATATATACGCATACTTGATTCCAACTTTTGCACATTACGAAGAACTTATTACTACGTCCCATGTCCCATGTGTATCAAATAAAACAAGATATGGTTATTATCAGGACTGGTCTGGCTTTAATCAATTTCCATCCATGCAAATGCTCAGAATACACAATAAAAATATTAATAACTGCTTCTCCATCATTATTCACAGAGGCTGATGGTTTCCCCTCATATCACCATCTGCTGTTGAAACCTGCTGAAATGTGTACAGCCCATCACCAGGAGTGGAGAACACATTCTCATGTGTTAGTCTGCTGTGTCCTTATTAAACACACAATACCACACATTGAAACCAATGAAGATGAAGATAAACAGCGATGTGAGACATATCTCACATCATCATCATCATCATCAGCACCATGCAGCAAGGAAATTATACAGTATATTCTGGAAATGGATCAAACGTCTGCAGATGTCTTTATTAGCAAATATAGAGTGAAACAGGTGCTGATGACAGAATAACGGCACTTCAATATTCACCCTCTGAGTCCACTCAGAAGTAATTCTTGGAGATTCTGCGGATCTAAGCGATCATAAGGTGCTGTACTTAAGTACAGTTCTGCAGCACAGTTATTGTACCTTTCATAAATATTTCCACATTATGTGAGTTTTAACTTCACCACATTTTAGAAGTGAAACACTGCACTTTCTCCTCTCTTTCAGGTGCGAAATAGTAGAAATGGAGATGATGTCTCCAAACTTTACCCACGAGGGTGAGTTTTTTTTTCAGCCAAACAGGTACAAGAAAACCAAAAGGAGGATGAATTGATGTGTCAGTCAAAGCTGATCCGTCAGCATTACTGAAAACCCCTGTGCATGGGAGTGAACATTAGATTCTAACATTCAAACTATGCAGAGTGTTATGCATTATAATGGATTACACTGCTGTGACTGTTTACTCAGTGTATAAAAGGTCAGCTATAATAAGACTTGGACTGGATTCATCAGCTGTATGTCTATTAATGTAGCACTGTGTAATAAATCCTTTTACTTTCTGCTTCAACTAAACTGAAGTATTTTAAGTAGACTGCAGCACCCGAGTACTTGGAAACATCCAGCTGGTAGGCCTGTAAAATATATAACTGACTTATTTCTAATATTAATTCATTTGCACCATTTGCTTAATAACTTACTGCCATTACCAGCATTAACAGTTAATGCTGCTGCCTTTATCCTGCACTTCAGAACAGATTTCAGCCACGCCTCATTAGGCATGTCCTAATTTGACAGGAAAATACACATCATGAAGATGCAAAAAAAAAAGAAAAGAAAAAAAACCTTAAATTTCACTGAGACTGGGAAAAAACCTCACACGTAGTGGTTGTGGAAAAGAGACGTGTCTCATCAGGTGAGTTCTACACGCTTTATTTTACTTTGGTCACTTTGAAGAAACGTTTCCAGCCAGGTGACGTCCAAATAATGATGTTCAAACTGAACCTTCATTCTAATCCTGTATAATGATGGCGACAAAGATCATTGTTTGATTAAGTAATGGTGGCAATATTTGTGATAATAACAGTAACAATGATACCATTCATTACAGTGAATGAAGCCCAGTATGGAAGAAACTGCAGTGGTCATCTTACTGCTCTCAGGTCAGAAACACTGACAGCTCAGACACTGCAGCTGCCAGACATACACTAATTATATTTAGCTCCTGAAGTTGGGTGATGCACTTTTGTCTGTCTTAACATATAAATAGAAAATAAAGTAATGCACACTGAAAATAAATCAGCAACAGGGATAAACATAATTAGAGCACACATCTTCCAAAACACTAAAACAGACAGACAGTTTGGGGAAATAACACACAATGATCATGTTTTTTTTGTGACTGTTATTGGAAAAGTTTTACATCTTCAAGCCTCTAAAAGTAAAACACTTTTGCAATTGTAAAATGTATCTGTATATAGCTCTTACCAGAATCAGAGATTTCAAAGTGCTGAAACAGGATAAAACAAGTAAGCAACACACATGCACACACTTCATTCGAAGTTAAGAGCAAAACAAATGTAAAAAATTTGAGAAATAATTCAGAGGAGGTTCATCGCTGTCTTCCTGTTGTATTGTCTGTGTGGAACCACTTGAAAACTGACCTTCATTTTACTGTTTGCTGTTTTGGAGGACGTGATCTTTTAGTCTTTTAAATGTTATTTAAATTCATGAGCAAAAGATTTTCAACAATACTTTATCTAATATTAATCCAGTCTGTTCTCAGTGCATAGGTCAGGGGCAAGTGGGCAAGTTGACATGGTAACATAGAGCTGCCAAAAACTGCAGGTCCTATGAGGATCTGGATTCCTTCAGACTCACATGTTAAAATACTCAGCTTTACCAGACATAAACATGTGTACAGCCTGTTTTGGGACTCTTCGGCTAATTTCCTCTTTGTCTCAACTATAACATTTTGCATAATTGAGGGTGTGTCACTTTGAGTCAGGCAGATTTGGGTAGATACAGTCAGGGCTGGTGTTGACCAAACCTTTTCTTTTTTTTTCACTTTATGAATTTTGTGGACTGTGATGTGTTTCATAAACATGGCCTGTGATTGACTCACTGTACTCGCTGTTTACTAAACTTTGTTAAAAATCCACCACATCCTAGGAATAGCTCTTGTCTTATTTGTCTCATCAGGACTTTCCATCTCTGATGAGTTGTCCTCAAAATACCACTACGTGAACCTGAGAAAGAACTGGACTGAAGCTCAGAGCTACTGCAGGCAGGAGTTCAGTGACCTGGCCACCATCAACAATGTTGGCCTCAACAATCGGCTTCTGACGCTTGCACAAAACAGCCCCAGTCGTGTCACCGATCCAACATGGATCGGGCTTTATGATGATATTGACCATTGGAAGTGGTCCATGGATGATGAGAATATTTATGTCCACAGAGACTCTGATTTTCTTACCTGGGGAGGCAGTCAGCCAGACAACATACATGGAAAGGAACACTGTGTTTCATGCAATAACAGGATGGAAATGAACGATCATTACTGCGAAGACTCTCTTCCTTTCATATGTTATGACGGTAGGAGTAAATTACTTCTTAGATCCCCCCACATTTTGACCCTCTGCACACATTTTGACGTTCATCCCTCTTTTTAACCCTTCAAAGACAAAAATGTCACACGTTATATCGTAGTGGGGGAGCAGCGCAACTGGACATGGGCTCAGGGGTACTGCAGGGAGCACCACACAGACCTGGTCAGCATACGAAGCCGAGAGGAGAATGAATGCATCCAACTCGCTTTGAACACATCTGGGCTGCAGCACATGTGGATCGGCCTCTACAGGGAGCCCTGGTCCTCCTGGTCAGACAACAGCACCTCCACATACACCAAGTGGGCCAGAAGCCAGCCTAATAACTATCGTTCATGCCAGTACTGTGCATCACTTTCTGTCAGCTCAAGTAAATGGTCAGATGACAACTGTGGGCGCAGATTCGCCTTCTTCTGCGTACAAGGTGAAGTCTGACACAACAGCAGAGTAAGATCATATCATCATGTTAAATGCAGGTGTTTTTTGTTTTTTTTTTTTACTTTGTATTCAACTTATTCCACAGAGGTAAAAAAAGGGACAATACTGAAGATGACGATTCAGTCCACAGCTCACATTGACAGCATGAAGGTTCAAAGGCAGGTGTCGCAGCAGGTAAGTTCTACAGTGATGTCACCGTCACTTCACAGATCATAAAGACATCTTTAATAGTTTTTCCCATGTTGAACATTTGCTCTAGTTGCAGGCCAACATGATGTCAAAAGGACTGACAAACTTCAGGCTACACTGGAGACAGGTCCAGCGCTGCAGGATGGGGACGGTGACGGCACCAACACACTGTGGCTGGACCAGTTAATCGGTCAAACTCATCCTGTGCTCTGCAGAGACGTTGCACCCTTCATCCTGCTGGTTTGTTGTGTTGAGTGTTGTTTGCAACATTTTCCTATTTTGAAAGGCTTAGTTCAGCACCTGTTTCTTTTGTGCATTAAGATTAAGAAGCATTAAGATTTTTAACCTGGGGGGTTAGATTTTGCTCCTTGACTCTCTTGCTCTTATTTATCCTTTAATGTTTGTAACAATTCATGTGAATTGAAAAAAATATACAGTGAATACTATGTATTGCTTGGTTGCTAGGCCTAAAGCCTCGACCTTTTCATATACTGTACACTTAAACACAAGCACAGAAGAGATGGGGAAATAAAATGTTAATTTCTCCCTATGATTATGTCTGTAAAGTGACAAATAAAAATTATTTTAACTGTACAGAGTGAAATCAAGTTGTTTATTACATTTTACTGGTGATATATTTACAGGAGTGGGCGTTCTGTCAGCCAGCACTGACAAAAGGCACATCATGTCAATCATCAGGGTTGAATAAAAAGAAAAAATCCCCTCCCCCTCCATTATGCTATAAAGAAAAAAGCTAAGTCAAACTCCAACCTCTGAAGAAAGACAGACTCTTGCAGCTTTATTATTTATTTATTTATTTTTGTCCTAATGTTACAGTTACTTACAGTGTTGCATAATTGAAGGCATAGCCACTTTGAGTACCAGGCAGCTCAGTGTATGTTTGCCACAGACTGGCTTTCTTTGCAGACTCAGCTGTGCACAGGCCCAAACTTTTGTCCTCATCTTTGGATCAGCTGTGAGTTCTGAGTAGAACCAGGCTCGGGCAAGATGGCGACGGTGGAGTATCCAGCCTTGAACTTCAAAACTGCTGCTGTTCAGAAACCCATGGGTAACGTCACGTCTTCATTTACACCCCATGGTTCGCACATGCACAATATGTCACACATATTGTGATATAAA
The DNA here is from genome assembly GCA_021432705.1 of Caranx ignobilis. Lineage (NCBI taxonomy): Eukaryota > Metazoa > Chordata > Actinopteri > Carangiformes > Carangidae > Caranx > Caranx ignobilis. The sequence continues at coordinate 12,585,444 of MU269991.1, forward strand.
GCACACACACACAGCACATACTGTGCATTAATAAGGCTGTGCCCTCTCTCTCTCTTTTTTATCACGTACATTCTTACAAGCTGTCCGACCAATCACTTGTTAAACATATTTTAATACATATTGATACCTCTTTCCAGGTGTACATATATAATTTATTCACATATCCATATACATAATTCACTGCCTCCTAACGCTCCGTGTTCTTGTTGACAGAATGGATTTGTCTTTGACTGGGTTTGACTTTGCGCCTGCTGCTGGAGCTAAATCCCCAAGCACTCCTTAGTCTCCTCACGAGACAGCATCTAATGAAACATTTAAATATTTATGTGTTGAAAGTTGTTTACCTCCAGCTCTGTGGTGTACTGTGTAGGGTCGAATGGGGGGGGGGGGGGGGTTGACTCTTACTCACTCTGTTCTCTGTGAGCAATGTCCTTTTCCTCTCGTTTCACTTCTTCCTTCACTTATCAGAGTTGGTGAATTAATGGAGGTGAAGACAAAATAGAGAAGCTTCTTCAAAGACCAAGGTAGGACAAATGGAGCTATACGTTTATTTATTTATTCATCAGCGCCTTATCCTACACCTTTGCCATCTGAATTCAAAAACACCTGACTGCACCTCACTGGTTACTCTTGTAATGAAACACAAAAATAAAAGAGCATGCATACACATTTGCATGTATACATCATGCGCACTGCAGACTGATTACAATGAGTTCATTTCCAACTTGGAAAGGTCAAAGTGATGCATTAAACAGAAACTTCCAATTCTACACAAAAAGGTAGAGTTGCAGATTGATATTTTCCTGAACCTGTTTTTCTTTGGATGTTGATGAGGAGGTGAAAAGTTGTGCACGGAGGGTCTCTGTGTTGTACACGAAACAGACTCACTATCAAATGATCAAAGACACTTCCCAGCTACAATATGAGTTTTTTCATAAACATGCATTTATAGCAATCAGAGTCAGTCATTCATATTGTGAAGTCTTTGTCCAGCTCTGCTCCTCTTCGTAAGAGACGTAGTGATATGTGAATGATGAGCAGTTAAAAAGAAACATACGGCAGCCTCTAAGGACAAAACACACACAAAACACAGGGATAAAGAAGGTGTCACACAAGAGCCAAAGCAATATCAAGGAAAATTCAGAAATGTCACATATCACAATTTAAAAACAAAGAGAAAAAAAATTAAAAGTCTTGAAATGCCATAATAACTTTAAAAAATTACTGCACTAAAAACTAAATCTAGTGCAGTATTTGTTTTTCCCATATGTATATATGTATGTATGTATATATATATATATATATATATATATATATACACACACACACACACACACACACACACACACACATGCATACATGGCAGCAATGACGTTCAGGAAAAAGTTCTCATTACAGCTGCAGAGAGCTCTTTATGAAGAGCAGGTTTCTCTCATTGTGATTTTTTGATCTACATAGACAGCGACAGACAACATTTTAACAAATGTGTTAACTATTGAGAGGGTTATTCTTACTTGAAAGAAAAATGACAGTTTTTCCTAAAGTATCAAACTATTCCACTAATGTTTGTGCTTTCTCACTTGGATGTGCCTTATCCAACAGCCACCTTGATACATTTTTTTCCAGATATGAGCTATAAGCTGTGTTACATAGAGAATTGAGACAGTTTGAATACTCACTTCACAACAAACGATGTTGGGAGCCGGCAGTAGTTGCCTTTTGATAAATGCTTTAGTCTGCTACATATTACAACGTAAATAAAAGATTTGAGAGTGCAGTAAGACTGCCCCCCCCACCCCACCACTCACACACAACATAATATGACATGAAACAGACTTCTCTTTTGAAAATACATCAAGAACTGTTCCTATGAACAAATCAATATGTGCCCATTTTGCTATTACAACTGGGTATATGCGCTGTAAAAAGAATGAAAGTGTCAATCAAGGGAAAAAAAGAGAAGTGGCCTTTATTAATGGTTGCTTCATTGAGGCAGAAAAGTGTATTCGTCATACACTGCAATTTACCAGTGAGAACACAAGCTCCTACAAGCGGGTACAGCTCAAAATGTGCAGTTGATTGGATTCCTGCAGATAATGAGAGCAGGCTGTCAGGCAAGGCATGTGAAAAAAGCACAGATCCCTGAAAACCTCCCCAAACCAATAGATGGGCCAGCACCAGTGAAAAATTCAAGGGCAAGTGCTTTCTTTCTTTTTTTTTTTACCTCTATGGCAGAAAAAGGAGATGCTACTTCAGCAGTCACATAGCATAGATTATATTCAGACTTGTATCATTCATCAGCATTCCTGGTGATAAGGCAATAAATCACCTATTGAGAAATATAGAAGCATTTTCCCAGCTGAATAATAAACTTGGCAAAAAGAACTTACTTGTGGTTCTGTAGGTGTGTGCTTTTAGAAGCATCATATTGGCATAGCTACGCTTGAGTATTGTAGTGACTTTTTCACTGTAAGTATAGTCATTGATTATATTTTTCCAAGAACCTTGATTGACAACCAGTAATGCTGGTTACATTAGCATTGAAATTAAATTTACCAATATGCTGTAGCTACTTTACAGAATGATGCTTTCACACGTTAAGTGGTAATATTAGAAGCATCTGAGTGCACTGTTTCTGATATGCTTTTTTCCAGCCTGCTAATGCAGCACTCTGATTAGGACTGCGGATAATCGATAACCAAGAAAGGATGAAATGGAGTTTGGGTGGGAAAAATACGGGACAATAAACAAACTGAAGTGGATGTTAATAAAGCAGGGAACATGCATATACATGCACATATGTGTATATATAAATATGCATACTAATTTCACTCCTGGAATACATGTAATGGAATATATGTAACACATAATGATGATATATGGCTGTGAGAAGATCTGAGGATGAATTTCCTTTGAACCTAGCGTGTGTGTGTATGTGTGTGTGCATGTGTGTGTGTGTGTGTTTTGGCTTGCACACAGTGAGACTAATGTGTCCAGACACCTTGTGGGTCCCAAAGTGACTCTTGCAGTAACAGATCAATCAGGCCTGGCTGAGTAGACAAGCTCCCCACACTTCCATTGTGATGCCATTATCTCCTATTTAGGAAGGAAAAGTCATATTGATTCTTGCCATTATGCCACTGCAAATTTGGTTCTATTTTTCCTCTTTCCAAGTTCTTTGTTTGCCCCAGAGGTACAAGCTTAGAGCGACGGTGCAAATGGAAAGAGTTTGTCCACAAACTGCATAGCTACATGGCTTTAAATGGCACAAAAGTGATTCAGGTGTTATTACATTGATTATAATATTGACGCTTCAATACTGTGAGATCTTATTTTGTGTTTTGTTTGTTAACCGTGGTATAACATGTACGGCACAAACAAGGATGGGCTGCTTCATGCACAGTGTTGTCTACAGAGAACCAGACGATCACAGAGAGTTTCTGTTGATTGGCAACTAATAAATAGAATGGGGAGGAGGCATTTATCAAAACACACCGTGGCCTCTGCACAGAATCGTTTGGATTGGAGAATAGGACACTGACTGCAGTTGGCCCGGAAACATGATGGAGGGCAGCTGTGTTGGCATAGATGCGGGGTGGAGGATAAAGAAAGCACAGAGAGATAAGGGGCGGAGAGAGGGGGTCGAGGTTGCACTGTACTTGCTTCGCAGTGGGGGCAGTGAAAGCTTTTCATACGCCGAAGAATATTTAACACACTGAAATACAGGAATCGTTCATTGGTTATTAAATAGCCATCGCCAGTGGATGAACCACAGCAAGCCTGCTAATCATTTTCACTCTGCTGCCAGCTTAAAAAAATGCCACAGGACATGACCTGCACACAGCTTACTTCAATGTCATTCATTTAAGATGATATCATAGCTTTCAATAGAATCCATAATATGTAAAATGTCATAGCAGCAAAATTAAATGCATTTTCTCTGTGTAACATTGAAATCCAGAAAAGCTAGAAAGCGGCAGTAGCAAACTAACTTAAATGTACCCAGGGGAGTTTTAAACCACTGTGAGCACTATGGATCCTTGTGTTGTTAGTACAGTGTATTGTAGGCCCCTTATAAGGTGCACTTGTGTATCTATTCACTGATGATGATGCCTAGAGATACAGTAATGATCTTACAAAGGTGAGAAATAAGAGCAATGGTAGCATGCAAACAATACAGTCTTTTTTTTTTTTTTAATCTCCAGAAATAAGAAATGCAAATATATCAGGAGGAAAGCAAGGCATTCAACACTTTACCCTCAAGGATGCATACAATGTGTTCTGGGGAGAAACTCTGAATCTAATCCTAACTTTTGTGTCTTTACAAAAATGTGCCACAGGGTTCCTTTAAGGTAAGAAAAGACTGGAGACTGCTTTTAAACTTTGTGTGTTCCCCTGGGTCTGCTCTCTCCCAGAATCCAGCGCTCCAACCCCAGTTACAACACAGTGTGAGTTTGCTGTACAATGCAGAAAAGGAAATGTAAGACCAGCATAAGAGCCCTCTACTAATGGGTGTATAGAAATCAATCTCATTACATATTAGCAGGCATTCGCACTGAAAATGGCACTGTATTAATACAAAGGGGGTGGGGTGGGGGGTGTTGATGTAGTTTTTAAAGTTTTAAGGCTTAAAGTGCCTCATTACATGAAACAGGACTTTATAACTCAAAAAGAGCAGCAAAGTTTGTGAGGTGACAATCATGAGGCTAATATAAATAGACATTTCAATTTACACTAAGCCATTACCTGGGAGTGTGAGACATTTGACCAATGCTGTGATTATGCTGTGCTGTAGCAAAAAAATGACATATGCACTTATATTTGCAGACTAATAACACATCTTTTCATAATTCATTTCATTATGTTGGCTTCTCACAGATATGTTAAAATAGAGAAAACTATCCACACAGGAAGGCTCGTATCAGGGTTTGCATTTTTGTGTGCCCATGTCCTGTGTAATAGATGAGGACATGTAAGGGAGGGACTGCAGGAAACAGATGGGTGGACTGACACCCCTGGACCGAGTAACCACTGGTGTCACAGACAGGAGTCTGGCCTCATATCGGGCAGCCCAGCATGTACTGCTGTCTTGAGTGCCTGCACTAAGAGTGCAGCATGGCTCTTGCCGCAAGTAGATAATTTGTTGGTAGAAAGTAATGTCTGCACTTGTGTGTGGATCCCATTATCAAATGCACAATGCAGCTCATACCATATATTAAGGCTTTTATCATATATTACCATTAATTTAACAGAGATATATTCATATTCAAACATGCTACATTAAGTACCTTTAATTAAAGCTATTGTGTTTCCATTTTTACTCTGATAATACATAAGTTTTTTATGCAGCCTTTAAAAAATGGCGTTGGTAAAAATGAATGGGCACACTGGGCAAGTGGGCCCAGCTGTGTACCTGAATGGAAGGTCATGAAGGCAGCTCCATGAATCACCCCAGCGGGGTTAGCCTGCCACAGATCCTCATGATTTATCCCCAGCAGTACAGATCAGCCATGAGAGGAGGTCAGATGCATATAGTATGCAGTCCAGTCTACACATACAATGCACTCTCCTGTACCTGCCTGCACTGCAAGCACACGAACGTGGAGCTACATGCATGCATAGGCATGCAGAAACGCACACGTGCACAAACATACAAGTACCGTTTTTACCTCCAAGGTCATTAGAAGCAGCAATCCCCTTTGTTTGCTTATAACCAAGACAAACTGCCAACAAAAGGCTGATAAGCAACGCTATCCATCTTTAGGGGCGTTGGACAGTGCTAGTTGATTTAAATGGGTGCTAAGCAGTTACAGAGGACAAAGGCGGGATGAGGTGACTCTGAGGACTGGGGGAGAAAAAAAGTGATAATGTGATTCTACAGGAATTCCTTTAGATGTTGTCAATTGGATTAGAGGCAAAACAGGAAAGAGGGAAAAATAAGAGATTCAAGATCAAGATCCAAGATTACTGAGGATAACATTAGCGGCAGGATCAGTGCTGGAGGAGGCTTCTCCTAGTGCTTATCTAGTCTATCTTCATGTGCATCAGATGTAGTGAACACAAGGTAGTGTGTACATGACCACCAGCTGGGACAGATGCAAACACTGTCCTGGTGCATCGGTGGGGGGTTGGGGGTGGGGACTAAAAAGCTGTGTGGTCAGAGGTTGCACACAATGCACTTGCGGCAGGGATTCCAAAAATTAAGAGACAACAATTAGCTATCCACCATGATCTTTCTTTCCTGGATAATGTTTGCACAAAGTTGGTGTAAGGGCACTGGACCTGACAATATTTTTGTGTAGAACCACTGTGATGACTTCCGATCTGTGGTCATGACACCCATTGTAATGTCCACCTCCCTGCAAACCTGTACACCCTTCAACCCAACCACACTCCGCCTCCTCCTGAACACTCAACACCTGGTAGTCAAGATAAAGCTAAAAAATGGGTCCTTGGTTTCTGAACAATGGGGCAGAAGACAGTTAAGGTTGGTAGCCACACATCTTGGTCACTGTGTCCTGAGCTCCCTGCTGCTCAACCCTGCTAATGCACAACTGCACTGCCACCTTCAAATCAAGTCACATCATTATGTTGATTATATCACAGTGGTTAGTCTCATCAGCAATGGAGATGAGGCAGCATGCAGGATGGAGGTGGAGTAGCTGACAGCATGGTGTAGGAACCACAATGTCAATACAGCCAAGGAGATGTTAATTGACTTCAGGACGGCCCACTTGCAACACGACCCTGATCATTGACAGTGGCACTGGGGGTCAGCAACACAAAGGTCTCAGAGAGGTGTTTCTGACTGAAGACCTGACCCCCATCAGTCAACACCACAGCCATCATTAAGAAAGCCCATCAGTGGCTCCCACCACTCTAAAAACTCCAGGGACTTATAAGGACATTACCGAAAGTAATCCGACCACCTGACCCCACATCACCCACCCTCAGGGATTAAAATTAGCAACTGTCACTAGCCAAATGAGTGTAAAAAATTGTTTGGGGGAGTAAAATAATTAGGTCCCTCATCTTTGGCAGGCTGCTGGAATAAGCCTGCTTCACTTTCATCATAAACGCCATGCAGTACAACAGACATGGCTTACAGCTACAGCAGATCTTGTGTTTATGATTGCAAACTGTCCCTTAAAATACATAAAACCCCTGTATTTGAGGATTAGCTTGTCCAATTTTGAATCAATGTGGGACAGGGTTTGTCCTGTATTTCCGAGTTGGCTTGGATGCAGTATCATTCAACACATACATTCTGTGAAGCCCTGCCCTATTCTGCCCCTGATCAGGTAAAACTCGCTGCCCTCGAAGGCTTGATCACAGACTAGAGCGGGAAAATTCAAACACTTGGTTTGACGGTGTCAGTGACAGTGACTATCAGACTTATGTAAATTATGTCTGTGAATGCTTCCTGTGGTGGACGGTGGCCTGTTGGATCCTACAGCAGCTTCAGGGGAACAACTTTTCCCATTCACAGCAAGTCTGTTAATTTTAAACAGGACCCAATATGCAGATGGAGGCACAGGAAACCAGTATGGTGGGATGTAGAAATTCTGTATTTAACTGACTGGGAAACACAAAAACACCACGCAGGCAGGAACACAAAGGCAACAGTTAGCATGAACACAGACGAACCAACAAAGAGCAAGGGGAACACACTGAGGTAAAATACATGAGAGAGAAATGAGACACAGGTGGGGCAATCACACACAGGTGAGACACATGAGGTCATCAGAGGAGGGAGAGCACAGGAAGACAAGGAACTTCAAAATAAAACAGGACAAATCAGGTAACAAGAGACAAACCATAAAAGGTGTAACTGTACCCATAACCCTAAAGGTCAAGGTGTACAGTCGAGGACATTTATTTTAATACACTAATGGAAATATAGTTCTGATGGAAATAACATCTATGATGTAGTTGTTATTTTGGACCAATCTGGAAACCAACATTCATTAGGATAAGAGTGGACTATTAATTTCATCATGTATACATTATATACGTTATCTGCCTTTTCCTAATGTTTTGTTCAACATAGTTATTTAAAGTCTGGATGAAGCTTATGTACTGTTAAATGGGAGAAGAATAATATGCTTCACATCTCACATGTTCCTCCAAAAGCCTTTTTGTGATCTCTCTGACACATTCTAACTCTATGGCCACTAGAGAAGCCTGTTGAGTTGTGACAGGAAGACAATCAGCTGTTTTAAGCTGTTTAAATATCAGTCTTTTAATACTGGAAAGTTGGACATCTGGCTGATTTCTAATGTCCATTGGTGACAAAGCTCTTGAAAAAAGTGTTGATCATAATATTCTCTCAAAACCATGTTTGAAGTTATCATTTATCGCCACTAGTCTGTCACCAGGCCTGTTGTGGTCGTGGCCCTGAGGAGCGCGGCCCTGCTGTTGTCCTTTGTTTTTCTGCATGGAAGGTGGCAACCCTACTTGTGCTTCTAATTTTGAATTTGTCCCTAGTTGTGCACCATCACATTGTCTGCAATGGGAGCATGAAGGTAGCATCCAGTCAGTGAATCAGTCAGAGGAAGCGGAAGTGATGGGATTTTGTTAAGAATGTGGTGACACAACCTTATCATGCCAAAATTATTCATATCAGTCCTTTGCATCACATTTGTTTCGAGCTTTCTGTTGTTTTGAATGCAATGCTATTGATGACATGTCATCTAATTCTAAGCAAAGATGACTATGATGATGAAAGTGTCCTGCGGTTCATTGTACTTGCCATTTTCCCTTGAAATGGAGGACCATGTGTACTCGTGTGGAGTGGATTTGAATTCTGGTATCATGCTGCTGTGAATCCTCCTGCTGTACTTTATTTTTTCACATGTGCATACTATGATTTTTTTTCTCAGCCCTGTTTATTGGCCTAATAACCATAGCTCCACCATCCACCAGCTGTCCTGTTTCCAGATCCACGTGCTCACCTTTTTTCTATTTCCAATCACTGGAACTTCCCCACCTACCTACACACCTGGGCCTCATTTCCCTCATTTGTTCCCCTGTATTTATACCAGCTCTGCTGACCCAGTCACCAGCCAGGTCATTTACTAATGCCTCTGTGTGGTTCCCTTTGTGCTGCCTATGCAGTGAACCCCAGTTTCTGTTACCTTTATGCAATTACCGTACTTGCAGTCTGTGCCTATCTGTAAGCCTTGTCACTTAATCTAAGGAAGTACCTTCATTTCAGCAGCCTGCCTCTGTGCTTGAGATCCACCAGCTTGTGCTTCTATGACAAGTTGTGACAGGACTCTCACAATTAAATGTCATTGAGTCCATCAGGTTGCATTCAAAAAATCAAAATGTATTTCATTTTAGTGACTATAATAAATCAATCAAACTATCAATATCAGAGTACCTCATTTAATATTGCTATTTTTTGATGAAGATATTCATTACATATACTCTTCGAGCGTTTGAACCTCACTTCTTTTATCTAGTACCTCCAGCAGTTCACAGTTTTACCACTGAATTATTCCAACATAAACTGAACCAAAGGGGGAAAAAATCACTCTCATATTATTTATTCTAATTGCTTTGTTGATCCTCTGACTTTTCCACCAGAGGGTGGTCCTGACTGATTCTCCTGACACACAGAGACACCGTCATTACTGTCATGGCTGATAAACTAAACTGAAAAACAAAGATACATTTCATAATAGATCTTGTTAGGAAATGTTGTTGTTGTTGTTGTTGTTGTTGTTGTTGTTGTTGTTTCAACAAAGCTTCAATATAACCTCATGAAATCTTGCCTCCAGTTGACAGCCTTCCTACTGGGGACTCGGGTCCTATGCTGTCCTGACAGTCTAGCAGACTTTTTCTGGGAAGGCATAAAAGCTTCATGATGCATCTAAACATCACTATCAGCATTTGAAAAGGCCAATGGCACATAGACACGTGGGCTTCATTGCGGTACCTGTTATGAGCAGCCAGTGCCTGAGGGGCTTCAGACACTGTCACCTGCATGTTATTTCTGAATTACTATTACATTCGATTACTACTGTACATTAGAGGTCTTCATGGGTCCAATTTGACGGACCCGAACCCGAATGGACCTGTGAAAATTGTACCTGGACCCAACTGGCCCAAGCTATTATTATAAATCTGAGTTCCGACCCCGAGCAGCACCGAGATGTGTCAGAACTGGCCCCCGAATAGAACCGTGACATACCGTACCCGTACCCTAAAAAACCTGTGACCCCGAAACGCCCAAGTTGCTTTATGATTTAATACATTTAACTAAGACTCGTTTTTTATTACTTTCTGTTTCTTACCTAAACATAGTTTTCTCCTACCTGGTTCCTGCTGTGGGCACTGCCAGCCCCCCTGGCCATATGGGATGTAAACAAAAATAAATCCACGTCTTCATTTTCTTGTTTACATGGTCATGTACTGTAATCATTCTTCTTAGCCATTGCTAACACTAATCCACTGGTCGGTAGAACATATTTTCTCTTGTTTAATTAATGTTATAATTTGGAGAGTCCATTGTGCTTTGCAGAGCATACCGGTAACAACATGGAATGGCAACTCGATTGTTTTACCATTTTGAACCATTAACCAAAACATTACGTTAATAAACAATCTTTTCAATGTCATTTAATTTCATTGGATGGAAGAGGGTAAAAGAGGAGGGCGGGGTGACAGATGTGACCACCAGTTGTCGGGTCCTCTCGGGTACAAAACCTGGCCTTTCACTATCAGAGCCCGAGCCCCGCGACAAACTCTCCCGGTTCCGACCCGGCCCCGGAGTCAGGTCAGAACCTTGAGTTTTTCTAAAGACCTCTACTGTACATTTTTTTTTTTTTGTCATTTTCTGCCTTTAAAGACAGGCTGTGTGTGTGTGTGTGTGTGTGTGTGTGTGTGTGCGTGTAAGAGAGAAACAGACTGGGATGACCTGGCCTGTTGCCCCACATTTGAATTGAGCCCATTCATTTCAATAATCCCTTCCATAACAGCAGGCATGATTAAACATGGATGATTGCTGTATCCTAGGCCAATGGTAGAATTGAGCAGAATTCTATTGTTCGCAAATGATAAAGTGCTAATCATATCCGACACATATCTGTCAGATGATTCCTGCAGCTGACAGCTGGATGCCAGACACTCCTTTGTGGTCAGTGTTCAGTGTTGCACTGGCTGGCAGGGATCTGGGGGTTCTGTGTGATGGTGGACCCAGTTCAGCAGGTATATTCAATATCACAGCTCCAGGGAATATAAACCAGCTCATTAGCCAATCATCATCGTTGGCCAGAAAATCACTGTGGTCCCTGAACCTGTAGCGATGTAGCGGCGGTATGTTTACAGCAATCAGACTGATTGCTTCACACCTTGCCAAACAGACTGTGACAATCAGTGGTAGGCCATCACCCACCCTGGGATATCATCTGGAAATGGAAATTTGATAGAAAAACCCAATTTATGTATTTCAGTGCTGTCTCTGATGTGCTCTGTGCACCTGTGAAACATCATAGTTGTGTTCATTGCAACACTGCTATAGCATGCACAGTATTTAAAGACCAGTCAACCGGGCGAGAAGGAAGCTAAAGTCATGCTTACATCATAAATCTAAAACTCTGTAAATGAGCCCCCTGGTGAGCAAAATCTTCAACAGTAACTCTGATCTTCAGTCTGGGTTTTCAACAGCTGCACATTACAGTATCCCCTGGACTGTAATAAAACAAAATGAATACAGTGTCTATACTAAGACTTTAATTTAGAGTGTGAACATCAAACCTTCAAAGTACACACACACACACACGCGCATTAGCCTGCACATAGCAAGGTGTAATTTTGTAATTGTATTTTTTCTTTTTAAAGGAGATTTCTTTTTTTTTTTTTTGAAAAGTAACACCATAGGTAAGTGCCATAGTACTGTAACAACACTTAGTTCAGACTACATGGGGAAAGGAACCTCCCTCTGGATAGCATATATTATTGTTTCCATACATCTAGTATCATACACATGTACGAAGATGCACATGCACACGTGGCTATTTTTTCCAGACAAACCAAGAAAGAGTTCAATTTGGCACAAAGTTTCTGTTTTTCAGTGTTTGTTTGTTTGGAGAGGACTGTCCTGTAGTCTGGATCATGGAGACAACCAGCTGTGTGTGAACGCACCATGATAAAGCCATTTTCTCAGCCAATTAGCGGCCCCAGTAATTGTTTGAGTCATGCACAAGTAGCTGATATTGTCTTTGTCTTCAATCAGGCTACCTGAGACAATCACTGCTTGTATTATATTAAAAAGTAGTGCTAATATAAAAGGAGACTTTACGTGGTTATTGTAATACTTATACTCATGCACAGTGGCTAAATCATGAAAACTCTCAATGATGAAGCCTGTGCCCAAAAGTCAAAAGTATCCCGAATGACTCTGAGCCAACAGCCATCATGTCTGACCTTCATCCTTCTTCCTGACCTTCTTCTGTGTGCAGGCTCTTTAGACCCACTTCAGCTTCCTCCTACAATACACAGAGGCACAGATGATCTGCTGTTGATTTGAAGCATCTCCCTCATTTTAACTTAACTTGGTGTTTTTTTTTTTTTTGCTCAGCTTCTAACTGGAGGTGTGTTCTTTTACTGAGACTCATTGAGTGTGGGGTTAATGGACGGGGGGTTTATTCCCGATCGATCTGCGTCAGACTGTGTCCAGGAAACGATGTTTGACCTGATCTCTGTGGCAATTTGCAGTGTAATTTAGCTGTATGAATCGGGTAGAAATAAAACACTGCCTGTTTTCCTACTGATACTTAAATGTCGCTACAGTGGAAGAAAACAAGGCCACAGGGAACACGAAAGATACAGTTAGGTGGAGAGGAAAACAGAAATAAGTGTTTTTGTAAATACTTGGTACACACAGGCAAATCACCAAGGAAAAACACATTTGTTATTGCATCCCTCAGAGATGTATATAACATCAATACAACAGAGACACCAAACTCACCACATGCTGTTAATCAAGTATCTACTGTATAGACACAGACAGTGGACAAGTGCTTGCTTCTTTTCCCCTGTTGATAGCTGCAGGCATGAAGAGACGCCTGAGGCTGAGGTGGAAGGCAGACAACATGTGGCAGCTAATAATGTCACCGGTGCACTCATATGTGCCTGTGACAGCACAGTAGTGTTAAATGAAGTGACTCATACTGGATTTAAAATTAAGAGGAAAAAAAAAAATAGGGGGCTGGGGTAGTACTTTCATTGTCTGAATCATTTATAGCAAACTGGACGATTTTGTTCTCTAGTTGTAAAGAGAAAGTGTCTTACACACTTATACAAGTCGGACTTATTGCACCACCCTGTTTGTTTTTTTTATGAATCCTGATTTGTTTTCATGAGAGGTGGCAAATGCTACTTTCAGCCCTCTTTCTGTGCTCACACATAGTTATAAATGTGTCTCTAAAGCTGAAGCTGGATATGCCTTCCGCCTCTTTGAATCTGTGATGGGTCGCTCGGGTCTGAGTGATGAAAATTTCATCATCAGAGGGAATATGTGAGGCTCCGAGGACGTTGTTGTGATGCCACTAACCCTACAGGGGTACTGTGTTCAGTTCAAGTGTACTAGACATTCGTATAATACGAACCACTACATCTCTACAACGCACCCCTCAAGGGAGCATAATTGAGGCCTAACAGGCTTAAAAGTAAAGTGGCTACAATAGTTGGCATCGCCAGCAAAGTAACAGTGACAGAGAGTGAGCCGTGTGCTGCCAGGACCACAGACACAGCTTAAGGCTCGAACAGACTGTTCTCATCCTTTATTATCTGTTTGTTCCATGTCTTTATGTCTCATGTCTGACTATATTTGTGAACTGTATTCTACTACTACTTAAGTTTTCATCTCAGCTGCCGTATTTCTTCCATTTGCTTTTATATGTTACATAATGCTTTGCTGCTTTTGTGTTTTTGTGAGGCAGAGACAATTTTCTACTCTAGTGAACAATAAAGTTCTGCTCTGTTCCGTATTCTGGATAGATCGCTCAATCACAATATTTTATGATTTAGAGATCAGTCTTATTTTGACTGTGTATTAAAAGTAACGCCATAACAGCTGAGTGGCTGTTTTTAATATTTAATCTGTCTGTGTGAGTCACTTTGAACATCGTTTGTAATGAGATGCTGAGACATAAAGTTAATGATTTTGAAGTTGCTGATGATGGTTTCATCATTTTGCCTGTACAAGTGTATATATAAATACAAAGTGTGTGTGTGTGTGTGTGTGTGTGTGTGTGTGTGTGTGTGTGTGTGTGTATAATGTACAGACACTCTGGGAAAACTCCACTTGTCAAGATATGTTGTTTTATTTCTTATGCTAATATTATCTTTTTCTCATGAATTTCAGAACCAGAGGAACAACTAGTATGTCTCTGTTTGCTTTAATGAGACGAACTGAACTGAACTCAAGAGCCCCCATAAATCACAGCCAGTGACAGTTAGTCCTTGGTCTTCACGGGTCTTCCTCTAGTTCTTTCAAAGCTTTGTTTGGGCCCATTATCCTGCTGCATGAATCCGTCGCCACAAAGATGCAAACTGAGGATGCAGCATGTCCCTGAAGAATAGAATGCTATTTCAATAGAATAGAGTGGCAGTGCAGGTGTCCAACCTCTAGAAGGCAAAACAGCCTCAGAGTTCAATATGACCACCATCACTACAGTTTCACTGTGTTCCTGTTCGTCATCCACTAGTGTTTCTCATTTCTAATTCTCAGCCAACCCTTAGAGTTTGACCTTGTGTCCTCTCCTGAGAAGTGGTTTAGAAATTGCTCCTTGTCCTCCGGGACCACTATGAGACAGCCTTCTTCTGACTTCTTTGCTGATAGGAGGCTTGTTCTTTATTTAGCAAATTCTGAATCTGTGGTATAAAAGTGCTTTTCTGTCACTCAGGGAGCAACACTTAATGTATTGATCTTCTGATGGTGCGTGGTCACTTTTGATCTGCATGCTTGTGCTTTGGATACAACTGATCCAGTTTCTGCAAAGTGACCTCCGCCCATGGGAAACCTTGGGTGTCCATGCTTTAATGTCTCAGGAAGTTCCTCTTTTCTTTGTATAAAACTGACTTCTGACACTTGATCTAAGTTTTGATGCCATTTTATTACCATTTATCACAATGCTGCTTAGTCAGCAGTGATGTGCTGAAAGCTAGAAACAGCCTTATTTATAACAGGCGAATGCTGGCTCTGAGCCGAGTTACTTGAACAAACCTCTGATGAGAAGATCAAATCCAGTTAAGTGTCATGTGGATGTACACTCCAGTGGAGGGGAGACAACCCAAGGACATTTTAGGCAAAGTTGTTGACTGCCCTGAATTTTCTTAAATTCTGTGCTTCTCCAACTTTTTCAGACCAAGGACTGATAAACTATTAAAATGAAACTCACCAACCACCTAACTCCCTGAACATCTCCAAAACCAATAGGACCTTGTAGCTCAGCAGGACTCGCTCTGAGCTGGCACAGGAGAATATCACATGGGACAGATCTTCTCCTTCACTGGATAAGACAGTTAAGAGACACAGGAACCACATGGATGGAGAGAAGGGGAATGGCAAACTGCAACAGGATAAGTTGGTATGCACCCCTGAGCCTCACATGCTGCTCATCAACAAGTGATACTAATTACACATACAGTATGAATACAGCCAGAGGTCACCAAACACACTGATTATAAATGTCTTGTAAAACTTAACATTTGGCACTGATGTGTATGTCATGTCATGTCTGTTTTGACGGCGGCACGGTGGTGCGGTGGTTAGCATTGTCACCTCACAGCAAGAGGGTTCTGGGTTTGAACCTGCTTGGAGTTTGCACGTTCTCCTCATGCATTCGTGGGTTCTCTCCAGGTACTCCGGCTTTCTCCCTCTTACCAAAGACATGAAGGTTAGGTTAACTGGCGACTCTAAATTACTGGTAGGTGTGAATGGTTGTCTGTCTGTATACGCTAGCCCTGTGATTGACTGATGACCTCTCACCCTAAGTCAGCTGAGATGAGCTCCAGCTCACGCATGACCCTGGTGAGGATAAGTGGTACAGAAGATGTTTGATTTGTGTGACACTGTTCATTATGTGTGTTTTTGTATTTAACAGATAAGAGATTATCCGGTTCTAATTAATAGGCTGATAACTTGTAAACATTTGCACAAGGCCAGGACAGTCCTTTCATCAAGTCCTTTCAAAATGTCACACTGATGGTTTTTAACATAAATCATTAAACATAAACTCTAAACTGTTAAAACAGCCTCACAAAAACAGTGAGTTAAACCACTACACATCCAACTAAACAGCAAATCAGCCACTTCAAATAAAAATGTTTGAATTTGCATGAGTTGATAAAGTATTGATGACATCTACATTACTAGCCAGTAAACTTTCAGGTCACTTGCAGCCAGTTTGAGAAACACTGGATTTAAAGCGTGATATTTTAACAAATGTACTCACGGACCACTCCTTGAGGACGGCTGCTTTAATTCCACTGGTGCCTCAGAAATTGTTCAGAATTGTAAGTATTCTCTCTTCATTTTATGTTACACCACTTTTTAAATGTTTCTTGAATCCTCAAACTTCCTCATTATTTCTGGGTTTGTGCATGAAAATCTTACAGAATTTAAAGTGGTCTCAGAGTTTTGCAACCCTCTGCCATGTATAGAGAAGTTCTACCTTCTATTTGACCTTAACCTTAAGGGCTTTAAGTGACTAAACATAACCCTAAGCATCTTAATCCTGCTTTAATTACTGAGTGTACACTATACTGTGGGGAAAAGTAAGATTTTGATTAAAAATTTGATCCCCCTATTTGGGAGAAAACATAAAACATAATCTTGGAATTAAATTGACATAATGGTTTAACATGTCTGTTACATCAGTTATTGACTATGTCAGATCAATTTCTCAGAGACAGACTGAGATAATCTCTTATCATCATGACACACTTCCAACCGAGCTCACTGGTTCCTCCAGATAGCTCATGTGGGGTGTATGAAACACAGTAATAAACATTGATTTCTGTCATGAACTTTGTGTATGTGTGTGGTGTGTGCTAAACCCATTCAGCAGAAAATCAAATCACTACTGGGACCTGAAACACCTGATACGGGTCTGGAGTCCTGCAGATGTGAGAACATAAGCGCTGTCACACAAGTCTTTTGAGCTTGTTAGTGTTTAAGAATATGACATTTATCTGTGGTTTCATCCAATATTTTCTAAATTGCTCAGATTCAGCTCAACCACCTCTGCTGTTATCAGGATTCCCCTCAGTGATCTGTAAATCACTGTAGAGTCTCTACAAAATGACAAGGAAATTGGATTCCCTCTTGTCCTTGGGAAGATATGCATGAGTAAGAAAAGAATAAAAAGAATCGATCCCCAAAATGATGCTCAAGCAGGGGCAGAGTGCAGCCAACACACTTTACATATAAAGCATATCCATTTGTACCATATGGTGACTGAAAGTTATGCGAATGAGAATGATTTCCTTGCTGAAAGGGAACTGTAAGCCGTTTCTTGGCTCGCTGTTTTCTCTGCATCAGCTCTGTGCCAATTGTTTCTGGTGGCTAAAGCTTCTTAAGCTAAATTACTACAGAATCAAACCATCCCCAGTCTTTGATTCTGTATATGATAAATGATTGATTATGGTCATTAGCGAGATAGAACACTGAGCTCTCCTCTGCGCTCCAAACTAATTGTGGCCTGTAAGGCTGGAGGTTCTTTGTGATGTGACTCAGGTAATTATACCGCACTTTCATTTTCCCACTGAGTTCTAGCAAGAGTCTAATAGCCACATGCTGGAATGACCTGGCATTACTGCTAATCTGTCCTCTAAAGCCACAGCTCTCCTGCTCCTCTAATAACATTCATTTGTTATCCTCTCCCTCACACATCAGCTGAGGAGAGATTCGCTCTGCGGGTATTAGCCTAAAAAGTGAGGACTGGAGGACACAAGTCATCATTAGGGTATCACAATCGGGAGTTATCCGATTTCAAAGAGGGGGGACACTGGTGCAGGAAGGGATCTAACTCACAGGACAAATCTCTCCTAACTACCCCAGTGTGTCTCAGAATATTGGGATTATTTCTGACACTGCAAAAGCACCGAGACCGGCATCACAGTGAGCAGGATGTATTACAATGATCAAAGCCCTCAAATCATGAAGGACAGTCTGGAGTTATAATAATGATGATGCACATTTTGAAGATATTCACACAAATCCTCCAACCTCAACAATCTTTTTCAGCCCTTTGATGCGACACACTGGAGTGTCCTGAAATAGTGCCCCATATGGCAGCAGGCTGACTGGGCCTTTATCACAATGGTTACAAGAATAAATGCTCAGTGCTTGGTTACTTTAGGAGAACATCATTGTTGTGTCTCAATTCGGGGGATGCATCCTTTGGAGGACACATTCGAAGACCAATTACATCACAGCGTCATGACAAGGCCTGTCCCAATTCAAAGGCTCCTCCAAATGCAGCCGACAAATCCAGCCCTCTCTCGCCTGTTCTAGGAGGACACACCTTCCTGGTCTCCCATATCCCAAGATTCTTTGTGTACCATTATTAACCATCTAGCATCCTCTTCTAGCAGCCTCTTCTACAAGATGAAAATGTCTGTGTGATGACATACACTAAGAAGAAACAAAATCTTTACTTGACCACCTTTAAAAGCTTACAACCAACTTAAACTGTGGCTATTGAATGTCCTGTCAAGGCGAGTCAAGTCAGTTATTGGTTATATAAAAAAAATGTCTTCATATTATTGCAATGGACTGGGCCACAGCTGCAGTTTCCATTTTCGAAGAAGGACAACCTGAGTCTGGGTTTTTCTGGGGGGGGGTTCTGCTGCACCATTTGTGGGTGTTGGGCCATGTCAAGGTTGGTGCTTTTGTCAACAGTTCTGTGAACAGTGAGGATAGGGTCTCAAAGTGCAGCCAGATGTGGAGACAGGTGGATGAGCTACTTTGGTTGATGATGTACTTCTATTATAGCTCATCCCACAGCTGTGCAGAGCAACTGGGTCCTTGTTATATAAGTAAAACCTGAGGTTAATGGCTTACAATAACAAACCTAGATAGATCGATAGATAATGCTGTATTTTGTATTGTAAGGCCTATAGCTATAATATACCAATAATGGGAAAATGTATGTTTGAACCCAGTGTACTTGTTTGCTACCTTGGCCAAACGACAATCAAATGAAAAACTGATGAGCAGCCAAGGAGGCATCATTTGTCCAGTGTATCTCTATGTGATCAGATGTTTGCTGCCAACATTACAATGGCCCATTATTTGGAAAAGGTTCGGAATAATTACCCTATAGGGCAGTTGAGGTGTCCATCAGCTAATTGGTAGTTATTCTGACAGTAAACAATAATAGATCAATAGTCTTAATCATGAGCCACGATCTTTTTGGCTGGGGTACTTTACAGCCTGATAGGAGCGGGGGCAAAGGACCTCCTCCTCTCAGTCCTGAGTGGACTTTGGAGAGTGACCAAAATAATTACGATCACATAAACAAAGAGCCAGAGTTGAGCGAGATAGGTTAGAGGAGGGTTAGAATGACAGTCTTGACAACTTAGGAACTTTTAACCAGTGGTACTTTATTACCTAAAACCTCACTTCAGTTCTTTAGCATAGTAATTGGTGCTAAAAGATACCGTGCTCTGTGGTAGTAATTTGGAACTATCTTGATGGAGCTTGCAGCACTGAACTTAACTTACTGGTCAAACACATGGATACTCAAGGATACTTCAAGGATGCTGTCTTTAGAGTCCATCAGATGAGGTGGAGAGACAAACAGAAATGCACCAGTGGAGGTGTAGTGTTTTTTGGAACTCACAACCTGGAACTGTTTGGTTGAAAAAGGACATCTACCTTGTGACCATAAAAACAAAAAAAACAAAAAAAACAAACCATAAAAAAATGATGGATGTGTGTGTGATCTTCCAAGGCTAACTTTGAAAGTCTTGATAAGGAATTCAGAGTGTTCTCCCAGTACAGCAGCAACAGAGGGCTGGATTTCTCGGCTGGATTTGCTTGGCTGCATAGGGGTTAACACAAAATTCCTCAAGCTACAATTATGCCATTTCATCAACATGAATTAAATGAGGTGTAATTTGTTTCAAATTTGCGACCCCACCACCACCGTCATATCCAGCTACACGCACAGTCGTAAGCAGCACTCTCTCTCCTTATGACATCAATGCAATTACGCCCCACACCAAATCATCTCTTACATCTGTGATGGTACAGATGTCAGGGCGCCTGCAGCGGCGTGCACTCAGTTCATGACAATCCCGATCATTTGTTTGCCTTCAGATTTGTTAGTGACTGTAGCTCCATTATTACACATTGTCAGAGGCACGTTCAGAACTATACATCATTTGCTCTATTACTATGAATTATGCATCAGTCTCATGTGGGAGACTGCGTACGTGTGTGTGTGTGGTCTCACAAGCTGGATGTGTGGACTACAGCAGGGGAATGTTAATGGACGTCTCCGCCACTGCCTCTTGACAGTGGTTCATTTTGTGGTAATCATTGATTGTGATGTTGTTCTTTTGCCTGAGGACATGCAGGCAGATGTACAGCTCAGACATGGACATCACTGATAAACCCTCAGGAGGACCACGGCCACAGTCTGACTGGCATTATTGGCACGCTGTTGTGCTCCAACTCTATTCAGTTGAATTCAATTTTAGTTTAGTATTCACTCATTAAACATATTGTCTACGTTTACGACAACTCAATATTGATAGAAAATGAATGTTCTGTCACTTCTACAATGTTGCATTTGCTATAATTACTTGAGAAATTCAATGAAACACAATAACAAGAGAAAAGGGCATTGGTCCAATAAAGTGGTAATCCTTTAATTTATTTTATTAAGTCATTTATTATTTATATATGTCATTAGACTGTGTTTGGTGCTCTGCAGTCCCCTTTTGTGTGTGCAGTGGTTTCCTCTGCAGTCCCACAGGTTGCACTGTGTTATCTTGGAATTTCTGTGGATGATTTTAGTTTTTCCTATATTCAGTGTACTCACTGCTTGTGCTATCTCCTCAGTTTTTCTTACATGTTTAAACGTTTGAGCAGAGTTAGAGTTTACAAACAGTCACACTGCCACAGCCCACAAATTATATTGTCTACCACTAACAAGACCAGCAGACACTGTAAAAATAATACATTACTAATATTATTATTATATATAAAATAAATGCCCTGAGCATGGAAATTGAGAGCATCACACACTTCCCTCTACCATTTATGACCTATTGTTACAGTATAATGTGACTGTCCAAAGTTTAAGCATTCCAGTTGGCAGCTCTGATACTCTCAGCTCTGTTGTCTGTCTGTCTGTCTCACAAGACCCTCTACAGTGCGATGGGATTTCATCTCTAAATCATCGCTAAGTGACAGCTCCACTGCCAGACATACGTGCCTCACCCACAGAAGAACCACAGACCACTCCATAATGCTTTCACCATGTGCGCTTTCTGAGCTCCCTCTCTGACGTTGAGGCTAGCCAGGGGTTTGCATGAGGTAATGGTCATGAAGTCTCCTCTTGATCGTTGACAAGGAAACATATCCGCCTACATCCTGGAGAGGCTTCTTGACTCATGCAGTCATAAAAGGGGGTGATAATTATGTGCTCATCTGTAAGTCTTGTGCTGCTCAGTAGTTCCTTTTGTTTCAGAGAGAGAAGCTGCTGCTAATCTGCCAACTGATTTCTTAAAACTCTTTTTACATATTTGAGCCTTCATATCTTCTCACCTTGTGTGGTCTTGCTCTTTGCTTCTGGTCTAAGTGGATATTCTCAACTCTGAAGTGTAGATGTACGTTAGCTCCCACTGAAATGATGCACAACTTCTGAAAAAACATTTAGCAGCCAAGTATCCAATTACTTTTGACCTCTTACAATTTGTCTGCTACGGGGTAAAATAGTTGTATCTCCCACAGAGGTCCTTCACTACTGACTTTAACCTACTCAAATAAAAGGTGAGACTTAGCATTTTTATATAGTAGCCTTTTTTTTTTTTTTTTTTTTAATTTAAATTAAATGTGCTGAAGTATAAGTCCAAGTGGACCTGATAAATGTAATAACGGATCATTTAAATGTGAAGGAAATAAATCTTACATGTGAAGGTGGTGACAATGATGGTGAAATTAATTAGAAACATCATCACAGCTACACTGTAGTCTCAGAGTAATCATTATATTTTTACACCTAATCAGACAATTCAGTTTTTATCTAATATACCACCAATCAGCGACGGCTAAATTAATATCATCCTCTTCCACAGCAGTCATAACATATAGATGGCTCTGTTCTATTCTGGTGACAGGAGACTTTGTCATATGACCTGATGATTCTATTTTTATTGAGCAGCAATCCTCACCCAGAGCTCCAAAAGCTCACTTCTTACATCTACAGCGTGGGCCTGCTGCAGACCACAGTGACACAGATCCCATCTCCTGCTCTGTATTGTCACTTATCTCCTGCTGCTGCAAGACCCTGTATGACACTTATTTTCTTTTTTCCCAGGGTGATGAAATGATTTGACAGTGCCGTTGGTGCTTTCAGAACGATAGCATTAAAAAAAAAAAAAAAAACACTGCCCTCTACGTTGTTCATCTTTTTTTTTTCTCTCCATCTTGTTCAGTGTTTTGGTGAGTCATGATGAGTCCTGCAAAGACCTTCAAGTGACATGGCTTCAGTCCCCATTACCAGGCTTCTGCCTCATTCCTGGAATCCCTTCTTGTAATCCTTGCTTGATGGATGTGTTAGCTAAATCAACAACAGAGATAAAAGCAGTCAAGCTTGTCAAACCATGTCTGTTTGGTTAGCTTAAAACACTATTCAGCCCAGAGGATGAAAAGCACATTGACTTGCACAGAACAGAAAAGTCTATTCTATTTTTTTAATGAATGGCACACGCTACAGCTTCTCTTAAAGTTTTAAAAGCGAGGTTGAACATCAAGTATCATTAACGGAAGCAGAAGTTGAGTTTGACCTCATATTATTGTTGCCTTTTGCGTCATCATCTTTTGTAGCCTCGTTATTTCTCCTTCTGCTTGTTGAAACATGAATTATTAGTATTTTCTTTTAAATAAAAACTATACTAAAAGCTACCAGACAGTTATGTGTCAATCTCTGTCATTAAGGCTTCTATAATAGTCACAGATTTCAGACACTTTCATCATTTTGCTGTTACAATACTGGAAGTGAAGTCAACTGAAAGTGGTTTCGATGCTGTAGACAGAATATTTTTCCCATTGTGCAAATGTTGGTTTTTGATCGATTATATTTTTTCTGAATGTATTTTCTATGAACCTGTATAGCTACCATTTGAGGACAGTAGAAGCAACTTTTGCATTAGTAGAAGAACATTATGGTTTATTCACTCTCCTTAAGCTCTGATTTTGGTCTCCACCCCTGAGGAATAAAATCTTGCTCTGTCGCTGCTGCTGTCTGTTGTTTGGTGCTGGGGGGGTGGTGGACCGTGGCCTTTAAGAACTTAAAAAAACAACTGCCTGCATCAGTTGGAAATTACACTGTAAGAATAATGAGGACCCAAAAAGAAAGAACCAAACAGTTGCTAAGTAAAGAGCTAACCAGTGAGTTTAAACCACAGAGCTGCAGACAACAATTCATCACTGCAAGCTACTATTTCAGTTTTTTTCCTTCTCTCTCTCTCTCTCTCTCTCTCTCTCTCTCTCTCTCTCTCTTTAAATCTTATTTAATTTTAATAAATTTTTACTAGTGACTGTGACATGCTAGTATGCTAGTATTCTTAACTGACCTGTACTGACCATGTTAAACATTAGCAGCTGCTTGTCAGCATGTTAGCATTGAGCTTGCTAGCTTGCTGAAGTTAGCATTCATCTCACAGAAATGCTAACTGGCATCTTTTAGAATTCATTGTTTAATTTTCATTTTTATTTCACAGACTTCATTCTTTTAATGAAGTCCGTCTTGATATCCAGTCAAGTTAGTTGTGACAGAATTTAATGTTGTTTTTGTGAACATAGGGGCGTATCAGACGTATTTAACAGGAGGAACTGAATAAAAAGCCTACAAGTCATTTTACATTTGTCCTCCTGATTCAGATTCACTTACAGTGCTGCCCATTTATATGCATGCATGTGTTGGAGTGAAGGGTCAGCCATGTTGCTGCCAAGCCCAGCAATTTTCGGGGTTCACTGCCTCGAGCAAGACGTGTCATGGATATGATGTGGTTCTCTCTCGCTCACTTTATGTCTGTCTGTCATTATGATGTGTCTGTCTCCCTCTGGCTGTCAGCTCCAGGTGAAACAGGTGACTGCTGTGGGTTTTTTTTTTTTTTATAGATCGCTCCGTATGGGATGGTACAGTATACTCAGATGGAATGATGACACATATCCTCATGGAAATGTTGCTCTATCTAACCTCGACACAAATTCAGATTCTTCTCTTTCCCTCTCTCTCTTTCTCTCTCTCTCTCACACACAATAACATACCCCCCTTCCACAGAAATCTGAAAACCAGACCTTGCAGACCCCTGCAGGGAGCCCTCTACATGTTAGATCTACATACACACTGTTCCCTTTCCAACCACAGTGAATACGCACACCTACACACACACACACACACACACACCTACACACACACACAGACTTGCGCTACTTAATAAATTGTGTTCAGCCACTGGCCTGCTGTGCCCCATGGGTCAGTGTGTGGAGCAAAGACACATTAATCATTCCGAGGCAATGTGTGTAAGCAAACACTGGCTGAGCATCAGCATCCTGTGTCTGGTGTTTGCACAATGCAGTTTCAGAGTATATATGTGTGTGTGTGTGTGTGTATGTGTATGTATGGTTGTATGTGTGCACAGGGGGTCCAAAAGTCAGATTGTGCCCTTCCCAGAGTCATCTCAGAGTGCTTTTTTGGTTTTAACACGTCTTCATGTGTCTGGGGTAAAATGTTGATCGACCTGTCTTACTGCCCTCAGGCCTCTTTTCCCATCTCCATCCCTCTTTAAAGGAAGCCTGCATCTCTTCACTACGGCTTTATTGCTTTTTCCTCTCCCGCTCTCATTCCACTTTCCTTCTCTTCACTTCCCTCTCATTTGCGCGACGCTTTGTGCATTTTGTGTTCCCAGTTTTGCTTGTGCAATTCATTTCGCTCACTCATCTCCTCCCTATACCTCTCCCCACAGGAGTCTTCTTTTCTTTTTTTTTTTCTTTTTCACCTCCCCTCAATCTCACTCCCTCACATGCATTATCTATTAGCTGTGGCTTGTCAGGGCTCCAGTCTTGTGTAATGGGAGACAGGCGGGGCAGATTGCACAGCATCACATTAATTTGCCGTGGCTAACTGTTCGTACACCAGAGCAGAAATCAATGTGCCACCCTCAACCTTTATCTCCCCAGCGTCATCGCCGCTGACACAACTACACCAGTTGCCCTTTCCAGCATTCACGGTTTCTTTTGTCTGCCAGCCCTTACTCACATCACCAGAAAAAAAGCCTTTAAGAGTTTTTTTTTCTCCAGTTGAATTCTCACAAGTGGGACAGTTTGTCTTTTTAGCCTTTTAGCTGTTGCATGACTCCACGGTTGGCAGTGTTAACCTGTCGGTCAATCCATCACTTTGGTCCAGACTGAAATATCTTGACAACTGTTGGATGGATTTTCACGACATTTTATAATATTCATGAACCCAAGGAGACGAATCCTCCTGATTTTGGGACTCATCCAACTTTTCCCTAGTGGCACAAGCAGGTTGTATTTTTGCTTGACTTAAATAAACCTTTTACTTTTCCTATGAAGCCACCAGCAGACCTGTCATTCTGCCTCTCCTCCTTAGGTTTTTTCATTATGTAAAGCTGGCAGTTGCATGCGCTCACCTCTTCAGAAAAGAATTCTATGTATATAAACAAATAAATAAATAAATAAAAACAGTATTTTTTTCCCTGCCTGCAAGTGATCAAGGGAACCAAACAGCGTTGATGTCCAATGTTCTTGTCATCCTGTCTCTCGATAAAATCAAAGTGTTTGGAGAGAATTTCATTGAGAAAGACTAATTATGCGAAACGAAACGGCAGATAGAGGCTACAGTTTGATACCGAAAGAGTAGCAACAACACATACAACTAATACCACTGCAAATGAAGCTCATTACTCTCCTCAATAGGAAACATAATTACTGTAACAGACAGCGTCAGTCTGGATGTGTTTCGTTCTTGCCACCTACAAGTCGGTTTGCTTCATGTGAGTAGACTATCCATGTCTTGTCCTTCAGCGGGGCTCAAAAGAAATGTTTTGATGCAGTAAGCTTCAAACACCTCAGCTTTCAATGTGCCCTGCTTATCAATAAAGGACTTTAATCAGAGAGGATTGCGCAAGAGGCAGGAAGTTTTTCAACTTCTATTGTGTATTTCACAACAGATCTATCAAACTGGGTGAGGCACATGATGGTACAGCAGGAAACCATTGGAGTTCTTGTTTATTTTATCTCCCCATGTGGAAGGATGGAGGCAGATGCCAAGTTAGGAGCTGAGCTTACTCACTAACTGTATTCCGTTTGAAGTGAATTAAAGAATGTCTCTTCATCATTTCTTTTTTTTTTTTAATGAAATATTTAATTCCACCAAGACTGAGAAGAGATTAATTAAATGGTGACTTGCAAGTGAAATGTTCTTTTCTTCTTCTCCTTTCATTTTATTGTCTGTGATTAGGAATGTTCTCTTGTACTTGGGGAACACAGGGAATATTTTCAGCTCACCAGAAAGTTCTGTTGGAAAGGCTGAGTTGATTTTAGAAATGCTGACTTATTGATGTGTTTTCTTCACATCAATTATTGATGTGCATTGAAATGCATCATTCACTGGTTTATATTTCAGCAGGTCTGAGGCCAGCGAGTTCCGTGAGAGTAAAGTTTGTCCACAATCAGGACCATGGACAGCGCACAGGCCTTTCACAACGCGCCCTGACGTCATGTGCTCATGTTTTTACTTTGTTTCCATAATCACGTCCCTGTAGATAAAAGAAACTTCACTGATGATGCTGAAAAGTTTTTAAAAATCAAAACTGGCTGTTGTCCCAGAAAATGCCTTTAAAGGTAGAGTCTGGAGGTTTGTTCATGGCAGTTTGCAAACAAAACATTCAAACTGGGCCCCTCCTCTCGAGCTCAACTGTACAGCCTCCTGCCCCTGACAGCAGCAGCAGCAGCAGCAGCAGCAGTTGTCAGGACTGGAAAGAAAAGGAAATACAGTCTGAGCAGGGGTGCAGATCCGATGTCAGGATTGGGGGGACACAAAAGTTTTTTTTTTTTTTTTTTTTGCCCATATGCAACTCATACCATGCTATAGCGCTGGAACTGTGGACTGATACCTGGCTCTCACCAGTGGTGGAGTCTTGAGGACTATGCTGCGATGAGTAGGAGGGCCGTTGTGGTGAGCTAGGAGGCAGAAATTAGCATCAAGCTAGTGGCTGTTACCAGTGGCGAATGGCATCCGCCGCTAGCACTCGCTAGCATCCGGGACAGCTACTGTAGCAGCCCTCCTACTCTTGCTGCATGGAACTTCCTCGCTCTGTCATTGGCTGGAGAGAAAACACAGACTCTCCACCCAGAAACGTCCCTGTGCACAACAAAACAAAGCAAAAGACCAAAATGCATACGGGGGGAGGGGCTCTGCAGACACAGTCACCACCACACAGGACTAGAAGCCCATAGGTGATGATTTAAAGCCTGATTTCATTTGTAAAAGTCTAGCGTTTATTTTTGAGCAAAAATCTCCAGACTCTACCTTTAAACTGTCCTCATCAATACTAATAAGTATCATATCCCTGCCCAGTCCATCCATTGTCTAATCTGATGATATTTATATGAACATAGATTTAAATCTCATTCAGGACTAATTATTATGTAGACCACTACTTTAAACAGTGATTATTGTCAGTAGTTGATATAATCTGCTGATCTCACAGCCTAGAGATGATGCATTTGAATTAGTTTGTTTAGTCCAGCTGACAGCTGACACAAAAGTGCTTCACCTCTGATCATAGGGAACAAAGGAAAAGCAACAGATATTCACTCAGTTTTAGTATTTTTTGCTATCAAATGTTCACAGTGAACTCTGTTATTTTGGCATGCTGACACATGCTGACACACAAGTACTGCTGAAGGTAAAGGACCTCTCAATCGGAATGCTGCTATTTAGTCATGGAAAGTACTGCACACTTTAAAAGAAACTGATTGTAATGGTAGGTCAGGGGATCAGCACACTATAATACATCAATATTGAGTTTGGATTCATCATTTTTTGACAGTGAACGTCTGTAGAACATGTCAGCCTTAAGCAGAGAGCGTATCTGTCAATCGACTAATTCACTAAATGCTGAAGTAGGGATCTCTCAGTCAAAAGTGACAAAGACTATGATCCCTCTGTGGCCTCCCTCACAAGAATTATAAATATGCCTTTGATGTCACTATAGGGAATGAATCCAGGTGTGTGGGTGGGGCTGTTGCCTCCTATGATCACGTCACAACATGTGTTCAACATGTAGTGATCATCACTTCTATATTTAAATCTTCTACAAATGTGGTCAGAGCAATCATACATTTCAGTTACAGAATTTGCATTTTGTCGGCATGTGGTGTGAATGGTTGAATCACAGTTTATGAATCTAGTGTCTTTACACAGTGCCACACTATTGCCTTTTCCTGAATAACTATCCCCAGTCTCCTCCACCCACCAGCACACATAGCAACACATACACAAAAACACACAAACACGTCTCCCTGTTATATTCATGCATCAGAATGAGAAACAGCAAGGTGTCCTAATCTTAACGGGAGGGAGTGGGGGCATTTGTAATTTCTTATCCGCCACTAATTACAGCAGTAACAAGACCCAGGAGAAGTGACGGCTGCTGGTTTAGACGTCTGCCGGCTTGACAGCAGGGTTAATTAACAGCCTTCCACCAAGATTAAGATGGGACAAAAACTAAATAAATCAAGATACACACACACACACACACACACACACACACACTTATTTAAGCACATGCACAAGTAAGCAAGCACTTATGGATGCGTGCACATACATACACTAAATAGCCTTTCCACTAAGAGCTTAGATTAAGATAGCCACTCCATCCCCATCTATTTCAGCAGAAAATTAGCCTCCCGCTTGGTCGGACAGGCTCAGCAGACACACAGCCGGTCGCCTTAGACCTAATACATTCATTCATACACCTGCCTGACTTACTGATACTGGCACATACACTGGAAAATCATTTTGTTGATCCTCTGAATGTGGCTCATGAGAGAAAGCAGAGAAAGTAGATGGCATTATGGGGCTGACAGCCACATGGCTGCAAACCCCTTAATGCCCACGTTGTATTCCCTGCTGAACCTCCACAATGATCCCATCCATCTCTCCTCTCTCTGTAATGTCATAAAGTGTGGATCTAGGTCTGAAAGATTTGTCTAAGCCTTGCCTAATATGTCCCCATCTCCAGTTCGCCTGGTAGTGAGTGCGTTCATGCAGACACACACGCACAAGCACACACACACACACACAATGCTGGGTTAACATGGCACCACGTTCATTGGGCTGTAGCATGTGTTGCCTCCCTCACCAGCTGTCCTAATGTAACTCCTTTAGAGGACTCCATTTGGACTGAGAGCCTGTATGAATAAAAGAAAGCACTTTCTTGCCACAAACCCCCACACCCCATACCTAGTTGCTATATTTGGCCTGCAGGGTTAGGGGATTGGAACCAGAAGACATGCTGCTGGTGTGTTTGGTCCCATTGGGACACGGGAGGCTTGGAGAGACAGTGAAGGAGAAAGACACTGGGGAGAGAATGTGTACGTGTCTGACAAAAAGACACGTCAACATGTCAGTAGTTTCACATACTGTAAACAGACAATGTGTCACATATGTCAAAGCTCAACTGCAAGTACTCTATATTTCAGAAACATGCTATTTGATGCATTTTACATCCACGGCAGAATATTTCAGCTCTGCACAAGTTGTCTACTAGTGAGTGACAAAACACTATATGTCTGCTGAACCCATCATATAGCATGTCAATATCACGGTGATTTTCCATGGTAGACTTTCACATTATTATCCATATATGCTAATATCATGGTTAGGATAGGGAGAGTGAAACATAAGGACTGTTACTATGGTTACCAGTAGTTTAATCAGAGACATTACAATGCAGGAGACATATCATTATAGAATAGTCCATAGTCCGTAATGCCAGAGATGGTGGTTATGTGACATGAACCCTGTCTCTCCACCATAAGAGACGGTTGTTATCAGTCTAAGAGCCTATATCAAGCCAATCATGTTGCAGCATAGACACAGGCACTCAGCTGAGGTTTATGATAGTTGATGTGAAAGATTGTGAAACTGCATGTATGGTTAGTAGTTTTAACGACTGTGGAAAGTGAAGTGTTCGTTCAGACAGGGGCCTGGTCTTGTTCAGATAAGATGTGATAACTTTATAACTTATGGTTAATCACTGAACTGATCTTTATGTAGTATTAATAGATACCTACCAGGCCAACAGAGAGAAGACTTTCAGACAGATTCGATGTCAAAACTTTCTACCATTGCCGCACAGCTGTTGGGAGAAAGGCTTTTTTTTTTTTTTTTGTCATATTCCACATTGTCATTTCATTCACTTCATTTCAATGAAGCACTTGTGGTTTATGGATTGTAAGTGTTTGCCAAAGGAACCTGCTAATCTGAGTGATTATTCCACTTTATTCATAGACATGTCACTGCAAACTATCCATCCTCCCTCTCTAGCTACAGTCACACAATGCTGTGTATTGATGAAACCATGATGCTGTCTGTGGTGCTGAAATACCTCAGACAGATTTACACTCCTCATAGTCTAATACTCATAGTTAAATAGTCTCCGAAGCAAATGTTTACTTCTCTTGGGTCACTTTAGGAGACACACTGCAGCAGCATTCAGAGTGACCTTGGTCTGCTGAAGGAGTTAATTTGCTGTTGTCATAGTTAAATGCTGCTTATTGATCTTTGGTTTTCACCCCGACAGCAACATGTTGGATGTTGTATGACAGGTTTGATAACATTGTTATGTCTGTGTGGTGGGTACAGAGCTGGAGCTGGGAAACCATTTCCAAGAGTTTATCCATCAGAATGTCTCCAGCCAGTGTCAGCAATTTCACAGCAGGTAACTCCATTTACAACCATCTCTCCTTAACATTTCTGGTTTTGCACAAAATAAACAGTGATAGCTCATGCTAGGTAGGTAGGATAGCTGCACTTTTGAGTTAGGTGTAGGCTGGCAGTTTCCACCTGATTTCAGTCTGCATTCTAAGCTAAGATAATCCCCTCCTACTTCCAGCTCTTTAGTTAATGACACACCTGAGGTTGGAATCAACTTTACTGTAAATGCTGTCAGTAAAGATAACCTATAACCACTGAGCAGGGATTTCACTTTCATTTCTCAAAAGCATTTATACAATCAGTCAATATATATTTTTTTTTTTTAACCTCTTTTCCCTTATTTTTCAAAGTTATTTTTTCAGGCATTTTGCCTTCATTAGATAACAAAGTGGAGGTATGACAGGAAACGGGGAGAGAGAATGGGGGAAGTGGGCAAGAGTTGAACCAGTAATCCCCTGCACAGGGGCCAGAGCCCATATGGGACGTGCTCTCTAATCACTCACCCACCAGTGAACCCAATATTTATGACATTGTTACAAGAAAAATCTTTAAAAAATCGTTGTACCGGCAAGCAGACTCACAACCTGCTGCAGTTTCATTCTGTTCTGTTCACTTTCTGGCACAGGATGTCTTTGGGCAATGAGCTCTGCAAACCATTCCGTTCAGTCCAAAAGCCCCAACCAGATGAGGCCTTTATCTGCACTAGAGATGTCACCCAGTGCACATGAATTGCAGTGGCACCCTGTCGCTCTGCTCTGCGCATTCTGATTCATCCGCTATGTGAGTGGTGCTGTCTGCGATGTATAATGCAAAGCTGGAGGAGGGTTTAGGTGGAAAGAGGAAGGAGTCCCTGGTCCCATTAGAAAGAATAAGTTGCAGTGGCATGTCTGCTAACAGTTTCCTACATTAGCACCCCTAGAGAGTCATGCTTCAATGACAGCACTGTGCTGAAAGAGGAACTGGGAGAAAGGGACCGGCAAAATGGGGGGAAGGGAGGGGATAGAGTTGTCTGACCTTAAAGCAAAGAGGAAAAAAAGAGAGCTACTGGAAAAAGCTGCTGGAGAGAGGGAAGGGCAGGCAAACGAGACGAGACAAGTTCGGGAGTTGTATTGGTGGCAAAGGTTGGGGGTGGGGAGCACCGTGGTCTGTCGATAAGGAGACTGAAAAAGAAGCGTGAACAAGCAGGTGATAAAAAAGAGAGAGAGGGAACAGAGATGAGTTGGAACAGCGGGGGAGAGGGATGAGAAAATGATGCCTGAGATTGAAGAGGATGGAGGGAGAGGATGGAGGGAGAGGTGGGGTGGGGGGGGGGGGGGGGGGGGGGGGGGGGCTGAAAGTTTCATGAGGGTGTCACTATGGAGGCATCGAATTTTCTCACACCATCTGTGAAAGATGCATTCCTCGGGGGCAGCTGATGCCGAGCGTCTGTGTGTCTCAGTGTGTGTTTTGCGCGCTGCAGTGTGTGTTCGGGGACTCGAGGCAGTCTGTCTGGCCAGAGGATGTGTTTTTGCGTTATTCACATATCAACAGTGAATTCAGCTGGGAAGAGCAGACAGAAATGTAAGCAAAATAGCAAGAGGGAGACAGAAATATCCATCCCTGATCTCTCTCTGTGTAATTCATGGCCTTCAGTGCCACAGTTCAATTGCGCTGTCCTAAAACCCCTTTTCTCTGTTTCGCTGATGTTCAGTGTCCTCCACAGCAGCACTGGGATCTCTCTCATGTCCATTTTCACCCACCTAAAGAGTCCCCCTGCCTTCTCCAACCGCTGCACCTCAGACACCATAACGCATTTAGCCTGTAAAAAAGCTAAATGAGGAAGGTCTGCGGTCTATTTGTCGTTAATTGGCACGGTGCAACCACAGATTACCGAACATGACAGTGTCTTTTTCAGAGAAATCTATCTGCCGTGACCTCTCTGGCACTATTACAGCAAGGTCAGAGAACACAGAGGGAAACCAATCAATACAATATTGAGTGCGAGAGCGGAGCAAGTCTGATGCAGGGAGCATGGAAAGAAGGGGAGGAAGAAAAGAGGACTATGGACGCAAAAAGGTGACAGAACGCGACTGCAAAGGATAGATGGAAGATAGAACTGGGACAGAGGAGCGACCGAGGAGACGACATAAGGATGGAGACGCAGAGAAGACGAGAAAGCCAGGCGTGAAGAATTGTAAAAGGCAGTGATGGAGGTTAGAGGGGAAAGCCCTGAAGGTGGCTGCTGTCCTGCAGGTATCAGTCCACAGCAGTGCCACAGGCACAAACACACAACCTGCCTCGTGCTGTGTTTGAGACACGGTCAGTCTGGGGAGAATATTCTTTTGCCATGGGCACAAACACATTTTCCCTCCAGGGAGGTGTCTGATAACACTGTATACAGTAAATCGTATACCATTTACTGCACAGTTGGTGTGTGAGTGTGTAGATGTGTTTGTATCGTAGTGTGTGTTGCCTGTGTGCAGATGCATTGTTCCGCACAAGCTCTATGCCTAAGTAATGGTAATAATTAATTGAGGTCTGAGCACATGTTTATGCATTAATTAATTTCTACACACTACAGTATAAGAGTGCAAATGGTATATGTGTATCTAGCATAATACCATTTGCATATATACTGAGATCATTAGTTACTGAAGCTATCGCCCCAAAAACACAGATTTTAATTAAACCATCTGCTGCTTCTGATTCATATTTTAATACAATTTTAACCTTTATGCTAATAGGTGATGGTGTTTAGTGCAGTTACAATTACAATGCATTGCATTTGCTGCTTTACAGTGAAAGCGACAATAAGAGCCCCCTGTGTTTTATCTGCAGCAGTGGGAGATGTTGGTTTTGCATTAGCAGTAAGTTATTAGAGCTGTGATATGTAAAGAGAGCAAACAGTGAGGCTGGTGTCAATGAGATGAAATTAGATTAGATGCATGCGTCGTTTCCTCTAAATCCTTCGTGCATGTGAAGCCAGTCTCAATGTAGCGTGGTGATGGTGGACTTAATGTAATTACCATTAGGGGCTTTCGTGGAAAAAAATGCAGTGACCGTAAAAGACCATAAATATTAGCAAAAATGGGGTTTGATTTCATGTCAGACAAAAGGATTTTAACCTAAGAGGCTGAAAAAACAACACACACATACACAAACCCAAAACATACCCTGTCTATAATCAAATCTTCTCCCACAGATCTTACTGTATGTAGGCTACACCATGGAACTGCTCTGTCTTATGTCAGCTTTCTTTTCTAGTTCACCATGTTTTTAGTGTCACTCCTCGATTGTTATGTTATTTTACTATGGAAAAAAAGAACTGAAACAAGTGGAATAAAACTGAATAATGCACACACATGTAGCACCTTTCAGCCACAGAGGCAGACTGAGGTGCTTTACATCACTACTTCACATCAAGGACACAAATGAGACCATGGAGCCTATTTGATTTTTTTTTTTCTTTGAGAAGACTTTTGCTTTTCAGATGTTCATTGCAGAAAATGCTTCAAAACCAAATAGTCTGTCATTCCATCATTATGTCATGTAAGGTGAAAACACATGACTCCCCTTTGCCTCCCATTTTTGAGAATTTTTGAGAACCACTGCTTGATGAGACAAAAAAAACACTGAGATACACTACCAGTCAGAAGTTTGGACACACCTTCATATTCACTGTTTTTTCTTTGTTTTTTTTTACTTTCTACACAATAGATTCAAACTGAAGACATTAAACTGTAAAGGAACACATATGGGATTATGTAGTGAACAAAAGTCTGTTAAAGTAGAATGTCTTTTATATTTTTAGAAGTAGTTACCTTTTGCTTTGATGACAGCTTTTTGCACACTGTTGATTCTGTCATCAGCTTCATGAGGTCGTCACCTGGAACAGTTTTCCAGCAGTCTTGAAGGAGTCCTCAGAGATGCTGAACACTTGCTGGCTGCTTTACTTTCACTCTGTGGTCCAACTCATCCCAAACCATCTCATTGGGTTTAGGTCAGGGAACAGGTAGCACTTTTGTGTTTACTTTATCTTATGATAGCGTTAACACACTCTTAACCGTAGACTAAACTACATTTCCTCACTGGGCTGCACGGTGGGACTCTACTGTTGTTCTACAGTAGTCTGCATGTTCAACATGTGCATGTGCAGAATCAGAACTCTCTTACTCCAGCAACAAGAACACTAGTGTGATTCATGTGTGTTTCGCCTCCTCGCTGTCGTCGCTGCAGCTCTTCCCTCCAACCACATGTCCTCTTCACCTGACTATAAAAGAGACACAGAGAAGCTGAGAGAAAGTGAATATTGAACTGAATCCAGTACAAAGTCGGGACACCACAGAGAAAACGACAGACAGGGGTTAGAAAGAAATGCAGGAACCTGGCTGGGTTTTAAAGAGCGGAGAAATGAAGCAGAAAGCGGATACAACAAGAGAAGGAAGGAGAAAAAATGTTGAAAAGACTAAAACAGAAACAGGGAGAGGTAGATAAGAGAGGTTTCATGCTTCAGACTGCTGAACAGAGAGATAAAGACAACATATTAGTGCATGTATATGTGTGTGTATGTATGTGTGCGTGTGTGAGCGAGAGAGAGTAGCAGATAACAAGGCGGCGTGTGAGTGGTCTGTGTTTACTCTAATTAACTACATCAATACTGTCAGACAGCTTTTCAGGCTTTGATCAGCTCCCTGAGCCTGCCAAAAAGTCTGCAAAACACACCCGTCAATCACAGCCATCGCTTCCTTTTATGCTAATCTCAATCTCTAAAACAAAGAGATTCATTTACTCTCTGAAATGCGCGTGTCGCCGGTCAGGTCGGGCTGGGATGGGAACATTTCCTCTTGATTGTGATTCCAGCCTCATTCCAGTCCGGTCACTCCACTTCTCCTCCTCCCATGCCTCTTTCACACACGATGACATCCATTACTTCGTTTTTTGTAGTCCCCCCCACCACACACACACACACATGCACACACACCTATGTACACATGCACCACTGGCTCTACGTTGAATATGTAAATCGACATCTGCTCCTGTACCCAATCTCCAGCCCTCACCATGTGTCTGA
This sequence comes from Caranx ignobilis, assembly GCA_021432705.1. Lineage (NCBI taxonomy): Eukaryota > Metazoa > Chordata > Actinopteri > Carangiformes > Carangidae > Caranx > Caranx ignobilis. The sequence goes on from MU269991.1 coordinate 12,621,714, forward strand.
TATGCTAATGCAGCCAACACAGTTTCTTCACTCCACATCTTCCCCTCCTTCTCCCTTCACTCCGCTTCCGCTCCTCAGTGTCGGTTTACCTGAGCCTGCCAAGGATGAGCAGATGAGGCAGAGGAGCGGAGGTAGGAGAAAGAGAGAGAGAGAGAGAGAGAGAGAGAGAGAGTGGGGAGGGGGGGTAAGCGGGGCTTCAAACAAAACCTGATAATGATGTTGTTATGGATGGATGTTACACACACAAACAGGCATGTGAGCAACAGCAAGAAGCTGCCGCTTATTAGAGAACAATGGCTGGGAATCCAGGAGAGAGAGATGCCAGGGTGTGGGTGGAAGGACAAAGCTTCAGCTCCTCTGGCGCTCTCGTTGCCTCTTCCTCGTTAACCTGCCCCCCCCCACACCTCCAAAACCCCACCTCACCCTCACCTTACACCGACAACTTATCAGCTGTAATGAGTCCCTGGGTTGGCACCTTGCAGTCACATTTGACTCTGCCGCTGCTGCTGCTGCTGCTGCCACTGCCACTGCCACCATGTACATGCATACACAGATGAGCTGGAGCCATTCACTTGTGGCTTGCACATGCAACAAAACCCAGCCATCACATTTTCAGTGAGCGGAAGGATGGAAGGATGGAGGGAAGAGAAGGAAGGATGGATGGCATCCCATTCTGGGGTCATTGTTCTCAATCCAAGTCCTGGAGTACGCTTTGATTCATAAAGGATGAAATGGGACGAGACCTGTTTCTCTGAGATCCCCAGCTGGCTGTGTTCACAGCTTTTGCTGCTTTGACTGACTTCTGAGTGAATACATGAATGCTAAAAGATGCTCGCTGCGGCTCTCCACTTTGCTGGCTACATGCAAGGCCACACTTGCTGTGAGTGAGGGGCCCCTGCAGAAAATGATTGGGGACAGCATAGCACCTGGGTGTTTATCCAGATGTTGTGCATGGAGGGGGTGAAGCTCTGACACAAAGTGGAGTCATCCCACTTTGTTTCTCCACAGATGCAGATGAGAACCATATGTCTTTGTGCGGCTGGAAAAACGAACGAGAACAAGTGGTAAAAAATGATCAAACGCGAGTCAAGTTCTCTTATTAACGCGGGGCAAGCAAACACATTTATCAAGCAAGATCTCATTCATCAAGGGAAAGTGTGACCCATTTGGATCGCGAAATGAATCTGTGCTAATTTCCCTGAAAAATAAAACATTCATCAGTTTGATCCCAGTTTGCACCACAAAGATCAATCTCACATCTGGACGGGGGATGAATATTCTCAGTGGTCAGCAGGATCAGCAGTCGTCCGTACGTTCACACAGTGACATCTTGCACTCACACATTATTTATCTCACACGATGAAGCCTGGCACTTAATGGCAATTTCATAAAATCAGAGAGTCTGTCACATGGAAAAGACTTCACTGCTGCAGTCCTTGTTGTTTTCCTAATGCAAGACAGAAACTTTAGATTAACATCATTAATATTATGAGAAATTAGATTTGCAGCAGCAAATTAGTACCGGTCAGAGCCAGACTCCACAAACATGTCGTAATTCTCTTTGAACTAGTGAGCCGCTTGGAGGGATCCAAGGGATGGACAAAATAATGGAAACGTTACAAAAAAAGGGGGCTAATTCTGAAGGAACTACATCACAAAGGCACAACAGAGCCAAATTGCAATTAGCAGCGTGTCAGCTTTAAAAGACGACTAACAAACAGCTCCCTTTTAAGATTTCTAGAGAGCTTTAAAATGCGTTGGTCCATTCTGACTGATAAAGTACTGTAATGTGTTCCCTTATCGGATTGCTATGGCTCCCATGCCATCTTTTACATTTGAAATCCAAAGTCATGCTAAAGAAGTGATTTATAGAAAAAGGTCATACAGTTTTGGAGGAAAATCCTCTCAGAGGGATGAATAGTTAACAACACCAATACATGGGCATTGTGGGTGCCGACCAGGAGCTGTGGTGTCTGTGGTTTGTTTGTAGATTTGTTCTTTTCATCTGTCCCATTTGATACATCATGACCCAGACGTTTCTGATGAGTGGTTTTGAAGCTTAGAGCTGGCTGCTCTGTCTTGGCAGAGCCTCACTCTGTGGAACTCCTGGATAATCCAGAAGAGGTGGGACGTGTACAGAGCTGAGATTTGACTTGTGTAGTCCTGGCAGGCCTGTGCTCAGCCACCTGTCAGTCAAAGCCACATTCCCCCCAATCATGCAAAAAAATTCCAGCGATTGCTGAGAAACAGGTGGTTTATATAAAATTCATATAGCTGAGATGAAGAAATAAACTATTGAAACAAACTGCATTTTGCACACAGCTGTACACATGAACATTTCTGCTGCGGAGCTGCATAACATGCATAACATGAGAGCCCATGAGCCTGATTTACTGAAATCTCACATAAAGAATACTGCATTGTGTGTGTGTGGTAATATGCAGGTGATCTACTTAGAGTAACTGTGTAAATATCAACAGGTTCATAAAGCAGTGAAGTATTTAAATGAGGTGGTTGGTGTGTTGTAATCATTTCCACCATGGACACGATGGCAACAAGCACAAATGAAATTTGATCTGATAAAGTTGAGGAAAATAAACATCAGAAGAAGAAAAGCTTCATGGGAGGTTATCTGTGAGAAATTAAAAGCAGTTGATAGAACACGGTGAAGTTAGAAGAAGATGGTGAGATATAAGTGGGAAAATAAAAGAAAGCTTTATAGTAAAGCTTCAGTAAATGAAGGAAGAGCTGGTGCAGCTCACTGTCTGTGATGAGCAGGTCACTGGGATACCAGGTGTGACATGTTATATTGAAATCAGTATGCAGCCACTGAGGACGGGTTGTCATCCATGGCAGAGGAGGTGGGAGCTGTGTCTTTTGTTGCACAGAGTTCAGATGGGACACTCAGGCCACTGCTGCACACATTCAGCAGCTGTTCAGTGCTGTGACTGGTCTTCATGGCCCCAAATGCCCTGGACCTGGAAACAAAGATGGGGTGAAAGCAGTGGGGAGATCTTTCAACCCCAGTGCTCCCAGAGCTGAACAGCCAGGTACTAGAGAGGGAGTAGAGGAACACAGTGGAGGAGAAGAGTGCAGCCTGCGAAAATCAGCAACTGCACAAAAACCCTGTTTGAGTTCATTCAGTGCTCCCCAAGTGAGGAGAAACCTTGTGTACGCACCCAGCCTGCATGACACGGCTTTAAAGACTTGGAAGAGCATACGTGAAAAACAGCTAGAGAAGCTTGAATGACCCTAACGTGAAAAAACAAGATTCAACAACTCTTGGCAATGGCAGGCATCGCCTAACTCCTTCTAGTGACTGACTCCAAATCAGCCTTTAGTTCATCCAACAGCTCCAAAAAGACATGGCTGACAGGCGATATGTCTGAATTATTTCTTCCTCTGTCCTTCCAAGAATGTAAACACAAGTGAGAAAAACTCCCTATACGTAATCTTTCATTGTGCCTACATCTCCCTCTGGCTGCATTAACAGCAGTGTGTAATGCTGGGCTGATTAGCACCTTCCTTTCAAACGTACTACTGTAAATTCAGATGTAGTTACAATCCTAAGCTTAGTAAATCACATTGTGTGTGGTAAATCAAGATATTTGCATTTTTTCCTCCTAGTGTTTCGCACACCAGGGCAGAAACACCCCATACTGCATAGAGATCGTAATGGACAATGTGTGTTGTTTTGCACATTTGAAAGACACAGTGTGCACCATTAGTAGGTGCAACTTGCACATTTGTTTGCAGGTGATATCAAGTTTGCACACGTTTTTATACATGAAAAAATTTAGTAAACCAAGTCCTATGTGGATCGACCTCTTGTGGAGACAGCCTCTGGTGGCCATTTGAGAAACTGCTGTAGGTTTTTCCTCCAAACTGATCCTCGTTCATGGTGAAATCACTGCTTGTCCTTTTTTTCCTGATACATTGTGACTAGTTTATTAGGTTTAAATAATACAGTCTCTGCAATAAAGACAGAGGTTATAAGGTTTCCTGTCCATTCAGATTCATTTAAACATAATAATCATTGTAGTAGCTGTAGTTTGTGATCCTCTTCTTCTATATAACATTATGCCTGGACATATTTGTAATATTTTCTCCAGATTTATTGAGTGAAAGTCTGTGGGAATAATACCATCCTTAAGGAAAACCAGGCAGGACCTAGAAAAGGTTCCTACAGCAACTGATCACATCTTCCCACTGAAACATATTGATTTGTATTGTTTTGCCTTTTCTGGTCTTTTATTGATTACAGTATGGTATATGATACAGTTTGGAGGAATGGATTCTGGCACCAACAGCTGAAAACAGATATTAAAGTCAAATTCCTGGATGTAGTAATGAATATGAAGAAAAACATTGAATCATGTTTTTTTTTATTATTATTATCTGTTGTCTGAGAGCTTAACTGGGATTGGCTGTGGTGAAAACTGATCACTTTGACGTTATGATTATCATGTCCAGAGCAGGGGAGGGGCTGCAGAAAACAGTGGATCATGTAACGTGATGTGAAAGCTCAAGGTCAGCGGTATTAAAACTAAAGTTGTAGAAAATGTCAGTTTTTATGTAAAGGAGTAGATCTTGACTATCTGCATGTCATAATAAATTACAGCGGTTCATTTAAGCCTGTCATTAAAGAGCTGGGCGAGCAGGTTTCTGGAGCTGTGTAGATATTAGATTGGATCTGTTTTGAAAGGTTGTTAACGCACTGCATACATGTGATGTGTTGAAAGCTCAAATCATATCTGTGGTTCATGAAACACTTGACATTTACAGACACCTGTGGGAGCCCTGCCCACTGGTCCAGCTCATCTTTTTTTAATCTCTTTTTGACTTTTGTAGATGAAGATTTAAATTTTAGCTGTATGTTATTTACCAGTTTATCTGTAAATAGAGCACAGTGCTGGATATGAAACACAGAACATGTGTTCAATTCACCGTCCAGTCATATATGAACATGATCTATCAACAAGGTGGTCAATATAATTTAAAGGGCTTTGGTGGCTCATACGCTGCAGAGGTGACCCCCCCCCCCCCCCCCACACACACACACACACACTTTCCCCAGCTGCCTCCTGCATTAGCATTTAGATTTAGGTGAAATCAAAGTGTTTCTCTATATGTGTTCTTGTTCATTGCTGTGTACCTACACTCTGCTGGTGTGAGGGTGGGTGGGTGGCTGAAGGGGGACAATAGCTGTGCTCGGATGCGGCAGTGTTTCTGGAGCACTGGAGCAGAACCAAAAGCACCAAATTCAAATGTTTGTTTTTGTTGGAATAAAGCCGTGACGTGAATGTCCAGTCAAAAATGCAGAAAATGTTGTGCCTGCAGGGCTCAAGCAGACGCCATCGCATACTGTATGCAAAAATCATCATGTATGAGCAATCAACCAGATGAAGACACAGGCTACACCACACACACACACACACTGTTCATTATTCTGCAACACAGAGATGAAACAGCTTCATGCGCAGCAGCCAATTTAGAGATGAAATGAAGCAGGTTTTACACTGAACTTTAATGTTAACTTATCTGTGTTTTCTCCATCAGCATTATCATAAGAGTTGGTTTAATTGGAAACACAAGCACTGTCTGCTTTGGCTTTAATGCAAATATAAACAGTCAATTATGTATAAATGGCTTTTATAGTATGAAGTTTGATTAAGTTTTCATTAGTCTTCTTGCTCATGAAAAAAAAATTAATTCGGCTCGAAAATGATGACATCATATGTCAAAGTGGAGCAGTGATCACACTCACTGATGCCACCATCTCATGTGAACGGTGTTATAAAAGTTGAAAATCTGCACAAATTCTACTTTGTAAATTGTTCATTGTGGCCTTCATCACACTGTAATCAGACAAAGCGTAGACCGAAGAATTTCACAGTTCTTCTGTCGGAGCTCAGCAGATAAAAATATCACATGTTTAGCAAACGGTCTGTGACAATGACGTGTCATCACAGCGGCACTGTACTGTGACAGAAAAAGAACATCCGCAGAATAGGAGGTGATCATAGGAACCTGTCATGGAGATAAATGAGACAATATTCGGGAGTTTACCGTGTCGCTTTAGATGACCTGTGCTCCACTATAGCCTCGCTCGCCTGCTCGAGGCTCTTCACCTCAACAGATAATTGAAATACCCCATAATACAGCAGGTGATGTTACAGTCAGAGTTACAGAACGTTCTCTGACATAAAGATCCTGACACAGCTCATTGTGAGACTATTTGCTGGAAGTTACTGAATCATCAAATCTAGATGGGAAATATTCTGATGAACCCTGTAAGCCTACTCAAAACACATTTGATGTTCATTTCACCTTTTAGGTTGATGATTAATTATACATTTTTATAAGAAAATAAATGTTATTAGAACTGACAGTGTAAACTAACACAGCTCACATACATATATTACAGAATCAGTGAGTAAAATCTCTTTGTAATGAAACAAACAAAAATACAAAAAGTCCCACATGACATAAGGTTTTAGTCAAGACAGTCCCTGCTATCGGCCTCTCTGATGCTGCAGAAAGTTCACACATGACCAATAACCAGTCTAATTTCTCCATTCTCCAATCCATTGGGCAAGAAGAAGCTGGTATCTGGTCCTTTTTTTGTTTGGTGCAGTCGTTCCATCTGTGTGGACATTGAGCGAGATAGGACTTTCTGAACAAACGTGGCATTTTTGAACAGCCAGGTGACTCTACACCTCTAGATTTTCTGTTAGTTATTGAGCTATGATTATAGTGGAAACCAGCAGCACCATGAGGTGCAGATGTTTCTGATTTTTATCCCTTTGTTGTTCATGGGTGTGCTTTGAGCATTACGCCTGTAGAAACAATGCCATACTCCTGGGTTATAAAGAAGCACCTGGTTCCAAGAACAAACAGAGCACAGTGGAGTTGAGCTGATTGGGAGGCATGTGGTGGAAAAGCACTACATATATGAGTCTTTCAGTGTCTGCAGCCAACAAGAACTTCCACGGTCTGTCAGCATTGTGCTGGGAGTGTTTGCATGTGAGGATTGCTCAGTATGACCACTCAGAGAGCGAGGCGCCAAGGTCATGTCACACAACCACCTTCATCCTGTGGTGTAAACACTCCGTCCACTGCCTCCCTCACCATGTGCCTGTGTTTCAACATGATACCAGTCCTCATACACATCAGCAGCAGGATGAAGTCAGACTCCTTCCTCAACCTCCCCAGTCACCGAGTGTAAACATCACAGAACCTTTATAAGAAATAGATTTGCTGCTCCGTCATCTCTTGGTGCACTGGAGGCTTTCCTGCTCGAAGAAAGCTCTTTTATGAAACAGGCACATCTCTGGCTGCAGTGTGAGAGGGTCTTACTTCTTCATGAGACTCACATATCCTTCAAGAGCTTTGAACTGTATCCACAATTTGAAAATCTGCATGACTGAGATGATGAATGTGTTGATTTATGCACACAGCCATGAGCATGCACCACTGGTCCTCACCATGTTACACACCGAGACTCAAGTATTATGGTGGTTGTGGTTTTCCCATGGTGTCAGCGATGCTGTGATAAATGAGGGCCATTTTGACTTTAATTGAAGGTCAGCTGCAGCTGAGCCTTTAGTTGTAAAACCATTTTGAGCATTTTGTGTCATATTTCAAAAAAAAAAAAAATGAAAGAAAGAGAGAAAACCTTGTGGTTGCATGCGTTGGCCTTGACCCCAGTTTAAATACAGACACCTGAATCCTGCTAGTGGTGTAATAAAGCTCATGAACCTGAACTCAACCACCAGTGAGACTTTTTTTCAGAGCTCAGAGATAAAGAGAAAGAAATCTACAATGATTAGAAGCATTCACCAGCTCACCCTCTCCTGTGGTAGTGTGTGTAGGCCACTGATGTTAATCAGAGGATCAATCATGCTAATGCAGACTTGCTCTTTTTCTCAGAATCCCAGTGTGTGGCAACATGCCTCTGTACACTTGGTAATGTGTGTGAATGTCCTTTTTTACTGCATAATAACACCTTCTTGGGTGCTTGGCTGCACTGTAGGTGGACAGCTCATTGTTAGCCCTTCAGCCTTGATATATCCTGAGCACACACACATACACGCACACTTCACATGGAGCCACACATACATCGCCCTATCATTAGAGTCTGCAGCACAGACATAGACATGGGGGGAGGTGGAGAAGAGATGGATAGACAGAGAAAAAGGAGGAGAAAAGAGACGATGGACTCAGGAGGGAGGATATTCAGGCGCATCATTAGCACCAGGGATGGAGAGATCGAGCAATAGCGGAATATAATGAAGATAAGACAGTTCACTTGGGATTTTAAACTTACAAAAATATGCAAAAAATGTAGAAGAAGGAGGTTTTTAAATGTGCACCTTGTCACGTCTGCACGAAGCAATATGTTTCCAAAGCTAGCCTAATTATCGATTACTGCAAACTGTCATACAAAGGCGGAGGGAGACATACGCTCAGAAGCGTGATTGTTCAATACAAAACAAAAATAAATGCCTTGTTTTCAATACGTGGATTGTGTTAAATATTCATTCTTCTCCAGCATTTCAGTGCTTTGTTTTTAGAGTAGAAAGGGGAAAGAAGCAGCTTCCCAATGTGAAGTTCATTAAAAGGAACTGTGACAATTAGCTGGATATGCTCACCAGACCAATCAGAAAGTCCCACTTATTTTTGATTTAATTTCTCTGTGCAGAAATGAGCCGAACACCGCAGACATTTGCATCTATGAAAAAATAAAATAAAATTTCAAAAAAGCCCCGATTTCAAGCTGTTTGAGCAGGACTCCAGGACTGACAGATGTGCTGTGGTATCAGTCTGGCTTAGCTCATCCTGCCGGGCCTGAAATAGCAACAGTGCCTGGAGTGTGATTAATTCAGTTTAATTTCCTCCACCATAACTGAAACATTCATATCCGCACATATGAATTACTGGGTTTGAATATCTAAAGTTGCATCAGGAAAAAGCTGGAAGATGGACTTTTGAAAATTTAAGCAGAGCTCAATATTTGAACAGTGTATTCCAGGAAACCGCATGGAAGTTGTATTGACTTCCATCACTTGTGTTTCACTTTAGCTCTCAGAGAGTATTGAGTTTATTGAAACAACATCGCCCAGTCTCCCAGGCACAAAAGTGGTGTATGAAAAATGGAAAAGGCTGCAATTAGTGGCAAAGAGGGAGACGAGAGGGTTTCTGAGACAACAGAGGCCTGAAGTTTGATGTTGCACAGCCGACAGAGTGGTCCTTTCACATGGCAACATCCTTAAAACAGCTGTGACCCAATACGAGCTGCTGCAATGAGTCCTAAAACCTGAATGAAGAGTGGATTTTAGAGTCCCTGTCCCACAGTCTGATTTTTTATTTTATTTTGCTTAGATGTCTGAAATAAACTCAAGATATTCAATATACAACGCATCAGTAAATACTCACTGTGATTTCTTTAAAGTGGAACTATGCAAGATTTTTACCTTAATGAAGGTAAAGCTTCAGAATAATTGTGATGGTTGAATAACTTGTTTTGGGGAGAATGGAGGCTCTCTGCCTTCCACCTGGTGTCTCTTGCCTGAAACGTTAGCTACAGTACCTCCATGTATTACCTTTTCGCCGACTTCGATGAAAACGAATGCACATGGCAGAGGGGGAGGCTGGCTGTGAGTCTTTACTACAGTGAATATATGCACTCTGAAACTGTAGGTGGAGCTCTGTAGAGAAGCATAGTTCCCCTTTAAGCTTTCATCTCTCCTAAAAAAAAAGGCTGGTTGCTCACATGTGGCTAAATGATACTACAGAGATTGTTGGAGACATTAAACAATATCATGTCTGTGGAATTGCTAAATGAAACTACAAGTGGAAGTCATGCAATGGTGGTGTAGTTCATTTCTAACTTAAAAAAAGCTTTTTAATTCTGGTGCTTCAAACATAAAGTGTTTGTTAAGATTTTATTTTCTTCTCTAATAGCTTGTCTGCTTGTTCAAGAACCCAAACGTGATGCTAATGTCTGAGTTGGCCAACAAGGCTTGGACATTTTAACACTAACTGATGGACTATTGCTTGTCCATTTGTCTCACTGCTGTGTAAGCTACTTCCCCTTTCTCTTTACCTTCTTCAACAGTACAAGTGGATAAGCCAGAAAGACAAACAAACACAAGCCTACGAATTCCTTCAGTTGTGCCTGTTGGTCTCATCACTAAGTTGCAGAGCATTGACATGTCATGGAGGCCTGGGTTCTTCATTATCATGATAATTATTGTTGTGCTTCCTCCAGAACTGAATTTCACCACATGTGCTGTTAACAGCAGTAACAGTGAATATCACCAGATCAAGGAGTGAAATCTTCAGGTTTGCTAAGAAGAGAGAGTATTGCACTCATATATTCAGAAACAGAACTTCAAACTTTGCTGATGATGTAAGTTGGTAATTGTTAGTTAACATGTTTGCCATATCAAGTCAAAATGCTTTTACAGCTTCTTTACACTGCCCCAAGTCCAAATCACTTCCTGCAAGTTTAAACTTCGATGAATAAGTCAGGAGATTTCCAGCCCAGAGAGAAAGGCCTTGGCGACAACTCTGAAGTAGGGACATCAAGATGGCAGTAATGCATATATTATAGAAAACCTGTGAGAGAAAATTTGGCAGGTGAGGAAACAGGACAACAGACCAGGAATGGAAATGAGAGACAATGAAAGGGGCGGCGGAATAAGAATTGCAAGAGAGTGTGAAAAGAAAAAAGGGGAAGAAAGTGGACTCACAGGAGAAGAGAAAGCAGACCATTATGACAGAATCAGCAGACGTTATACACAACTGGAGAAAGAAGTCTCTTTTAAAGAGCTGAAATGGTTTTTATGTGAATGTGACTGTCTCTGTGTGTGGTGTGGTGTGTGTGTGTGTGTGTGTGTGTGTGTGTGTGTGAGAGAGAGAGAAAGTGCTGTTAGTGTGACCTTGTCTGTGCGTGTGAGAAAATGCATGTGTGTGTGTGTGTGTGTGTGTGTGTGTAAAAAAGCTGTCAACTATTCCAGGCGAGAGAGTTCCAGCAGTGTGTCAACCTAATGGGCAGAAACTGGGGCATAGTGAATTATTCAACAGCTTTTTAGGGGGAGAGGAGACGCTTCCAATATCTTCCCTTAGGAAAAACGTAAGGACCCTGCTCTCATAAGACAGACGCGCGCACACACACACACACACACACACACACACACACACACACTAAACAACTATGCCATCATTTTGGTCTCTGCCAACAGGTCCTAAACTCCTAAACTAATGTTCTTGTATCTAAAAACAAACACAGCAGCAGCTCGCTCCAACCCACTGAGGCTCTCTGTGTTAGTTAAAAGAAAAGTTGTTGAGCAGTTGGTGAATTGGTCCACTTATTTACAGAGACATCAGAATGGGTGACATGACAATTATGTATATAGTGAGAAATGTTGCAGCTGCAGTTCTGTTGGCAGCAGAGTCCCATCAGACAACCAGCTAATGTTCTGGGAATATAATCACTGTGTGATGTTACAGTTGTCATATGTAAATGAATCTCTTCCATAAAAGTATTTGAACTCTCCCAGAAATTATTAGGATTGTTGCACCATTACAGCATTTATTCGTTAGTCTTCTCTGCTGCCAAACATAGTTTCTTGCCAGGAGCAGGTGGTCGCTCGACAAATGCTTTGACCATTGTCAGGTTTACAACACATGAGGTCATGATGCACCCTTTGAGCAGCACAGATTGGAAGCTACAGAGAATTGTGAGACAAAACAAGTTAGCTTAGCATGCTAACTTCAGTAGAAAAAAATATTGAGACAGTCACATCTTTTGTTGCTCTCCACCTCTGGAGCCAGCTGTTAGTAGAAAAGTACAGTAATGAAGTTTGATGTCTGACCTGCAACATTTCTCTAAGGCTGATAAGAACAGCTTGTGGATGCTAGCATAGTGTTAGCTATGTAGCAATAGCAAAACTCACAAATATCTTCACACCAATCTTTTTGAGAGAAAATTTGTCATTAAAATGCATCTGTTTCAGTGGGATATCAATCATTCATGAAGGTCAAACATGTTTTGACCTATGACCACAAGGCTGTTAAGCTTTGACAAAGGAATTTCTGTTGCAAAACCATTTTGACAGCACTCATCTTTGAGATTAAATCAAGAGGAGTGGTTCCAAAATGGAGGAAAGATATCATATTAGCCGGGTTGCACCACATTTCCACTGGGTATCAATTTTAGCACAAAAGCCAAAGTGAATCCATGACCCAGAAAAAGCCACGTAGCGAAGCCTTATCACTGTCACAGCACCTATGTTACTGTCACATTGTCTGGTATGACCGGCAATTAGTGAGAGCGTAGTCTTGCACAACCACATGCCACAGCATTTCCACTCTGTCTTTGAGCTGTACGGGTTTATTAAAAAGAGTCGACACAATCTGCTATCAGTCTGAGAAAAATGTGAATGAACTCCACCTCTTGAAAGTCTACAATCAGAGGAAGAATCACACAGTGGGCCAAAAACTGCCTCAGCACATATTATTAAACATGCAACTTTTAGAAAGAAGATTTACTTCACATTTTATATTAACCTTGATCCAGTCAGGAGCACTTCACCTTTATACTTATACATTTTGTGTTTTATGGAGCAAAATTCATCCAACTCCTCAATATATATATATATATATATATATATATATATATATATATATATATATAAAAAAAAATCAGATCTGATCCGATTTCTGCTTCTGTAAATCTGTTTGTAATTGTTATAAAAGTGACTTAAATCAGTAACAAGTAACTTATTACATGTTTTTTGTGAATGATATTCACCGATCACTTTATGAAGAACACCACACTAATACTACTTTGCTCTCAGAACAGCCCCAATTCTTCATCTGAATGCCAAGATATACACAGATACATTATTTTGTATTTTGACCCAAGTGTCTAATAACTTTATATGTAAAGAGACATCAAGTTACAAGTTATAGATTATGACTAAAAATTCAGCATAATGGTCTTTTGAAGTGTTTCCAGCACCATTTCCTCAAGCTCCTGTTACCACTGCAGAGCTGGATGAGTCAACCATCAACCAAGACTGCACCAAAATCAAGACAAAGGTTAAAATCAATGTCTTCTGTAAGTGGTTCATAAAATTATTTTTGCTGCCTGTAGATGTAGATGAAGATGAAGATGAAGACTAATCCTCAGCCTGATTTCTCCTTTTTTATTTTTCATTTGTTTTAATTGCTGTTTTCCGAGAATTGTTAGTTCTTGGTGTTTTATAAATGAACTCCATTATCGTTATCATTATTATAGATTGCTCCCTTGTTCTTCTTGTTGATCTTCAAAACAATAGATTGATTGTTGTATTGCAGTCACTCCTCATCACTCTGATTCATTTCTACCAAACTAACATGAAGAGAGGACAATTCCCCAGAATATTGTTACACAAAGGCCAATTCTGGATTTGCAAAGGAAATGAAGATATTAATATCAACTGAGTTGATGCTGGATATTTCTCAGCAGCCAACATATCCACTGAGCTATTGAACTGATCCCCGTCTCTCTGGAGTTAATTGATTTTACAATTTTTTTTATAAGAAACACAACACTCAGACTTGGTTTACATAACTCACTTACTAAAATGTTATTAAGGTTTAAAGCTCTGCATGACTGAGGTTGTAATGTTGAGTGAGAGTGGGTTGAGTATGTACCAACCACAAGTCGCCATGCGCTTAAGTGTTGGCTCCACAAATGTCACCTCATTTTCAGAGGTAATCGGCTACTGGTAAGATGACATCGGCTGAGGAGCTCACTCCTCCAGATCCACTCTTCAAAGACCTACTGTATAGGTGACATCACGAGGGCTACATCAATCTTTGTTTTCAGTCTATACTTTTGATCCGACCACTGTGGATAAATGTAGCTTGGTCTGATGAATCTAGATCGCTTCAGTCTTTGTATACACTCCACTCTCAGATTAAGCTCTTAGCTGACACGAGGTGTTGACTCTGAGATGTTTTTTGTGCTCACCACAGTTGTAAAAACTGATTAACGGAGGTACTCTAGCCTTTCTCTCAGCTCTAACCAATCTGGCCGTTTTCCTCCAATACACTCTCATCAGCGAGGCCTTTCTGTCTGACTGCTGCTCACTGGATGTTTTGTTTTTGTTTTTCACATTATTCTGAGTAAAAACTCTAGAGACTGTTGTGTGTGAAAATCCCAGGAGATCAGTCTCCAAAAAACTCAAACCAGCCTGTCTGACACCAACAGGCGTGAAACAGCCAAGTCACTGAGATCATATTTATAACTTATTTGGTTGGTTGTATCTGTAATATTTCATCCACAGAACTTCTAACACATGGTTGGCTGATGGTATAAGTGTATTAATAAGCAGGTTTGGAGGTCTTTATGGTAATTTACATATCTTGTCAGACTGACTTCAACCCTTTTCTGTGTATTGAGCTTTAGATTTCCCGATATTATTCTTATATGTGCAGCAGAAAAACACAAGGGTCCAATTTGAAAGACCCATACTTGACATGTCTGCAGTTGTTTATTTGAAGTGTTGATCCACATGAAGTGTTGTGGTTTGAAGTGCTAAAAACCATCACTGTGTAGATTTGCATGTCCTCTCTCAGCCTTCTCTCTACAGCACTAGTAACAACAGGTCAAGGAGCCAATCAGCACATAGGAGCTTCTGAGCCTCTTTTCTGATTAGCTCTCTGTTTTTGAGTGATGCACTAAAAATATAGCAGAATTCAGGTCAGAGAAATTTAGAAAAATACAAAGATGTTGGGTCCAGGTGAGCAATGCTTGCACATAGCTGAGGGTGGTGTCTGTTTTATTGTGACATCACAAAGTTACAGAAGTCCTGACAGCCCATTTTAGGGCTCTATTTCTGAATACAGCCTGTGTGCATGTCTCTGTGGACTAAGAGCATTCATATTTTCAGAGTATTGATGCTTTTCTTTATGATGAACAAACATGGACATCTACATTTTTTTCTGGGGCATTTAATCACATGGCACAGTCTCACTGCACAATCCAAATCTCTGTAAAAGTTTTATATTATGTAAATGTAGCCTGTAAATTTAAGCAGAACTTGTTGTTACTGTGTAGACAGCAGGCACAATGATTAGCAGAAGGAAACAGAAGACCATAATTGGCCATCAGAGGATCATCACTGTGGTCCAAATTGAGTGGCACAATGTTAACCTGTCACTCAGCTTGGACTATGGGCCAGAGTCCAAAGATGACAGCGTGTCCCTTTGATGTAATTTGCGACATTTTGGCTGAAATGAGCAAAGGCCGACATCTTCTAGGCCACCACTTATAAAACCTCTGACATGGACAAACCATCGGCCAAAAAGTGTTTCAGTCCTCTTTGTCCCTGAAACCTCCGCTGCCAAGGAGTCAAACCTTATGTAACACATGACATTCACAACAATGTCCGCTCCCTGTCTACCTATCTGCCACTCTCTCCTGTGTTTTCCTTCACCAACTGCTCCACCTCCTCCTCCCCAAGCCAGCTTCTCCCTCTCTATCCAATCTGACTCGCTGACATTTAATTAGTTGGTGAGTGGAGGACGTCTCCCCACATCAGCCCTGTAGTGTTGCTGACCTTTTCCGACTGGGTCACTCATCGACCATTAGAGCATCGAGTGCCCCCGCCACTACCACCACTTCACACATACACATACACACAGACCCTCATTGCTCTCTCAGCATTAACAAAGAATTCTCCAGTGTGATGATGAAATGAGCCAGCTGGTGATCTGGCAATTGACATTAAGGTGGAATTTTCTTTTGAAAAATTAGATGAAGTCACCTTTGATGATTTGTGATGCAGCTAGCCTTTGTGTGTCTGTTTGTGTGTGTGTTTTCACATCTTTGTGCACTGATGTGTATTTGATGATTTGGGGCTATGTTGTTTGTGTGTTTGAGAAGGCTTCCTTTCATTCGATTGCATCACTCTAATCAGCCGTCATAAGAGGAGACTAACAACAGTTATCCTTTCATCTCTGGTCAGCTCAAAATGCCCTTTGCAAGACACGTGTGCACAAAAGGCTACGCACACACACACACACACACACACACACACTCACCTGCACACGCAGTCAAAACCAATCAGAAGTTTCCAATTCTGCTTTCTCCCACCCCCACCACACCTCCTCTCCACTCCTCAGTGCTGTGACATATCACCCAGCAACATCAGCTGCCAGACACCTCCTATCAGGATCAGTTTGGAGGCCTTTTAATCCGCCCTATAAAGAAGTCTTTCCTGTCAATGGAGGGAGACGTGACCCCAATACCAAAGGCGAAGGAGAGAGGGGAGATGGTGGTGAAGGGATCCAGGCTGAGGGCCTGGCAGACTGAGCTAACCAACTGGCTCTGTATGCCAGTGTTGGGCCGCAGCCCAGAGTTTTTTCCCCCCAGCTAGAGAAGTTGGAAAACATCTTCCACACAGGCATAAGAGAGAGGGAAAAACAGAGCTTTATCATACAGGGTGGAAGGGTTATCTATCACCAGACAGAGACAGGGTAAAATTTATACAAGATGTTGAGACAAATCATGTTACACAGAATCATTTGAGGCTCGTATAGTAAAAGCACTTCCTAGTGTTGAGATGTCATGTAGAGATTGGACTGAGAAACTCATCTCAGTTACAGAAAACAGGTCCCATCATTCATTGTGTGAGAAAACGTTTCCTCCATCATGTTAAATAGCATGACATTCTTTCATGTGTCATCTCATTTCTCATTTCCTCTGTCCGTCTGTGGCCAGAGGAGCCCAAGCCAGAGCACTACATCATCTTCTTGGCCTCCTGAGTCACTCCACTCTCTCAAACCCCAGTCCCAGCTCTACAGCAGCGGTGTCCAACCATGTGCCATGGATGGTCAAGAGACTGTGGCTTTTAATTCCAGCCAGTGGCTCCGGCAGCTGTCCCAGTCAGAGATGGGGAATTAATCAGTGAAACAGTCTTTGCAAGGAAAAGCTGCAGACTCTTGGCTCTTTGAGGCACTTGTTTGCTCACCGCTCTATGTGGTGTCCAAAATACTCTGTAATCATGGTAAAACCACCAATTACACAACTATAAGAACTGCTTCTCATGCTCCCATTTGGAGACAAGAAACCCTGACACCTCAGCCAAGCTGCCAACTAATGTGAGTAAACAACTACAGCAAGAGAAATGTCACTGATGCCTTTGATTTCAGACAGTCTGGAGCCCCTGTAGAGTCTAAACCAGATCAATGAAAGCAGGCCAGGTCTGCCCCGGACTATCCCAACACCAGTCTTTTCACAACAGATGGCACCATTAGGTCAGAGCAGACTGTCTTTCCATCACTTCTTCATCCCTTTCCGTCTAGTCGGTTTCAGACCAGGCTGTTAGATAGACATGTTAGGCCCCTCAGTGCCTCATTTAGAAGCTTAGTTCAGCAGCGAGCTTGGCCAATAAACAATCTGGCACCAATGTAAATATTCCATCATGTTGGAAGAAGCCACCGTTTACTGAGACTTGATGCATTAAAAGTAAAAAGTTATCCAGAGTTATCCAGCTACAACAAATTTATCAGGTTAAACTACACAAAATAAAGAATTATGTCCATCCTGGTTAAATTTTGATAATTAACTGAGATCACTGGGTTTAAAAAAAACCAGCAAGGAACCATCACCTTTGTTGGTTTAAACATTTGTTGCAATTTCAACTGCTATAGCTGGCTAGATAGATAGTTTGATGAGTTGGTTGAAATTGATATTCCTTTAAAACCTTTTATCCATTGCTCACTCAAAGCAAAATAACAAAATAATAATAAAAATGAAGCACATTGCCACTAGCAGATGATTCATAGCTGTAAAGACACCTATTCATGTATTGTAGCACATAAATTAGTTGTTACTGTTACTCCAAAAAAAAAAAAAAAAAACATGTAAACTCCATATGCAGAGCATTGCCCTCACTGTTGTCCTTTACTTAAGTGACCTTGAGCAAATTCACAGCATCCCTACCTGCTCTGGGGACGCTCCTCTATAGCTCGTCCTGACCTCTAATCTCCAAGAGGGGAGAGGAAACAGTATTTCCCCAGGGATCAACAAAGTATTACATTATCATTATTATTCTGGCCAAAAGAAAATGAAATAGGTTGGTGGATAGAGTTCCAGATCTGTTTACCTTTAGCCAGAGATAAAGAGCAAATGCAGCCAAAGGGCCCACACTAGGATGTTAAAACTCTCCCCAATTGAGCCCAGGGAAAGAATGATAAATGAAGCTATTTATTATAATCTGCTTCTAGTTATTTTATTCTTAAGAACTGTATAACTCTCTTTGCAGCTAACTTCTGAACAATTTTACGTCAGACAAAAGGTGTGGAAGAAACAGTGGCACACACACGTTAAGATTCAAAGAATTTTTTTTATTAACTTCACATCAAATTTAATATCTGGCTTTATTCCTGGGCAGTCATACTATTTTATGCACTCAAGGTAAGATGACATTTTCCCAGAGTGGAAACCCACTATTATAGAAACAAAGCTCGAGCCTCTCCTAACTGAAGCAACAGCTGAGTGCTGTGTAGGCTGCTCTCTAATCAGACTTCACGAGTTCAAGCCCAGGCCACAACAAACATTCGGACCGATCGAGGGTCCTTGACAAGATTCATGACCCCTTCCAGTTCCAGGGGTGCTGAGCAGTGGCTCACCCCGACCCTGGCAGAAAAGAAGAATTCAAAACACTCTGGTTATTATTAGTAGCAGTATAACTCCAAGTCCAAGTACGATGCAACGAAGTAGCATAATCAGTAAATCCAATGACAAAGTACCTTAGATAAACCTGAGTCCTTAAATCAACCAGCTTTCTGGAGTGGTTATTACACCACATTGATTCTCCACAGTATTTCTGCAGCACTGTGCGTTTTGGACAGAATCTCTGGCACCGGTCTACTGTGCATTAATTTCTGCTTGTTTAGCTCATGTCAGTGTATCTGTGGGTCTGCCTGTGTTGCATTTACATAGGCATTACTGTGGTAAAAGACACTTAATCATCCTTTTCACTGTTATCACTTGGACTTTAAACCTTTAAGCACTGCTGCGCTCAGGGTGGACCTGGCCAATTATTTTCCCAATTTAAAACTCTTTATATGATATACAGTATTTTGTGTGAGTAATAAAGGAGTTTCTGCATGTGCACAACATGGCCGGTAGCACGTGTCTGGAGAGATCTTGCTACAGTGTACAAAGATATTCACGGGGACACTGGGCTGTAAAAATAACGTCCATTTAGGACAGTTCTACAGCTCATGGTTTACATTGCCAACATTCAGTGCCAATGCAGGAAGTAGTGCTGTCTTTATATAGTGAGGCATCAAGTAATTCCCCTCTGAGAGTCGACTCAACTCACATTGGATGCCTGTCATACAGCAGACAGCTGTCACCCTGTATGTCACAGTTAACTCCAGTCTGCAGTGGAGTTTCACACACTTAACTGATGAATTAAGTGTGGGAATTATGCAGAATTGGACTAATTACCAGTCCAAAGTTTCACTCTCACCTGTCTCGGTCCACATGCATGCTACGTCTCTTGATTGCACACGTGTGAGTCCTCTCTCCTCTCTTTGAGTGAGGCTCTTAATTATGTATCATTGAATTAATTTCCTTTCCTGAAACCAACCTGCAGCCTCCAGCTCACATTCAGCTCCAGACCTGAGATGAGTCATGAAGATGGGTCGTGAGTTGACCCATGCAGACAGACCCTCCCTACACGGGCTTGACCTGTCACTGTGCCGGTCTTAATGGAGTGTATGTGAGGAGGAGGAGGCTGGGGAGGAAGATGGGTGCTTCACACATCTGACATTTTAAGAGAGGAGATTGGAGTTCACCTTGGTCACAGTCAGGAAATTAAAGTTTATGTTTTCATTAGCCCCAATCACCTTTCCTTAATCTTAATGTTTTAATTGCCTAACCTGAACTTTACCTTTACCATAGGTTTATTTGTCATAACCAAGATCTTTCCACAGCATTAAAAATACAGTGGTTGTTAGGGTTGAAAATTTTCAGACTGAATCTATTCATCTCTGTCAGGGTTGGTGTAATAATCACAGCTGCAATTACCTCCTGTTTTTTCAGTGGACTTGCTGGTCCTCCTGTATTTTAAATCCTATCCAGAGTGATGTCCTTGTATTTTAAGTGAGGTTTTTTTTTTTTTTTTTCTGTGGGATGACGAACTTGTTCATTTACTTCTTTATGAACTCAGAGTGAAATTTGACCTTTGAAATGAAAATAATTACAGGCCACATCCGCAAAAGCTCCTCAAATGAGCCATTGTCCAGCAGAGTGTCCAAGTCTGTTTCAGACTTTCAGACCACATCCTGTGACTTCACAATGGTTAAAATTTGTTAGAATACTCAGCAGAGCAGTGAATATGTTATCCCCCCCCCCCATGCAATGTTAATCCCATCCAGTTGGGGCTTTGGGGTAAATTTTAAGGCATCAACTGCCCCAGAGAACAAAATGTCTCTGGCCAAACATCAGCATATACCTCCACATCTGGGCTTTTATCCTTTGGTATTGACTGACAGCAGTAACACCTGAACTGGTCCAGATGTGGAAGCAGTATCTTCCAATTATGTTTTATGTGGGCCAGATTTGGGCGCTGGAACATGGTGAGTGCTGGGCCAGAAGAGAAGATGCATGTGGCCTGGATTAATTCTGTTATCTGCGGCAGTGTCCCTGGTTTGAGTCCAGCAGGGTCTTCCAGAATGGATATATTCTTGTCTTGTCATAGGTTTGTATTTTTGCCTGCAGTGTGCTTTCAACCATTTGTTGAAATCTCTGTGCTGTTTCAGGACGCCTCATTTAAAAAGACAAGTCCATAAAGAAAAAGGTTTTCCCAGTTTGGTGAGGAAGGAACTTAACCGGCCTGAACAGAGTCCTGACCTCATCACCTCAGGGATAAATTGGAAGCTAGGATTACTGCCCGACATTAACGCCTGATCTCACTAATTCCTTCATGGCTGAATGTTAGAAAATCCCCATAGCCAGGTCCTAATGTCTCATGTAGAACCAGAAGAGTGGAAGCTGTTAACAGCAGCATCTTAATGGTGGTTTGGGGGAAAGAGATGTTCAACAATCCTCTGGAGTCCTTTTAATTGTCTTGTAAAAATGATTCTTGTCTCCATGTTTTTTTGTCCTTGAAAATGAGTGGAGTAATAAATAGAATGAAGGGGATGAATCGTTATGATTCTGTAATGTAAAGCCCATGTCGCCACCGCAAAACAACACATACAGCAGCTCTATGGGAAGCAGAACTCTGCAAAGTTGTGGCACCATCTGAGATGCGGGTGGAGGAGCGGCCCCAGTCTGCTTCTGTAAACTAGTCTGAGAGAGATAAAGTACATCCAGGTGCGAAAGCTGAGACTTTCAACAGCATGTATCCTCCCATTACCAAATCCCTCACCTCCCGGCAACTATTCCAGCTCTGAAGCCCAGCGAGGAAGAACAGAAGAGCTTCATTAGACTTATCTAGAAGTATAAAGTTAACTAACCTCATGTGAATACACATCAGCATTCTTCTTCATCTCTCTCTCTCTCCCCCTTCGCCCTCTGAGGAGCTCTCTCCGGTGACTCTCTGTTCCAGAGGATGCTTCCAAAATGGCGGCTCAGGGAGCACCGCTATTCCCCAGACTGCCGAGAAGAGATGCACGGAACCTCTCTTGCGAGTGCAGTCGAGAAGAGGAGGTGATATGCAGGAAGTTGCATGTGTGTATGTGTGTGTGTGTGTGTGTGTGTGTTTTTCCCCCTTTTATTTTCCTGGCTTTCTCTGATCTGATCTGATGTGAAATCACAAATTGGCCCCTAGCCGCTGCCCCCTGTGTACATAACAGAACTCATTAAAGAGAGGAGGGTTATTAAAAAGTGATGGAGCGAGGGAGGGCTCTGACAAGAAAAACTGATTCTGCTTAATAAAAGACAGAAAAAGGAGAAAGAAGTAGAAGAAGAAGCAGAAGATTGCGAAAGAAACTTGCTGTGGAAAAAGGGGGCTAGGCAATAAGGGAGCTGTGACGAGAGGAGCCGCGTTTACTATTCACTTTCACGGATGGCTTGCGCAAACACTCAGAGATTCTTCTGAGGCTTTGGACATGCTCAGATATTTATTTTCCAACAGATGATAACAGGGAATAGGACATCTTTTCCAGTGGCTCTGTTTCTTTGCCCTACATATGGACTAAGGCTGAGCACAGACAATATGATGTGAAGGCAACAACTCAGCTGGCTGCAGAGTAAAGTGTATTTGCTTCTTGAATCCCAACAATTGGCAAAAGCCCCTCGAGGTCCAGGCTAAAAATACACCACGTATTACTGTTCACTTAAGATAAAAGCATTTGTTAAATGACCGTATCATAACATCTCCCCCTGCTCAGGGCAGTAGTTCTGTAGCAGGGGTATGTGTGTGTGTGTGTGTGTGTGTGTGTGTAACAGCAGCAAGAGATCTCTGGTAGTCTGCTTCATGGATGTTCATCTATAATTCAACTGTTGTAACTGGGAACACATACATGAAATGCGACCCAAGCTTCTCTCTCTCTCGGCATATTGCATTGGGGGGGGGGGGATGACGAGAAGGAGAGGATGGTAAAAAGTTAACAAGGTGCGAGGACGAGGACGACAGATAGAGGAGACAAAGAGAGGGGAGACAAACAGGCAGAGAGGAGGTCTGGTAGGGGAGGGAGGGAGAGTTTCTTCCAGGTTGTTTGTTCTCCAGGGGCCACTGTGGATCCAGATGGACTGAGGCTGAGAGGGAACAGAATGTGCATCAATATTTACTCACTTCCCCTCACTTTTCCCACCAAGACTGTGTAGTAAAAAGAAGAAGAAGAAGAAGAAGAAGAAAAGCTGGGCACGCACAAAGCCATGTAGATTTAACATGTAGATCTGCTACTGGGAGATAAAGCCCGATGCCGTGTAGAGTTTCAGCTTGAAGAGTGCTTTGATCACAGATGCTGGGATGAATTAGTCATACTGTAAGAGAGCGCAGACATATATATTTGCAGATGTGAGGGAAAAGAAAATATGAAAAGATGATGATATATATATATATTATCCTCAGATGTAACAAATTATACAGTATGCAAATGTGATTTTGTGCAGGAGAGAAGGTGCGTGCCTGCGTGCGCCGCACCTGCCGTTTTGTATCCGATTGCAAAGCGAGCGCGTCTCGAGTGGCTGTGGACAAAAGAGAAACCCCTCAGTGGACAAGTGAAATGGAGAAAAATGCAAGCGAGACACCGAGAGAGAGGGAAGAAGGATGAGTCAGTGATGTCTGCTGGCTTTCCTGCTCTCCAGTGAATCACCGCGACGAGCAACTAGCAATAACTGAAGAGACTATAACCTGTGGCCTCCAGCATCCCACCTGTATGCCTCTGCAGAAACAAAACCACCTGCCTCACTCAACAGCCTCCTGAGGCCTCATTTATAAATATTACATACACAGAGACAAGGTGGTGGAGAAGCTGAGCCTGCCACTCCCCAGGCTAATGTTAAGCTTTAGAAAAACTGATCTGACAGGAGAATGTATGCAGCGTTACAGGGACCTGTACCAGGGCCCCGCAGGAACCCACTTGTCCCTCCACTTGTCTGTGCATCTTCAGCAGTGCTCCTATATTGGAA
The DNA here is from genome assembly GCA_021432705.1 of Caranx ignobilis. NCBI lineage: Eukaryota > Metazoa > Chordata > Actinopteri > Carangiformes > Carangidae > Caranx > Caranx ignobilis. The sequence goes on from MU269991.1 coordinate 12,645,367, forward strand.
TATTATATGGACCAAAATGTGATGTGGTTATTTTATTCAATATATTAATCTTAAAATAAATAACATAATACAACAACAATGAGGTGAAACCTGAAAGCTAGCTCAGGTAGAAACCTTCTACTGCTGCTCTCTAACAGTATACTTTGCATACTGTGACATAAATCCAATGCACCCTTTATATCTAAGTGGTCGTCTACTGACTTTTTCACCAACATCTAACGAGCACCTTTCCAACACTGGAATTGGTGTGGCTGCACCTGACAGCACAGGAACCAATTTATGTTTCAGCTGATGGGTGCACTATCCCTCACACCCCAAAATAAACTTATAGCAAAAAATATAACCTGCATGCAGATTTGGAAAAGGGCACACAGTTCAGCACTGCAGGAATTTTACAGCAACAATCAGCACACACTAACGCTATGCACATACTGGGTCAGGTGGAGTGTGGTAACTGAGGGGTGCACTGTGACTGGTGAGGCCTGACAGCTTCGAATCCACAGCAGCTCCTAAGTATCTACAGCTGATCCAACCTGCACAAACCTGAAGTTTATTAGAAATCAATGTGAATTTGTCCCAGACTACACGCTCCTGCATGTGGGAACCCCTGCAAGGATTTCACCGGTAATACCCAATAGTAGTTGTATCCGTAATCTGACATGCAGGCCATTCACAGAGCAGCTGTTTCACATCTACTAATAAGTGCAAACTAGTTGTTGTTATCATTGTTATTCCCTGTACTGCTGAGCTTGTTGTCTTTGTGTGCTCAGTGACAAGTTTATATCAACTCTGTACAGGGCGTCCAGAGCCTAACATCTGCAGGGAGACCCTTGAACAATGTCTCCATCCATTGTTTCCTGTCTCTCAGTGACAGTCGAGCATCAAATTAAGGCAAAATGCCCTGTAGAAAATCCTTTATTTCTACACTGGTATAATAATCCTTTTCATGTGAGCTGGCTGGCTGAACTGAATTAATGAAGTCTTTCAAGATTAGATTTTGACAAAGAAAATAATCCTCCATGAGAAAGGGTTTGTGGTTCAGGGTCTCTGGAGTTGTGGGGATCCACTTTCTCCTGGCTCATAATCCGACTTTGATGGCGATCAGCATTTGGTGACAGGGGCAAACGGCGCCAGAGATGGATCGTTTTTAAAGACGTAATTACTCCACCTACATCGTCTTTAAAACCAAGTGAGCAGCAGGAGAATTTTATTTGCAGATTACATGAATAGCATAGTTTACCTATAGCTTTACTCATTGTCCTTCCATCCTGCAAATTCAACGTTAAGTCGCAGCACAGTAAACATTTCCCAAGCCGGGTGTTAACATAATTTCTTTTATATAATGTAAACGCTTCCAACGGGGAGGCAGGAAATGCTGTAAAGCAAAGTATAATGTTGAAATCATTTTTATCTGAAAGCTGATGCTTCTGCACGTCTCACAAGAATGAATTGTAACGAGCTAATTTCAGTATCATTCTGCGCTTCTATGCGTGCGTCCCCGTCGAGGGTGTTATGCTGGAAGTGTGGGTTTGGGAATAGCGTGTTCATGAATTTATAGGGCAAAGTATAATGTCTTCTGCCACTCGGCCTAATTCCTGCACTATTTTTATCCAATATTCCTTCTTAGGCACGTCGATGCTCCACAAACAAAGTGTGCATTTGTTGCTCATTATCTGTTTTGTTCCCCAGTGAACAGTGCAAGTTACACAGTCACACATAAACCCAGGAAGTCAGGGATCAGGGTGAGTGGATCTCACTTTGTGATCTTTCAGCACTTTTCTGCAGTGTAAAGGCGGTGGCGGCTGCTGCTTTCTGAGGCATCCCCCTCATGAACACTCAATGACAGAGGGACCCTGAGGTCCTGGAAGCAGACGCGAGCTTTGACCAGGGAATGAACTTGGTCGCAGGTGCTCAACCGTAACAACGCCGGTCAGTGACCCAGAATAACAGGCAAATACATTCAATCCGTGCAAATGTGCCATGACAATTAGCAGCACTTACCCCGCCTCACCTGCGAGTCCTGCAAAACCCAAATCCCTCAGCGTGTTTCATATTTCCATCTGCTCCGCTGGTTGTTTTTACACTGTGAATACTGTACATTCATCTTCAAAGCCATTGTCAGCCCCACAACTCTCTGTACAAGGCGGCTATTCAAAGCCAAGGTCAAGCTGTGTGGCTGACAGGAGGGCGATGAATAGGAATAAACAGGGATGGGTTGGGTTACCTTTGTGTCTCCTGTGGCTGCTTGTAGCATCACCACTGCTGTGTCCATCTTTGTCTCATCTGCTCCAGTTCCTTTGACTTTGAAGGGCAAGCCTGCTTGCAAGTCAGAGATTAGAGGTGTGTGTGCATGAGTGAGTGTGTGTAGGTGTGTGCGTGGGTGTTTGTGTCTTGATGTCTTTGTCCTGGAGGTGGAGGAGGCAGAGGGCGGCGAAGTCATGTGGACTTCAGCTCCGGGAGTGTTTGTGTGAGTCTGTGTGTGTGTGTGTGTGTGTGTGTGTGTGTGTGTGTGTGCATGGCATGTGAAGTGGAGACAGGGAGAGAATAGAGGCACTCGTCTGTATAATGGAGTAAGAACTCCGCCAGCTTCTAGGAGCCTTCATCTGTCTGCTGCAGCACCAAGTCACACTTGCGCACACACACGCACGCACACACACACACACACACACACACACAGTTGCACTTTCTTCTGGCCCACAGACCTAACCATACCAGCTGTAATTTGTCATTTGGCTGTGAACTGGGCCGTCAGCGCTGGGTTACTTTTAGCTTCCGGCTCGATGGTAATCCCTCCCTTTGAAGGCTGGCCAATCCAATCCCATGGTTGACACAGCCAGAAAGGACTACACCATTGTGACCTTTATGGCGCACCAGCTAATCTTTCCTCAACGAGAGAAAGAGAGTGGAAAACTGGCAATGAGTTCAACAAGCTTACTTGTCCCCCATAACTCCCTCCTTCCCATCCCTCCCTTTTCTGCTGAAGCACCCAAAGCTTTTTCCCCCAACATGCACTGTCTAGTCACTTAGTTGTTGTTGTTGTTGTTGTTGTTTGTTTGTATTTTTTTTTTCTTGCTAAAAAAAAAATGAAGAAAAAGTCACGCAGCCCTCTTAGTCACTTGACATTTAGCAAATCCTCATGTTTCTGCCTCTGGCTTTGTGTTCAGAGTGTGTAGGGGTGGCGTGTGCTCTGTTTCTGTCACTGGCAGCATTTGGCACATTTACGAATGTGGCATCATTTAAGGCTTTTTCACACCTACTTGGTTCAAATCACTTATCTCTGTGGTACACAGGAATTGGACTGAGAACTTGTTGAGAGGGAGGTTTTGCAGTTTCACCCGCCCGGAACACTTAGTTTGAAGTGTGATTAGATTATCTTATATGTATAGATACATCTATAAAATAACATATAGAGATCCTGATGTGTGTATTATTCAGTATCACGCTGTGAGAGCAATCAAGGCAAGCAGGGGTTGACCTGAACCTAAAAATATATCAATTTATTATTATAATATCAGTTAATGCAGTATCTCTCCTTACATCTAGTCTCACAACATTATTTTGTCTCGCTGATGATCTGATGCCTATGATGCATCTGATGTTGCATCATTATATGCATGTGTAGCTGTGTGTGGAAACTATACCTGAGTATTAGGAAATTATTTTGCACTAAGAGGCAGTGGCAGCAGGTAAACAAGCAGATAACACTGTGATTTATCACCTCTGTGCAGGAAATGCTGTAATTTAGAGACAGAATATTGTTACACCTCCTACAGTCAAAGCTCAGTACATAGGTTCTTTGTGTAGAGGGCGAAAGAGACAATAAAAGCATTCAAACTCAAAATTTTTCAAGCAGTACAAACACATGAATACGTCACATCAGGAAGCAAAATAGTAATTCATGATGCAATTTGTACAAACACAACCTGCCCAGTGTTAAGCTTTAGAGTGAGTACTCAGTAACCAGCTATAGCTTTGGTGTGGACCAATTGTTCTTCTCTTGTAACTCCACGTGTCGGTGGAACTTCTGCAAAACACTCTTCAGATTTGCATGATTGAAGTCGTAGGAGATGATGAAAAATCCACTGGTGTGTGCTGTTTGAGCTCTCAGAGGTTCACTGCCAGTAACAGCAGCAGTAAATTCTATCAGCAGATATTATGGCAGGCACTCCTTGATTGTTAAGTCTTTACAGACAACCACAGCATTTGTGGACTGTTCCACATGGGTACAAACACACGAGTCCCATTGGACAGCAAAGATCCCCTGACATGTCCGCTGCGGCTCATGTTGCTGAGTTTCAGTGGAAACTGAAGTTATTTTTTGAGGACAAAGGAAAGGAACCTTTAACCTAATTATGTGGCTTCCTCAAAATAACACCAGCTGACCCACTGTACAGAAAATTCACATTTGACCTTGTTCTTCTCCCTTGAGCTCAACTCTTCTCACCCCTCCTTCCCTGGCCCTCATTTGTCTCACCACTTGCTTCTATTCTGATAAACTCATTAGCACGGTCATATATCCCAAGTTCTACCAGTTTTAGTCGTCTAATATATTGATCCAAACGTTCTTTGAGATGAGACGGTGAATTAACGGGCATAATAATTGAGGAACAAACTCTTTAGAGAGGGAGTGCTGGATGTCAGTGTTATTTTGTAATATAAGAGTGAGATGAGGTCAGCTGTGGATCTGCACTGGGACCCAGTGAAGCTGCTTGTAAAACATCTCACAACCTGCACACAGCTACTGTTAAAAACCACCTTGGCATGTGTCCAAAATGTCAATTAAGTTGAACACTGCTGCCCCAAAATACCAAGGACTGAGATTTGTTTACATTTGTGCTGTACATCTTTAAATATGATGGCTGGGAGCAGTTGTAATTGGGGACATTTATAAGCTTTAAGGCTTTTTCACAGCTAGCTGGCTCGAATCACTTATGTCTCAGTGGTTTCACATTTAAATTAGGCAGCTTGAGTCTTTTAGGAACACAGGACACATGGAAATAATAAAAAAAAAAAACAAACATCATGCATTTTTTAACACTGCACAGTATGATATTGATTGTCCCAGGATGAAACGAATGTGGTTGGATGATAAGATAATGTGTTGGTGAGTCCTGTTTAGAAGCATCTGCAGGCTTCCCCTTCAGTTTGTAAGCCTAATCCTGTAGGTCCCCCCCGGTGGCCAAATGACCCAATGTATAAATGTCCACAGTTCCAACAGGGGGAACTTGGTTGTATTAAAAACAAATTCCTTGGTTACTGATGGAACTTACTTGAACTGCAATCAAATGCATTGATCAAAACCAACACAACGATTGATGCCCAAACAAACAGGCTGGAAACATCCTGACAAGTGAAGCTAAAAACAAAACCATTTGTGACTGAAGTGTCAATAAAGAAGATGTGAGGGTGCCTCCCTCGTCCTGTGGCATTTCACTTTGTTTTTATTTTGGTCTGTCAGAACCCTGCCATCACCTCGTCTCTTTTGTTCCTGCCAGACCAGGCCGAGAGGGGTGTGGGCTCAACATGAGCTCGCAGCAGCGGGCTACCTCCAATCTCCTGCCATTTGCCAGCATGTTACCAATCAACACTTTACTCCCACCCCGCCGAGAAGCAACTGACTCTGAAGGAGACAGAAGGGGACCTGGTGTGATGGAATACGGAGTGCGTGAAAGAGAGAAAGAGGGAGAAGAATGAGCGGGGAAAACAGACAGAAATAGAGGCAGAGAGTGAGAGAGAAGCAGGCAGCTCCTTGTTGAGCATCCTAAATTTACCCCGGCGCTGAGGCTCCCCGTCGTCTTCAACTCTTGCTCTGTCAAAAGAACCGTGTCTCTGACACACACACACACACACACACTGAGGGGTACAGTAAAATCTTTGATATCACTGCAGCTTCCTAAACATCCACCAAGATTACATTCAAATCTAAATATGAGAAAGACTCTCGGGGATGACTTGACTTGAAGATAGCTGCAGTTCTTAATAAGTCTTAAAAATAATACCTGTGAATATAATCGAATCAAATTACACCCCTGTGGGTATTTGTCTGTTTTTTTTTTCCAATAACACTTTCTGTACTTTCATATATTTCTTCAATTTATCATGGTGTGTCCTTGCTGCCTAACCCCTCACAAGAGGACTATTGATCTAAACCAGTGCAGAGATAAATGCAATCTTTTATCCAGTGACCAAATTTAAAAAATGACTGTACGAAGGCCATGTAGCCATCTGGCCTGTGCATGCAATTTAAAGAAAAAAAGCATTGGTTTTGTACGTCATACATTCACAGTATAAGACGATTTAATGTGTAGTTCACAGCCCACAATCTGACACAAGAAAAACCCATAACATCATCTGACAAAAACCTCCAAACCTACATCAAATCTAAAGGCTGTGTTGTGATTTGGGGTGACATCTACTTGTGAAATGATGTCTCAGAGAAAAAGTTAACAGAACCTCTTTTTTCTCCCAAGGTACAAAAAGTTACTAGATTTGTTGCAAGACACTTTGTTACAAAGGAAAATGAGCAAATGGGTCTGAAAGCCACAAAATCTAGTAAAAAAGTCATTAAGCTGACAAAATTAGGTTCAGTTGTGGGTAGGCGTGTGGGACACAGTCAAAGGCAAACGATCACTGCTATTACCCAGTCCTTGGGGGGAAAACAACAACAACAACAACAACAAAAAAAAACCAGATAGGTCTATTCTAGTGTTGCATTTAAAGTCCATGTGAGTTGTGAGGCTTTCTATAGTGGAGTGAAGGCCTGTCTGGCTGTGTGGCTTTGTGCTGCAGAGGCCTGTACCACACTAACTCAGAAAATGCTATAGCTGCTGATGCTGAAGTGAACTGATTCACTCTTAATCCTAAGCATCCACTGAGTTCACTGCTGTTTGAGGAAGAAGAGGAGGCTGCTGTGAGCAGGGCTGTGGAGCAGAGCTGTGGCTCCAGGTAGCAGCAGTGCTGCTGACCAGGTGCTGGGAGCCATGATGCTCCTGGTGAGTGAGAGCTGCAGCTAGAAGAAGAGCTGGGGTCATGTGTCACACAACAACCGACACTCAGTGGTCAACAAGGCCTTTGGGGGAGTGTTGTCCCCAGGTGTGAGAAGTGAAGAATCATGGGGAAATAAGCTGTGGAACATGGAGATCCCACCATCTTGAATGTAGTTAATCCTAACAGCGGCCTATGGGATATCTCTTCTTGTATATATTGGTTTCTGCAAAATAACAAAAACAAATAATGGCCTGAATAACAACTGAGTAAAAGAAAAATAATAAACAGGAAATAAATGGTTCTGGTAATAATGGATGCAGCATTCAGGAGACAGAGGCAGGAAAAGAGTCCGAGAGGCAACAAGTAAGTGGAATCAATATTGGTAAAAAAAAAAGAAAAAAGAAAGAAAAAAGAAAAGAAAAGAAAGAAAAGAGAAAAAAGGAAAGAAAAATAGACTTGCTGAAGTAGAATTAAGTGGAAAACGTAGACACATGGGGAGTGATACAGAGGCAGAGATATTGCATCGGGCAAATATTGAGCAAGAGAAACAGAAGAGGCAAAGCACAGGGATGAAGAAGAGATCAACAGAGTGAGTGCAGGGAAGACTTAATGACAACAGCAGACGTATGCACAGTCCAGCTCCTGCACTGTCTGGATGTGACAGAACTGCCTGTGAGTCGCCGTGGTGACGGTGGAGGAGCCAGAGCAGGAGGCCCGGGACACAGCATTTGGTCATTTCACAGAGTGCTGCAGCTCACCAAAACAATGTTGAAGCAATCAGAGCTAATTGCACACTAATGGCTCCCTCTCCACTCTCCTCCTCTAATTGGCTGGAGCGCCATCTGCGCGCGCACACACATACGTACACACACTCGAATGCGTCCCACACGCACAAACGGCTCCTGTTCTCATAACACGAACTCTCAAAATAACGCACAGGTTTAGAAACTGAGAGAATAACCTCATTTATTTCAGCCAAGTGGAGGATGAGAGATGATGTGACAGTGCACTCTGTCACCTGAGGGGGGTATTTACAGTTTATACTGCCAGAGAAACCTTTAGCATGTTAGCATTGATTTGTGTCATGCAGAGCAGAGCCGGTTAAAATAACCTCGTATCATTTGTTTCGAAAATGGATCCAGTTTAACAGGAGGATGATTTTTGTGACTCGTACGCGGTCACTGAGCCTGAGCCTGTTACCGTAGCCGCTCAGGGATCTGCCCATCACACACACTCCGTTTTGCCTCACCCCTCTCCCACCTCCATTTCTCTGGGAAGAGCTTGTCATTACTGTCATCTCTGCAGCTCCTCTCCCGTGCGTGCAGCTCCCTCCCCGCAGTTCTTTGTTATCACTTAGCAGGAAATCTTTTTTTTTTTGGCGGGGGGGGGGGGGGGGGCTGTGCAGTGTGGAAGCCATCACCGCAGGCAAAAGGTGAAATGGGTACAGCGGGGGGAAAATGTGCTTTAAGTGCAGCGGTTGCCATGGAAACCACCTTTACCCAGGGTTCTCCTCCATTCACTCACCTTCCCGGATTCGAACGGCTCGCTCCCTTAATTGACAGATACAGAAACACACACACACACACAAACGTGCACAGACAAAGACAGTCCTGGAAAATGATTAAATCCGTTGCCCACCTGCTTGTTTGCACTCTGGCATCCGATTCCTCTCTGTTTCCTGTTTACCGAGACATCGTCCATACCACCATCTGTCCGTTTTTCCTGCTTGCAGTGAAAACATAATTTGTTGAGAACAGGTAGAGCGCCTCTCTCTGCATAACTTTCTTCGTGCAACAGCAGGATGCTTTGTTTTTGCTCGGCAACATGCGCCGTGAGTAAACTGCTCATTGTGTGGACACAATGAGGCTCTTCTCCTATTTGTCTGTGAGTGTTTGCTTCCACTTGTACACCAGCAAACATCGGCCTGCGTTTGAGTGTCTGTAAATGTGCCTGTGCGCTTGTGCATTTGTGCATCTAACCCTGTGTGTGTGTGTGTGTGTGTGTGTGTGTGTGTGTGTGTTTTCTTGGCTAAACAGGCAAATATTAAAGAAGACAACACTACCTTGAAGAAAGCCCAGGGCAGAAGACTTTGGAGAGATGTTAGACTTAAGTGTGAGTCATGCGCTGCATTACAGTAGCTAATAAGTCTCTCTGTTTGAACACTTGCATTAGTATTTCCTTGCAAACACCACAACTCCATGTTCGTCTGAGCTGACGCAAAGACATGCAAGATAACTGAATTTATAACAGTTCACACTTGTCAGCTCGGTAAAACAAAATGTCCAGATGCTCTGTCAGAGCCGTGCTAAGACACCCAGCCTTCTCACACCCGTCATGGCTAAAACTGAAAATATAGCATTTGATTTAATTTCTGTATCATCTCTAATCAAACTCTGAGCATCTGTCAGGACAGGTTTGTTTTTTGTTTGAAGGATGTGGTGAGGTAATCCCAAGTTAGTCAACACTCATTTTGTTTGTAGTCGAACATAAGTCAGATGGAGAGCAGGTGAGTGGTTTACTCATGCTTTTATTTACACGATGCATCACTGGTTGCATCATATTACTTTCAACTTCCAAGGTCAGACAAACATTTCACAGGAAGCCGTGAGTGTGTTTTACCACAGCAGGGCTGACTGGAGGTTTATATTTGGTTCAGTATGCTGATTTGTGGCGGATATCAGGACAGAGCCACTATGTCTTTGACCATTTATGTCTGTGTGTGTTTGTGTGTGTGCGTGCAGTGGGCTGTGCTTTAATGTGCCTCAGTGTTCTGCACCTCGTCCCTGAGTGTGACAGCAGCAGATGTTAAACCCAGCGCCGGCCGCGGGGCTTAGAACACAACTCCCATCAAACAAAACTATTTCCCCCTCTGGACGATGGCTCTGCAGGCCAGTCCAGCTCTTTATCCACTGTTCATTCTCTTTGTTCATCATAAATCCTCTGCTGATGGCAGAGAAAGAAGAAGAAGAAAAAAAAAAACAGGCAAATGTCAACCCCCAAACTGGGACAAAAAGTTCTACTTGCACTTGTGTTACACAGGGATTTCAAAAGGCTGTGTGTTTTTTTTTCATGTGGTTCTAATGTCATTGCCTTCTGGCGGCTCGGGCTGTCACTGCATTCAGGTCGTTATACGGTTTTGGATGAACAGGTGCTGAGGATGATGGATAAATGGAGCAGCTAGGATTAGCGAAGGCCAGACAGGTGTGTTTTATAAGTGAATTAGAGAGAATGTGTGAGAGAGAAAAAGGCTTTTTTCCCCCGTCAGTGAATGTGTGTGCTTGTGTCAGCCAAGCGTGTCCAACACAAACGCTTCTCTCATCTGTTCCAGAAAAGCGCAATTTGCACTTTTGCAATTTGCACATTTGCAATTTGCACTTCCATTTCTTTCCCAAACTACAGCTCGTGTACCCCCTCCCTGCCACATGCCTGCCTGAAAAGTGTCACACATGGGGGTTCTGAACTAGAAACTCTTGCGGAGCGCTTGGAGGGAGCGTTACCCTCAGTGTCGTGCAGGTCCGGACCTCTTGGCAGAGCTTTCTGAAGGAGAGCAAACACATGTAACCAGTGGGAGTCGGCCCATTTGTCTCTGTCTGGGCGAGTGGCGGCGCACGCACACGCATACTCATGCACAAGTCCTCAGGAAAGTGAGACATGAGCTGGTGTTGGCAGTGACAAACGAAGTGCACAGCCAGGGAAAACCAGTTAGAAGATAAAGTGACCAATAGATCAGACAACTGAGGCTCTTTCTTCAGTCTCTGTCTCCTGTTTCCACTCTCTGTACCCTCTCTCACTAATAGGGGCCTGGTTAAAACCTCACATAGACTGTGAGGCTCAATTTAGAGTATTATGAAACATATTATGCTTATTATTTGCTCTGTTACTTTTACACAGCACACATGTCGACTCAAGAGGCAGATGTTACTGTTTGTCACTGTCACTGTTACTTTACATTAAGGATGGCTTTGTTTCTATTAGAGTGTCCCGATAAACTGTCATACATGTATATAAGACTGTCAAGTTTCAACTGCAGTGGTCTAAGAGTGATGGACAATGTTGTTAAAGGCTAAAAAACACAGACCTACTGAATAAACAATGCTAGTAGATGGTTTCTTATGGACAGAGAAGTGTAGATCCACCTCATTTGAGATGTTTTGTTCAGTTCTAACATGATAGATAGTCAGTGACTGTGGCTCTGAGTCTTACTGTGTGGCTGAAAAGTTCATGAGCCCAGATACATCCCATAAAGGACACTTATGACTATGGGAAAATTGAAAATATATGTACACAATAAAAGTCACTGATTGACAAGACTGATAATTATGATTATTGTTGTTGTTGTTGTTGTTGTTACCATTTGCCTTTATTTGCATCATCACCATGCGTCAGACTGAAACTCAGGTCACTGACCTTAGGACTATGTTTTACAGTATGTGATTGATTAACCAGTAGAGTTACCAGGGCTCTGTGCTGCTGGATTAACCTATAAGGACAAGCATATGTACTGTAGAACACAGCTGGTCAGATGAGGGTTAACGTCAGACATCTCCACATCCAGATATCATCTACTTCAATAGAGCATGTAAACAAGGTGTTTGTAATCTGGCAGTTTAGGTTTAAACTTCAGGATTATCTATTAGTCAGAGATTGTTATTTATATACCATATTCCTTAAGGTGCAGAGAAAACGCTCTGCTGGTCCAAACAATGCACTGACCAGGTTAGACTGGAGTGCCACTTTCAATGGTGCTAACACCAAAAGAAACATTGGTGATGAAAACCTGAAAAGAGTAAAAAAAAAAAAAAAAAAAATCAAACTGTCTGCATGGTTAGAAAGTTGAAGTAGAAATAAGAAGTGGGGTGAAAATGATTTTTATGTCACATGTGCAAATCCTGTCATTTTGAAAGTCACAAAAAAGATCATCAGTGCAACATAACATAGATTCTCACCACTTCCCCCTCATTCTCTCTGTCACCTCACTTAATTCTTATTGTGATAATCATGAAAAGATAGGTGTGTGCATGAGACTGAAAGAGAGAGAGAGAGATGGAAAAAAAGAGCACGAGACAAAAAGCGAGGGACAGATTGTGAATGTGTGACAAAAAGGCGGCGACGGCTTTCACCTAAAGCGGGAATCATTACCATGCATCTGTCACAGCACCGACAGAGGTCTTGTTGCCAATGGCAATGTAGAAGGGAGTTAAAGAGCATCAGCATCTTTTTCTCTCTGCACCCTCCCACCGCTGTCTCCCCCTCTCCCTCCCTCCCTCTCTTCCTCTGTCGCCGCCGTCTCTCCTGCTCGCTCACTCTCTGAGTGAGAGCAGTTAAACACATCAGCATGTCTGTCATCGCTCTGGCCTCAGCGTCTGCAGATGCCGACACAGTGCAGACAAGAAAAGTCCATTATCGCTTCCCTCAGTGTGACTATTTATCTCTCTCACCATCTCGCCTTGTCACTTGCAAACCCACCCACCCACCCCGCCCTGCTTGCAACCACACACATGCAAACACCAGCCAACCAGAACTGTGATGGGCAAAACATTGCATCACTTGTCTTTCTGCAAGTGTGGCTGAGCGTCCTATTTTTCCAAAGGAGTGTGTTTTAAAAAGTGTGTGTGTGTGTGTGTGTATGGCAGACTCAGTAAAGCCCCTCCTTCCACCCAGCAACAATCATCCATGTGTTCTTTCCACAAGACATTTAACCCCAACCTGCCCCAGTGGAGAAACTCAAAGACCAGCAGGAGAGTCAGAGGCCACATCCTGAGAGGAGCATGCTCTCTTCAATTTGGTAGAAGCTAAAAAAAATGTGCCAAGAACTTACAGTACAAGATGAGATTGTTATTTTTAATATAACTAATATAATATAACTTCTACCTCTAAGGTCAGCATGCAAACTAGCCAGCCCTCATCTCATCATGTCCTGATTACTGTAGTCACTGTAGCGTCCTATCTGCTGCGAAAAAGTAGCGCTGTTCAGAGGCTGATGATGATGATGACCAAAGCTCTTGGCACGTGCGGTGCAACCTTTGACAGTAAGAGATACAGCATAATCTAATTTTCATCTTGGTTATGCTGATAAATTTACTGGTTCAGGTTGCACAAATAGGTGACAGCTTGTTGGTTGAATTCCAGGAGGATTGCGCATCAGTTTATTAGTAATGCCTTAGGGCTCCTATAGAGGGAAATCAGGTTTTTCTCCCGCACTTGATGTATAGGAGTTGAGTGGAGAGCAGTGTCTGTGTCTTCATCTTCTTCCCTTGCCGTTCTGCCTGTTTAAAGGGTGCAACACAATACTGGTAGTTCATCAGCTATTAAAGCTAACATTGCATAAGACCCAATAACAATCTTATGAGGCAAAACTCCAAGTGTGTTTAATCCTGTTTGTCTTGTTTTTTGTTGTATTTATCCCTCCCTCTTTTACCGACCCAGAGGAGCGACAGCTTCACTTCTCATTCGCCCCCCCCTTTTTCTTTAATGCACCAGAAAACTTTAAAGGAGACATATTCTGCCACTTTTCCACAAATTAAAATAGTTCCCAGGTGTCTTAAAGACATGTCTGTGACATGCTTCTGTCAAAATACCCCAAGGATCAAACATCACAGCTCTTTTCATCCACTCAAAACAGCTCTGTTCAGAACGGTCTGTTTCAGTGCCCTGTCCCTTTAAATGCAAATGAACCACTGCTCGCCCCGCCCCACCCCTTCTACCGGTACCAGGTAGGGGTGGTATTATGCAAAGTCGACATCTAATGACGTCATTATCAGACAACCGATGGAACAGCTCAAAAAAGCATATGGCTTTCAACCTGTGGAGCAGGAAGATTACAGATTTTTTGTCAATTCTCACATTTTGGGTCCAGAAGGCAAGACAAACCCCCAAATATGTGTTAAAGAGCCTCCAGAAAGTGATATTTCCATGATATGTCCCCTTTAAGTCCACTTGAGCTAAATGCTTCAAGCGAGTTGTTTGAAGGAATTCCAGCGAAGCCCATTCCGTCCATTGCAGAACTCTTTACTCTGGCACCATGTCTTCTTTTGTGCTGTGTGTTCTTAAGTTAAGGCAACACAATGATCTGCTGCCTATGTTTTCTGGTTCTGCTCATCTTTATCTGGCAGCAATACAACAGATTTATCAAAGTACATTAACATTACCTGTCACATGGTCCCAACTCGTGTGTACTTCAGGGACCCGTCGGAGCAGAACATTCTCTGAGAATATTACAGTGTTTAAGCCCTGTCTACATTATAGTCTGACCATGATGAGAACAGCAACAGCAAACCTTCATACATTTATGAACAAACAACCCTTTTAACCAACCATTAAGTCCTATACAGCAGCTCCAGCTGTAGCATGTTAACTCTACATTAAAGTTATATCCTCAGTGTGTCATTTTTCATGTCGGTTTATGTTTATGAGTTCAAACAAATGCATGTTAATTAGCTTCAACAACGCTGGTAGGCGTGTTTCCCCCGGCCTTGGATAGTATACATAAAATGTGATGCGAGTTAATGAAACAAGTCTGGGATAATTATAGAGGAACTGAATGGCTTCTTCATAATGGCATCATTTTATTTCATTATTTTATCTTAAAAACAGAAGGGAAGTTTATATTGTCTAATTTTATGTAGGTGTGATTGTGTGCAATTGTAATTTGTGATCTGGTTTTGTGTTTTATAAATAACATGAGCATAAAAAATAAAAAGAATCTTAGTGTGTCATTGAAACCTCAGTGTTATGAATACCTCCCCTCATGAACCAAGCTAGCTGAGCTAGAAATGAGCAGCTCCTGAGCTCTCCTTTCCCTCTTGTTGCTATGCTGATGTCTATCTTCCAGCCTTCAGGTAAGAAGAAGGAAAAAAAAATCCGACAGGAGACAGAATATCTTTGAAAATAGGTAGCTCAAATCCATTTCACTGCTCCAAAGTTTCTCCCTGGACGTTCTGGACTTCTGGCTCTCCATCAAACTGTGTTGGAGTGAAACACCCACCTGCTGTGACCCTCATTTTAACTACAAAAACTCGCTTTAATGGCAGAGCCCTACCTATTTTAGCTGCTGTCATCTCTTCAAACACACACCTCCGCCTCCCTCCATGTGCTTTGTAGTGTTGAGGTTGTAAGCAGCATGTGTCTAAGTGGAATGGTTGACTGGTCAGGCAGGACGAGGTGTCTGGGAAAAGGCCCATCCTATCAGGTAGAACCTCCATCAGCACTGCAGAGACCTCTCCGCTTTCAAGCCTCTAGCCACTGACAGGAAGCTATAAGGAGCTCTTTTTAAGTGCCGGCTATCTTCTTAGACTGAGATGGAGAGACAACACACACACTCTCTCTCTCACAAACACACACAGGCTCAGTCTGTCACGAGTCCAAATGCACAGCCATGCACTGAAGTGAGGCAGATGCAGCTGAGCTGGTGTAGGAGTGAGGTGCAGAGAGGTGAGATTTGAAGTGTTTCAGCGGGAGGAAGTGGAAAACTAACAGAAACAAATAACCAGAGGGATATTTCTGTGAATCTCTCAGCAATAAAGCAACAGGGGGAGAGATACAGCTGGTGTCTCCCACTGGTGGCATTTACAATGAGAGGAAGCTGTACTGAATGAATTATCTAAAGCAGACCTGATGCATATGTGCAGATATCTAAAGAGGTGACTGCAGTTTCTCACCTGTTACCTTTGTTTTTTTGACTTTGTTCAAAGCAGACAAGGCCTGGCTAGATTACTGTATAAAGACACAGTTTCTTTGGTGAGGGTCTTTACTCTTCAGCTTCACGGTCTTAATAAAAACCCCTGGAAGACAGCAACTCTTCTCTCTGTGCTGAAACACACCCAGAAGGAAACGCCACCGTGTTGTCTCTGCAATCGAGGCAAAACTGCGCAGCCAATGTTGTGTTCCTCAACCAACATTTACTCCCGTATTTATCTACATCACCAGACCCAGCTGCAGACCGCTGATTGGTTTTGTCTGAGTAATGAGCACAATCGACAGAAAGTACAATTTAATTAGGAGCCATGAACGGCAACGCAGAGATGGAAGATACTGGAATAGGACAGGGATGGCGATTAATGGAACAACGCCTTCCTAGTGTTCCATCATTGCAATCTGATTTATTAATTACCCACAGCGTTGGGGTTTTTTATCTCAGTTGTCATGCAAACTGGTAGAGGAGACACGGGTGCACACACACACACACACACTCTCACACACACATACGCAAAGGAAGACAACATTTCCTATCATGGGGAGTCTTGTCTTCCCTCTGTGTGATGTTGAGCTGTTTGACTCAAGGCACGTTTATTTGAATGAGCACATGAAAGATGGTATGACTGACAGCTTAGTAAAGGCAAAACACACACACACACTCCTACGCACACCCACCCACACACAGGCAAATGAGACTGACCTCAAATACACCCATGATTGGATTTTTCTTTAGGTGGAGGGGTCAAGGTAGGTTGTGCGGTTTAATGCAGCTGCTGTTATGGCAGGTGGTGACATCACAGCTATGAGGCGGAGATATAAAAAATAAAATCTCACTTTATTATCCAGATGCTGGGCCCCTCTGGCAGGGATTAGGACCAGATTACGCTTGAGTGCTCTGCACGTCCTCTGTGGTGTACTGTATATTCACAAACACAATTACTCAGACAGGAATACACAGACTACAAAATGTCTCACAGACACATGCAATGTGAGTTTGCACAGCGAGGATGGGGGGCACATTCAGGTTTCTCTGCTTTATGCTGAATCAAAGATGTACAAGCGTCGAAGACAGGCAGAAGTATAGAAGCTGTACAAACAGCACCGTGGCCTTGTACATGTCTGCTGATGCATGAATTCTTTGCAGCCTCTGAGCATGTTGTGTATTCTGTACATGTGGCAGTTTCATCCTGACCTAAAGCTAGAACTTTGCAGCTGCCTCTGTACAGAAATCCCCACCAACCCACCTGATAGCTGCCTTAAAATTTCCTTGTATTTATTTCCAATAAACATCTGCTGTTAGAAAAGTTGACCACCACCAGTTGAGTGGAGCATTGGATGCTGTGTTTTACTCATAAAGAAGTGACTGACTCCTGTGCAGTTGATTTTCCTTCCTTGCTGGATTTTGCAGAAAAAACAAGTACATGCTTTGTGCGCAGCACACACTGAGAGTGAATCATCCATCCGTGCTCTCGGGTGGCCGGTTGTGCAGAACGCATTGTTTGCACTTTGAAAAGGCGAGTGCCGATCCTGCATGCACTCTTTTCACCCGCAATTATATCACCGCAGATTAGTGAGCTGCCACATGCTTGGGCCACGGGCAACAGCCACAGTGTTTTAAAGCAGTTTGTCTGCTGACCCTGTTTGTAAGGGAAAGAAATCATTTGAAACAGTGGTTCACTTCATGTGTGCAGGGACAAAGCACAGACAGACAATGAGTAAAAACAGTTTAATTAATATTAATCAAAACAGTTGGACAGAAATAGCATTTGAATTAAAAGATAAGACATCATACTGTATGATACTTGTGCAGTGAATGTGTTTCACATATTAGGGTGCAGGCATTAATATTTGGTTCTGACCGACACCTATTACTGGTATTTTAATTAGTGCAACATCTAGGTGGGCAGACATTAAAGAGGGGTGACACTGGGTGTTAACATGTTCACTGCACTATTTGAAATTGTGAACTGTAAACAAATAGAAAAGATAAAAATCAAATGTTGCAAAACTAATGCATGTGCTCGCATGAGGTGCTCTCTCAGACTCTATGAGCAATATTATACAATATATTCACAAAAATTGAAATGGAAGCACTTTCCACGCTGCCAAGTCATGTCGGCAACTGGCGTATCAAGCCCCAGGGAGCCAGTTCCAACAGAGATGGCAACTGCTCTAAATCCATTGTCGTGTTTGATCGGAACATCATGAGAAGAAAATCCAGCCTTATTCACGTAACTCAATGGAAACACAAACCATTAGCAATTGTGTTGTGTCAACTTTTCAAAAGAAAAAAAAGTAAAGCATGAAACTGCAAAACTGCAATGGAAACTACTGTATCTAATGTTTAGTCCCATCTGTGATTTGAAACACTTTTCATTACATTCATTAGTTTGGGTCAAAATTCAAATCTGACAGGACGACCCCTTGGTGTGAGTTTCAATAATCTATTCATTAACAACAACACCCGATTTGACCCCTTGCCTCTTGTATATTGTAGGAATGACACAGCATTGACTGTCCAAGAGTAACAGATGACTCAGCAGGTGTTGATGTAACATGACTGAAAAGTGATGTCAAGTGGGAATCATCACTTACAGTAGAGTGGGGTTACTAGCCTCAGATTTGTAAGTGGTAGTAGATAAAATAGCTCTCCAGTGCATTAAAAGAACTCGACTGTGCCTCTTCTAGCAATGGCAGTGAGGCGTTTACTGCCATGGGAAATACTTAGCTGGAGGCTAAAGTTATGGACAATAGTCACAATACAGTGCAAAAAGTCAAGTCATGGAAACAGTGTTGGTAATAAATACACTTACAATACAAAACATGCATGACCAGATTGTGCATGTTTTGTTGTAACACACATTCATGTCCCAAAACCAGACTTCCTCCTTTCCCTCCCTCTCTCTCTCTTTCTCTCTCTCTCCCTCTGCCTTCACTTCAATGCAGGAGACCTTGATGTCTCTTTGAGGGTTTGCCACGGCACATTTCCACAGCAAATCTACCGTGTTATACTTGTGCCATCATTGCCATGTCCTCATCATTTATCGGGATGACTCACAAAGCAAGGCCGAAACACAAATGTCTCCTGGAAAGACAAAAAACACGTGTTTATATTAGAAGAAGAAAGGCACCGGATTCACACACATATGAGGAGAAACTTCTTTTGCTGATTTATCACACATGAATTGTTGTCTTTAATTGGCTGGTTGTGAATTTAACATCCTGAAAACCCCTCTGCTGAATCATGCAAAACAGAGACAGAAAAAGGCAAAGTCACGGAGAAACTAATGCAACATGTGATGTTTAAGAACTTCCCTGAAAACACTGGTTACTTATGGCAAAAATAGAAAAAAACAAGAAAAGAAACTCCATTCAGTACTCCCTCTCATCCCCTGAGGTGATGAGAATTCACATCCAGTTTGCACAAAATCAATGATCACTTGAGTTCACGGTACAAGAAGAGGCGGAACTCATATTTACAGTGATCAAACAGGGTGGCAAACCGGCCCCTGCGGCGTGCCATCTTCCACCCACTTGGTACAAAACTACCACACATCCTTACTAAAATACACACACACATTGGCTCTGAACCTCTGCAAAGCCAGCTAAAGCAACATTTGATTTGAGGTGATGGGAAAAAGGAGGAACGCATGCTTGTAATCCTGTAAGGGCGACTCCAGCGCGTTTGAAATGGGTCCCAGTGGCGGTGCTGTTCTGGCTCGGAGGCATTGGTAAATGAATCTGTCTGCAGTCACACAGCCAAATGAACACAGGGAGGTAAGTAAGAGAGCGGCGAGTGCAACAGTTCATTTATGAAATGTATTAGGATTTATGAGGCAATGAAGTGTAAAGGTGCTTTATTACTCTCCCACTGCCGTCAGTCCAGCAAGATGGAGAGCAGAAATGACACTCTAAATGCTTCAACTCCTGTTTTTGTTCCTCCTCTCTAATGTCAGGAAACTGGCATAATGAATACAATTCTGAAATCGATCTTTAGAACCCACGTTATTTATTTCTATTCTCACGCTTGTGTTAAAGGAAGATGTATGTCTGTATAAGTATGTCTGACCACATGGTCTTCAGCTCACTCAGTCCAACAACATGCCACCTGCCAACCCACATATAAATGTAGAGATTTCTTCCAATATATTCTGTATGTCTGGAAGGCATCATTAACATGCCTCACTGTGACTCCTGGTTGAACCAATCCTGACAGCCGATCAGGTGTGGAAGGAGAGAAAATGGCACTGATCTCCAAAAGCCATGTCAAGCAGAAGGAATAAGATAATCTTGTGTGTGCGTGTGTGTGTGTGTGTACGTGCCATGGGACTGAAATGTGAAGAGCAGTTTTGCTGGTTCACTGCATTCTGGTTGAGATCAAAATCATCTCAAACTCGTGTGAATGAGGTCTCCAAGGAGGGTAATGGAGAAAAAGGCCAGCATGGTGGTTTTGCGGTAGATTGTGTGTGCCTGTGTGTGAGTCTAGACGCACTATATAAATCTAAAGGGGATCGTAACTCTCAACAGTCTGATCATTTTCCTTAGTAATGAGTGGATTTGTGCTGTAATTTGTGCCACATGTGTGAGTTTGTTGTGATAAATAGCGGTAATATTTAGACATTAGTAGAAGGCAATAAAGAACCTTGAAGTAAGGTCTGCCTCAGAAGACAACTTCAGGGGCAGTGAAGTCCCATATGGAACAACATACCCACAAAAGATGTTGGATTGTTGTGGTCAAGGTTTGTTTTTTTTTTTTTTTAATGTATTACATTCATTGTTACCTGCAAACTTAAGAGTAAGAGCTCCTCATTGAATTTCTAGGAAGAATCTCTCCACAGGTGAGTGC
Source organism: Caranx ignobilis (assembly GCA_021432705.1). NCBI lineage: Eukaryota > Metazoa > Chordata > Actinopteri > Carangiformes > Carangidae > Caranx > Caranx ignobilis. The sequence goes on from MU269991.1 coordinate 12,665,894, forward strand.
GGACAAAAACATCACAGGCCAGAAAGAATAATGAGTTTAAATTGGCTATTTGCAAGATTCCTCTCACACCAACATGGTTTCTTGAGCCAGGTGCCAAGACAAGAGGTTGTACCTCATGAGCGCTGAGCAGGCTCATGTCTTCAAGACAGATTTGGGGCAAGAGTGACTCGCTATCGGGAAATCAACAGATGGGCTAGAGCTAGCTGATTAGCATGCTACCTTCAGTGAAAGAAAAGACATGACAGAGAATAGAGATAACATTGGTTGTTCTCTCCAATGCTGGAGACAGATACTTTAGAGACAAGCAATGAAATTTGATGCTGAAGTTGTGTTAAAACTGATGTGAAGCTTACTTAGCCTAGATAGCAATAGGAAATCTTACAAAATGGCATTGGCAGCTCAGAACAGAGCAGTTTGAGCCTTTTCGGTGCCTTTGATTTAAACATTAGATCGATACCTCAGACAGGGAAGAAGTCCTGTTGAGAAAAATCTAAACTCTATTTAAACAAACTTTGAAGTTTATGTTTTAAAGATATGACCAGGGAAGCTCTGCGCCACAAAGTCATTGGTTTAGTGATGTCTTTATAGGCCCCCGTTGTTGCAGGTGATGTAAACAATGGTGGTTTCAAATCATTGGCTTTGCAAATGTTTCCTGAGGACAGAGATGAGTTTTAGATGTCTGTTACACCTCACAGTTCTGAGGAGCTGCACTGCTTGCAAATAGAAAATCTGTCTTCACAAAAACTCCACATGGCACCTTGAAGTCCTATTGTGAGAAGTTTTTCTAAAGTAAAGACCTTGAGCTTCAGATCAATTTCAACAGCTAGACAGATAGAAAAAGAAAAGTATTTGAAAATGAATTTAAAGAATGTATCATCTATGATGCTAATGTGCTGCAGACAGTGGCTTAAATGATGAAAAGCCTGTTGTCATTTCTATCTGAAATCCCTCTTGTCTGCACACATCTGACTCATATGCAGCCCATCCTTGCTAATGCAGTATGTCTATATAAACTGTTTTCATTTGGTTTATTTCTGTGGGTGGGGTGCTTGAGGTTAAACTTGTTAGATTTATGACACTGTACACTCTGCAGGATTAAAGCTCCATTCAAGGAGCAAGATCATCAAAAGCTGTCATGTAAGCAGATATTCATTTACAAGCCTTTGTTAAACTGCTAATGCTGCAGGGGTTTCGTTTCAGTTCCTCAAAGACTATATATGTTTGCTATGTGTATGCGTAACCTCTGGTGACTCCTTCTATCGCCTGTGGAATGTGTGCATGGTGTTGTGTGAGTGTGTGCTTGACATTTTCTATGCCGCCCATGCTGTCTGGTGTCTTGGCTTCACACCCAGTAGGGAATATTTCATTAGCACCCAGTGAGAGGAGCAGGGAGGGAGAAGCAGTACCTGACCCAGCGCTCACACTCTGAAGATGCCTCCAGCAGAAACATGAAGTCATACCTCACTGTGGTTCTGCTCTCGTACACCAGCAACTGTGAATGCAATGGATGCCGGCAACAGTTTACTGGCTTTATTAAGCAGCCGCTTACAATCCACACACCCTGACACATTCGATCATCTAATGATACCTAATTATGTGACCGCTAATTCTGGTTTTCTCCAAGGTCAGGTTACCAATGTTTTGCCGTTTGCTGAACCCAGAATGCTTTTTGGAAATACAGTGGTAATTATTGGCAAGAGCCCCTCTCTCATTAGAAACGCTGCGTATCTGAGCAGTGCAGAGAGACTGAGAACAAAATCTAATTATCGCCCTCTTCTCACCCACCCCTTTGCAACATCAATACTCCATTATAGCACCTAGTCCCCAGGGTTCAAACAAACTCTGACTGTTACATACATGCAGTTTGTGTGAGCGCATATACACACCATGTATGAAGTCATTACAAACTGTGCATCTTGTCACCCTAGAAATATAAATGATTTTAGAGTGACATGCTATTTATGACAATTTCACATGTTTTCAGATATGATGGGAAGGTGTGTGTGGTAAGAACGATGGATTTATATAGTTTTGTCAGTAATCTGTACTTTTTTGTAAACTCATGACTTAGAGATGTAGTGGAGTAAGAAGTGCAGTACAGTAATATGAAGTATGCTTGCTTTGGAACAGAGCTTTTACACTGTGGTATTACGTTTATTTTATTTTGAAAATATGATAACACATACACTGTGTTCATCACTGGAGAAAAACATCATCTACACAGTCAGTCATGTGGGGTTGCTGTTGTAGATTTGTGTAGCTAGGTTACGGTGTAGAAAATCTGTTAGACGCACCCATGTGCCCCAAAAAAACACTAACACACACCACACAACACATACACTGCCATGCTGTTTTGTGAGGGTCTGGGCATGTAAATGAATAGATTAATAAATAAATAAATCTGGCTGTGCTTCTGTTGAGTCAGTTGCAGTTTTATGGCCATTTTATGGGCTTTATGACTTAATCTCCCTCTATTAATTCTACAGGTTCTGCACTCAGTCAGGAGGTTGTCTCAACATCATTAGATTCTGTAAATGTGACAACACAGCTATGTCTTTACACAGCTTAAGTATTTTAAAAATCAAGTATCCCAGTCCTTTTAGTCAATATGTCTGACCAGGAGGACCTGTACTGATGGACATTGTCTACTTTGTCCACCTCAGTTTTTTTTCATTCTTCATTTGGATTTGGTTCATTCAAGGTTCTTTTGCCTCAAGAAGACAAACACAAGAGGTGACAGACTTTCGAGTGACTTCACTGGGCCAGATGGAGCCTGACGTGGAGCAGCAGTCTGCCATAATTGTTGCCTGTACTCTAATTTTTCAGAAATAATAAAACAAGAAAACAACCAGGCAGAAATTTTGAAGAATTAAACACTGTTAGACACAAGGATTATGGATTTGGTTTTCCACAGAGGCCGAGTTAATCTGTAAAAATCCAAGAAGCGTGTGCATGGTTTTTTTTTTGTTTCGATATGTAATACCATTCAAATTGATGGCTTCCACTGCAGCTGCTACCTCGCTGTGATTTCTCCCGGAGCTCTCCTCAACTGCAGTTTATCACCACAATCAGGACATGTCATCATCAATCCCTCATGACATGACAGCTACAGATTGAAATCAAGCGTGCCTGTAAAGACTGGTATGCCTGCACTGGCTCAACTTTGTGTCAGATTATGTGTTAGTAATTTGCTAACATGTAGCAGGTGCAGCACCGCAGCAGCTTTAAGGTGAACATCTATGATCTCACACACTAGTCTTCAAAATCTCATCTTCGTCAACAGGCTGCTTCTGGTCTTACGGTCACTTTCTGTTTACATTTGTTGTTTGGCATAATAATGTTGCAGCAGAATGAGTTTCAGCATGTCTGGATGATGCTTTGGGTCAACCGGTACAAAAAGTGGATCAGAAAATTCCAACCAAGAACTATTTTACATTTGTAGCTGTGCACATCATTGCATCATTTAAATGAATGATCAGACCATCAGATGAAGATCATGAGACGACTGAAAACACAGAAAATGTCATATATTCTATAGTATATAGTGTATATTTTACTCATGTGAAGTTCTTTCTGACTATGGCCAGTAAATGCTAATGTTCATTAGAGGACAGGAGTCATTGTTATTTTGGACGTTTACAATTTTTGCTTTGCCTTTACCCATTCATACACACTCACACACTAATGGAAGCAGAGCTGCCATACCTACTGGTCTCCCACTGGGAAAAAGCCAAAGACACTGAGACATGCGGGAGCCAGGGCTTGTGGTGCCAACCCTGTGATCAGTGGACATCCCTCTCCACCACCTGAGTCAAAGGTTTTGTTTCATAATTGTTCATTGTCTCGCTGACAGAGCTTGATGATTTCTGACCAAGCAAGCAAAGTCAGGTAGACGGGTCAGAGCTGAGAGGAGGATGAATGCAGCCACATACGTGGAGATCCTTGAGGGAAATCTGCTCCAGAAATGCTCGCAACCTTAGACTGGGCACACAGTTCACCTTTCAGCATGACAATAAGCCAACAGAGCCAAGAAAATACACAGGAGTGTGTGACTGTCCTTGAGCGACCCAGGCAAAGCCTAGACTTAAAACCCCATTGAACATCTGTGGAGACCTGGAGATGGCAGCTCACAGATGCTTCCTGGATGTGCCAGGAAGGATGCCAGACAGAAAAGCTTCAGGAGACTCATCATAAGAGACTTGAAGCTATAATTGCTGCAAAAGGGGCTTACACAAAGTCCTGAATTAAGGATCTGACAAAGATCTTTTGTAAATGAGAGATTTGACTGAGTTTAATTAATTTTTGTATTAAGTATAGGTTAAAGAGTGGAGATTGATGGAAAATACTGATACTTCTATCTATAAATATGGCACTTAAACACTCTCTGAAGCCAAAGTTTGTTGTATGCTTTGGCCAGAATTACGTGATATTCAGCAGACGTATGACACTTATGTTTCGTGATTCCAGTCTGATATTAAATGTGTTTATGCGACACTATGGAGGTGTCGACTCTATGTTTTCCCCAGCAGTGCTTACAGCTCGCAAGGCCACAGAGCTGCTAAAGTGCATCTTAAGATAAACTTCCAACCTCACTCTTATGGTTTTACCCGAGGCACTTTGTCAGCCCTCTAATGTGTTGTGTTGAATGTGGAAATGATAAGCAAAGAGTAAAGACCACAGGAAGAATGGAAACAGGTCGGGTCGGAGTCTATATTTTTCTCCCACTCAGCACTCAAGTGGAACTACAGTAGGTGGGCAAAGAGTCACAGAAGAGAGAAGGAGAGGGAGATCGGCAGGGAGACGGAGAGATGAGGGGGGAGGGAGGCAGACTCAGTGAGGCAGGTGAAAGGGAGGGAGGGAAGGTAGAGTGATAATTCTGTGTCAGAGACAGCATGCGGTGGCGAGAGAGAAAGGTTTGCGTAGGGAGGATATATTACATGCAGTTCCATTAGTGTGTGTAATGGTGCTGAAAGGCTGCGTCCTGGTGCTGTTGACCGTGATGGTAGTAGGAGTTGAATTAAACAGTCCCTGTCAGGCAGCACCGGTCACACACTGAGCTATCAAAGAGAAACACACCGCACACAACTCGTCTTATACAGCCATATTACAACACGTCACACCAACCAGGGCCTTTGTTCTGCTTTACTGACAGGGTGTGTGCCCGGCGTGTGACGACACACGGTAATTGCCTCTGTAGAGTGTTCAAATTTACGCCCAGCGCTGTGTGGGCACAGGTAATTGGATTTCATATAAGCAGCTCGATAGTGTAGTAATTGTTAGATAATGTAAAAATGAGCTTGAAACATCTTTGGAAAAACTGCTCAAGAAGTTATGATTAAAGAAATAAATTCCTCCCACTGGAGTTGTTTTGTCAATGTATATTTTATACACAGTTTGACTTCATTCAACTCACACCAACTCTCAGTAGTTTCACTCAAGCGTGTTCCATTTGACAAAACACAAGTCCAGCTGACTGATAGATTTACATTACCTTCCATTACCTTCCATTCAGTAGTACTCTTTCAAAGGCCAGCTGCTCTCTGTCCTGCCACTTTGCTGCACTTTCCACGTGTTCTTTACTCTCCGCATGCTTGCGCAACTCTCTGCTGCTGTTTCCAGTCACAAAAGCTGGTTTTCGTGAGTACGGAATCTACAGTCCCAAACTTTCGGTATGCAAAACAAAATGCTGTGTCAGCTTTAACGCTGTACTCTAACCAGTCCCTACAGTTGTACCACAGGGCAACAAATGAGCATCTCTGACCCTTGAAAAGGTGAGAGGGAAACTTATTCAAAATGACCTGAGCAGGCTTGTCCTCACCTAGATCATCTGGAGGGCCACCATGACCTTGTGTTTTGGAAAGACCGCTGCAGCTTGGGCCTTGTGACAGAAAAGGACACCTGCCATGATCACTGGGTTTGGCACTGTAATCCACTTGCTCGCTCTCCAGCTCCGCTGGGGAGGCTTGTGCCTCTGTGTCGCTACTAGCTAGTAGCGGCTCACTAACTGCTTGCTCCTGCTCCGCTGTCGCTTGTTTCTCAGCTTGTTCGGCCCTACAAGAGGCAGTTTTAGTTTTGCGGTGCTTGGAAGAATTTCCTTATAACCATAGTGATATATATCCGTTTTTAATTACACATCTCCTCGCTCATGGAGGGTGGAAAAATGTGAATGTAAACACACTAACGTCAGTGCGTCACTTGCAGCAACAAGCACGCGTCACATGACACTAGCCCAGACGTATCTGCTGTAACAAATTAAATTAAGTTCAAATATGTTTTTGTATTTTAAATTTTACTGATTAAGTGAATATGAATTAATACAATTTGACAAACAAAACAAGTTATGACTAGTCTGAATTATTTACCCCTCTGACAGCCAATGGGTGGGCAAGAAGTAGGGGCATGGTCATTGCCCCCCAGTTGACCCCCTGACGCAGGGGCTGTGTGCAAGGAAATCAAGAGAAGGAAAATGCACGGTAAGTGCTACCTGGGCATGGTAGAGTGTTAAAGGTGACATATATGACATCCTCATATGTTAACATTTATGTTTGTAGCACTAGAAGCAAGTATTACAGTATGAGCTGGGTGGTGCTGACAATATCTCAGGTGCAGCAGTAGGTGGTAAATATCAAAGTTCCTCAATTTGCACACACAGTGTCCCTGTTCTTCCTGTGCTGCTGAAAGATAACACACAGAGGGAACGTGATTTTCAAGTCTATTATAGAACAGTTCTCACATGGCATCTACTGTATGTTGAAAGACTAAACCAGGCTCTGCTGAGGTGGGAACAGCACTGAGAGAAGTAGATTTTTTTAATGTAAAGTAAAGAATGAAGTTAGCACATTGAGGATGGTACCTGGACCTGAACAGCTGACTGTCATGATGTTTGTATTTGATCCCCCACAGTGTTTCCTGTGTGATGTGGTAACAACACTTTAAAATACAATACTCTGTGAGTAAGCGTGAGTAATAATCTGATAATTAATGAAAAATTAATGAGCTGTTCCTGAATAAGGCCAATTCAAGCACTGGAGAGCAGGTAATGATGAGTTACTAGAGAAGAGACTGGAAGTTAATTACATTCTGTGATTATCGCATGAGCTTATGATAAATATTTGTGTATTGGAGAACTGCACCTTTCTTTTTCTACTGTTCCTGATGAACTATGCACCATGGTTTGTTTATCCCAGTTTTCAAGTTTAAGTGTAATAAAACAGTTTGCTTACATGTGTTGGTGCCTCTCGCAGCCTCGCTGCACTTTAGAGTTATTCAGGAGTAAATGAAAAAAGATAATCAGTCCCAGTATCAAAGTATATAGGTAGATAGGTAGATAGATAGATAGTCATGCCTGCAACATTATATATAACTGACACCTTTTACTGGCTTATAGTTTCAGTGTGTGGACCTTATATGAATATGACACAGAGCATTTTAACAACTGCATGGAGAGACAGAGGTGACCACATGTACTGGATGTTCATTACAGAAAACAATGTTGGTTAATTATATCATGTTAATAATTCAATAGATGAAGGGCAATGTTTTCCTGATGTGCTCTCTTGCTTTGAGCGTGCGTGTGTGTCTGTGTGTGTTTATTCTTGTGATATTTTCATTTCAAGCTTTGCTATACATTCTGGCCACTCTGGCCAGTCACATGCATTTTGAATATTTCTGGTAGTTTACTTTATATGGTGAACAGCATCTTTGTGCTGCTCAAATTTATGGATCTATTCTGAAAACTGTATCTCCAATATTACATTTAATTGTCTCTCTGGTACAGCATGAACCCACGTGCTGCTTTTGGGCCAAACCCACAGCTGTTAGTCGCTGTAATAATTCCTCCTGTCAACACTGGCCATGAAGGGATCCCTTTACAGTGTTACTACACTGTAAAAGACAAAATCAACTCCACTGCAAAATTGCTTTCTGAAGTTCTGGGAGGAAGAACTGACTACGGCAACAAACTCTCTAAGTGTACATCAGTGAAAAATCCAAAGCCTATCCATTAGAACCAGATCAGAAAGACACTGTATGTCTATGATTATGCTTTATCACTATTTGAAGTTTGAGATCATTTGTAATGATACACACCATGTTACTATGTTTTTTTTTTTTTAATCTGCTACAGCAGTTGTTCCCAGGCTGTGGGTGTTGAAATTGGGCCGACAAATCATTTACAAGGCAGTATCATTCTGGTGAAATGTATTATATATTTAAAAACAAACAAACAAAAAAACCACAGAAACCAAAATGATCTTTAAAAAGAATGTATTTTTCTCTCACATTATGGCATGTCACACAGTGGTTAGCACTGTCGTCTCAGCTGGGACCTCTCTGGGTGAAGTTTGCATGTTCTCCCCGTTCCTGCGTGGGTTCTCTCTTGGTTCTCCAGCTTCCACACAGAGTGCAAAGACATATTTACTGGGTGAATGGTGACTCTAAATTGCTCATGAGGGTGTGTGATATTTGTCTCCACATGTCAACCCTGTGGTAGGCTGGTGACCTGTCCAGGGTGTAACTCCGCCCTCCTCGCCCTATGTCAGCTGGGATTGGTTTCAGCCTGCCCGTGACCCTGCATACGTAAGTGACAATAGTTGGATAGATGGCATGTCACTGTGATAAGCCAATGATAAAAAATGTATGTTGTCGCTGGTCAGACCACATCCTGTGATTGTTTTCTCATCAGTATAAAAGCACTGTAAAATATTCCATCCATGACAGAAGCTGTTGCGTGGTTAGTAACAGGAAGAGGTTACAGGAAACAGCATCAAGAGGCAGATGTGAATCAACAAGTGATCTCTCTCCAGTCAAAGAAAAACAGAGCTTCTGATATGTTTCCTCTGCTCTCAGTTCAGTTGTTATCATTAAAGACCCTTCAAAGAACTTTCATTTTATGTTGATTTTGGCGACCCCTGTGGACAACAGCGGTAGGTTTCTCTTTGTGAATCCCATCCCAATATCGGCCATGACGAAAATATAGCAACAACTCAATGCTAATTTGTAGCCTCGTCAATGTGCCGTCTCCTCTGGTCTGAGTGCTGTACACTGCCTCCTGAAGGTAAAGAGTTACACTCTTTAGAGATAGCTTATCTTCCACCGATGGCCTCATTTGCTGTTGTAGGTCACAGAGACATCAGCAAGAACCAGAGACTTATGCATATCAAGTTAAAAGTTCCTTGCAGGGGCTTTAAAATAAAAAGTGCTCTGAGAACATTATCCAGATGTGGCACGCTAACATTTTAGATTTGCAAGTGGGCCATGAGGTGGCAAAGGTTGGGATTCTCTGCTACAGAGTAAAAAAAATACTTAGCACATAGTAGCTGCTGACCTTCTGCAAGATCAGAATAACAGATTTTTTTCTCAACTTGATTTTATTTGACACTTTTTAAAATGTCTTTGTATTCTGCTGCTGCTCTACGAAAAAAGAGAGAATCAGATCGACATGCTGTGTTGTAAGTTGTCGAATTTTCAGCAGCCAACTAGATTGTTCACTGTCTGAACCTTAGTCACTGCACAGACCTCAGGGTCTGACAGAAAATGGATTGTGAATTATGCAAGCCAAAAGGCATACTGATCAATAGAGGTTTTAAGTGCCGTAAGTCCAACCTACACAACATATTGATTCAATTGCATGTCGAGATGGTGCAGTTGTGCGTGAAATTCATTGTGTCGCAGCAGCCGTATTTTCAAAGTCAGCACCTTAAACTCCTCAGGTTACTTTACTCTCTCTCTTCTCCCCTTGTTTTAACCATCGAAACTGGCTGTGTGCTCACGGCTATAAGTTGTGTGTACATACAGGATTGTATTGTGTTGGACAAACCACAGTTGCAATCAAGATACAACTAAATCTGTCCATAGACAGCAGTTCAGCCCAGCTTCAACAGAAAATCACTCTTTACCCATCCACACGTGCACGGGAAGTATCCAGAGGTCATGTCTGCTCGTCTCTCTGCTGGGTTGATTGGTGAACTGTGACCACAGTTTTCATGCAGACACCTGGGACCCTGCGAGGCTGCGATTTAAAGGCCAAGCACGAAACGGAAATATGAGAATGGAAAATAAATGAAAAGAAAAACATCAAATAAATGCTCTAAATGTCAGAGTGATATTTATGTTTTATTTCCTGTGTAAAATGAGCAAATTATTCATCATTGCTTGACTAAATCCATTCATTTAATCATCGAGATTCTAAAAGTCTACTCTCCAGTAATTACATCACCTAAAGCTCAACACACTTTCTCAACTTTTCCTGCAGGTTCAAGTATTTGGTTTTAATATGTTGCTTCAGTCTCAGGTTCATTATCTACAATTGTGACTTACTCATTTAAAATTTATTCTAGAAGATAAGGAAGCAAAGTGAGAAAGTGCTTTAACATTCCCCACATACCCCTAGCACCTGCTGCATTTTGATTATTTGCAAGACGTAGTGGTAATAAAAAGATCAAGGTGGAGAGATGGACGAACCAATGAGTTGAATGAGAACCATGACTTATAGACATACAGTGGTAAGTAGTAGTCTGGATAAAACATATCCTGGTTTGGAGACAGTGACATACAAACATAAGAAAATAAAGACATAAGGAACTTATAGGTGTTGTTGACATTTTTTGAATAGGTTGGTGTTCTGACATAATATGGTCCTCGGCTCATTCTCTGACCAGTTCTGAAAATCAGTCAAGTACAGTACATTTACTACATTATTTCTAAACCTGCAATAACTGTTCCCTTAATAGGTAGACATACTATCTTGAAGTTTATATGGTGGACTTAATATTGGACAGGTAGTCGAGTATTCAGAAGCTCAGAGTGGGCTGCTCCACCGCTGCCGTCTTGGCAGCACCTGACTTTTCCTTACTTCCAGCTGTTTGAAAAAAGCCTGCAAACAGGTGTCACTGTCAATTATACATACCTTTTAGCCTTAATTTAAAAAAAAGTTTTATATAAAAGTCATTCCCAGTACAGCAAAACCAGTATTTAAACAGTTTGTTTCAGCTGAGACTATGGAGATGGATTGACTTTTGAAGCCCCAAGTGGCCATTAGAGAAACTGCAGTTACAGTCGCTGCCATGTTGCGTATTTTTTAGCCCTGAACGTTGTCATTTATCATCACAGAAAATGTACTATTGTTTTCACTCTCACTTTTGTTATTAAAGGAAATAATTATAGCCAAGTTTAAGTAACCTTCAGTGTTTTTAACTGCTTCATGTAGAATTGGTGACATTTTATAATTAGCATCAAATGAGCTAGTGATGCTAGTAACCCACCCGGAAAAATAAATAAATAAATAAATAAACTGCATGGGAAAATTATCACGGGTTATACAGATTACATTTTAAGATTTGATACATTTCCTGGACCTTCACTTGACATCACCTCCACACGCTGTTTCCAGGTTTGAACAGATTCAACTCCGTCTGTTCCCTGTTATAAGCTACAGTGTGAACCGACAAACACAAAGCTGAGCCAAAGTCTGAACTTTAAAGCAAATCATCTATCAAACATCTAATTAATACCTGCACCTCAAACAATTATATCAATAGTTGATAAAATAGTTGTAGTGTTTCAGCTGTGGAGATAAAGCATGAGTGTGCGCTCAGAGAGAATATGCTGCAGAACAGGGAGAAAATAAAATCTAAAGCAGGAGGAGTATTGAGTGAGAGGAGAGCATGTTTGAGCCAGAAGGACAGAGAGAGAGAGGAAGATAGAGACAGAATCTCATTAACGGTCTGAGGAGTCTTTGGCCTTGGCCTTTAATGTGATGCTATGTCTCTCAGTCTTCGCCCGAAGCTGCCAACTTTCCCTCTCCCTCCTTCCCTTGCTCGCTCCTTTCCTCTCCTCTCCTCTCTCTCACCCTGTGCCTCGCCTAGCACTCTCACTCTCCCTCTATCCCTTCCTTTTTATTACACTTGCATCTCCTCTCCCCCGGCTGCTCAGTGTCTTTCTCCCGCTCTTCTTGATGCTGTGGAGCATGGTGAGATGGGTATTATTTATTTATGGTCATGCATTGTCTGTGTGCGTGGGCTTAAGTAATATTCATCTGAGCTGTGCTGCTATAATACAAAGCCTTATTCCTTCTCATATGCAAGGGATGAAACAGGAGCACTGAAGCCTGCTACGGTCCCCAAGTCTGAATACTCCCGACTAAAAGTCGAGGGAGCATGTGGGGGAGGGGCAGGGGGCTTTGTAGGGCTCAGCACGCTTTGTTAAGAACTACAAAGAGGACAAACTCACTCTACTTTTTTTGTTTCTTTTTTACTTACTTTGCTTCTTTCTTTTGCAGTTTTCTTCTTTTCTTTAAACCCTTTCTTTTTTTTTTGCACATGTTCGCTCCTTTTCTTCTCTCCTGTGCAGGGCTGCAGGGCAGGTCACAACTGTACAAGTTGTTGTGCAGTGAAGCAGAAGAGCTTTGTCCCACTGTAGAATGCATCTTTTCCCATTAAATAAGGTTGGTATTTTCCATCTGTCCCAAAGTGACGTTTAATGGCCTGTCACATGACTTTTAATTGTATCTGGGGACATCTGTCTGCATCCTCTCTCTGGTCAGCTTTCATGCTCTTTGCTTCACATTTGACATTTTGAAGCCAAACTGAAATTATAAATCATTTTTGATGTAATGAATGAATAAAGTATGGTCAGTAGCTGATCTAGAAGTACAAAAAGAAACTTCTTTAATATCTGTAGATTTTTCTGCGTTCCCTACATTACTGTTTTCCAGATTTCATGAGTTTTAAATTTTAGGTCAGTGTCTGTTTGAGGCGGGAGAATAAAATGTTCGTGATATCATTTCAGCTCCAGCAGCCACTCAGGCAGATAACTAGCTGTTGGTGTAGCTGTTGCTTAGTCCCATCTGTGATTTCAGCACTACGTATGTTTGTCCATGACGCCGACAGTTACTCAGTGTCATGACTCAAATCGCTGCCCCACATACGTTTTTTTTCCCACTGTGAGTGTTGATAGTCTGGTCATTAACCATCATCATAACTGGACCCATGAAGTAGAGATAGCCCCCCCTTCTCCTTGCTTGTATAATGCAGGGTCCCTGCCACCCTGAGTCTGCAGGAGCTGTCAGTGACTCAGCTGGTGTTGATAGAAGAAGACAAAAAGTAGCATCTACTGGGAATCAGTGTTAACTTTAGCTTCAGCTTTCTGAGTGAAGTACCAACTTAGCAGCAACAAAAAAATGTGCCACTGCTTAAAATAAGCCAAAATAGAAACACACACACACACACACACACACACACACACATCTTGCATCAGCGTTTGTAGGTCGTACAAGAGTTATGACGTTCTCCAGTCAGTAGCACACCATGGAAGTTGACAGTGTGTCTCCCAGGAAAGTCAGCTCTCAGTGTCAGTCACAGCTGCCACAGGGAAACATCCATTTACCGGCGTCAGTCTCCACCAAATATGTTCAAAAAACTGATGTATAATATTTTTTAAAGACAGATTACACAGCACTTCCTTATATTTTAAAAGCTGGACTTAACGCCGGCCATCACCTCTCTTTATCAGTGTCTGAGCTGCTGTTCTCGTGAACATGCAGATGAGTAAGAGAAGAGTAAAGGATGACAGCATCATTGTAGAGCATAGTTGGGTGCTTGCAATCTGTTGCTGAAGCACCACTAAATTGGGTGGGGGGGTAGTAAGTGTGGGCGTGAGAGCAGAACAGAGCAAGGGAGGAAAACTCAACTAGATACACTTGCACAGACATACACACACACACACACACAAGCAACCAAACAAGCTGAGACTGGGAGCCTCTTCTTTTTTGGAATTAGACAGCAGTGGATGTCGTTCTAATTTCCTCCTCTCCTCCTCCCTCCATCTTTATCCCGGTTTCTGCCGAGCGAAGCTTAATGATGTCCCCTGTGACAAGTGCTGGTTAACTACTAGCCATCAACACTCACAGGCACACACACACACACACACACAGAGGCTGTGCACACTGCCTGCCACGTACACATACACACACATTGCACACGCTCATACATTCTGGCCAGCAGCTGGTAGCTTTGCCAACTGTGTCCCCCTGACTTGAAGGAGATATGGGAGCAGATGTGACTCTATTCCGCCTGACAGGTCTGGGAGAAGAAAACAAGAGCCTGTAGACGCTGTGTGTGAGAGAGAAAGAGAGAGAGAGAGAGTGGGGGAGTACAAGAGGCTGTTTCCACCCTTTACTCCACAGAAACATACAATAGATTTGTCTTTGTTTTGCATGACCATGGCAACATCTTCATTCTGCGCAGAACACACTGAGCGACTGCATCCCATTACCCTAGAAATGCCTCTCGCTCTCCTCCGCTGTTTTCTCCTGTCCTTTATGATGTGTTGCCCCCACCATCCTCACACTGGAGAAAACACAGTAAGCTGCTTCATTATCTCCTTTGCAGCAGCTTTGTCAGGGAGTGGTGGGGAGGAACATGGGACTTTCCTTTCAGAAAGCATTTTCCACTGCCACGCCCAGCAACATTTTAAGTTGACATCTGCAATAATAAGACCCCAGATTAAAGCTCCCAAGAATATCAGAGGCTAACAATGATCAGCTTAAGAATTCTAGTAGAAGTAATTGTTGATTTTTTATTTATATATATATATATATATATATATATACATATATATATATATATATTTCAAAAGATGTGTTTGGACATGAATGCTTCAAGTCAAAATCAGCAACTTGTTTTTTGTTGTTTTGTTTCTCACCCTTTTTTCTGATAAATCCACAGTCCACATAAAACAATGCAATCCGACCAATTCTAAACTCTCAGATGATGATATATGTCCTGCAAGTGTATAGATAAAGAAAAAACTCAAATCATAAAAGATGATGGTATTTATGACTTTTCATCTGGTGAATATTAAGGAGCATGATCCAAATCCAGTACTCCGTGGTAGCAGCAGTGAGAGGGCATGAGTTTATTTGAGCTGGAGTGATTTATAATGAATTCTTCCCATGAGGCATGAAGCCAAATAAACACACTGTACATGCAAATACTGAATGATCAAGTGATAGTGAAGCATTCCCAGAGGATATTTCTGAGTTGCTGTCATTATCAATCACATTCAGACATTCCACTGCACATCTGTGTGTGTGTATGTATGTGAGAGTGTGTGCATATAACATACCCGCACAAGCAAGAGTGTTTCGCAGCTGAACACCACTCCAGAGTTTACTCACCATTTCACGAATCCTTAGGTGAAGAGCTTATCTCCAATCAGGCTCATTTCTTTTATATGGGGATTAGAGGAGAGTAATTAATCTTTAATCTCATCAGATAGGGTGCTCAGCAGTGTTTGCACGCTGGAAACTAACATGGTAGATGCAGCCATAAACCACAACGACATACACACACGCACATGGAGTTAGGCGATTAACAAGTAATTTGCATTATGTGTGCACTAATCTGGGACAAGGCCATAATTATACTTAGTGACAATAGCACACAACACTTGTTGGACTGTTCATTAAATGAGTCTTGTGCACATCGCTGTCAGTATCCAACACACACAAACAAAAATACAGCCATCACTATGTCTAACACCGCTTCACTCATGTAATCACAGAGCATGATAGAGCATTAGATGTGTGGTAGGGCCTAATCCAGCACAGCCCTGGAAATGCTGGTCCTATATTAATGTGCTGATGCTGGTCTCAGGAAATTAGCATACATGTGGCAGCACAGACATAGACACTAGACCAAAGGGAAGGGCACTCCATTTGTATAGATCCTTTTAATAACAAGGTCATCTAATAATCAGGGTAAAATAATTGTTAGGAAAAAAGAATAATATAACTTTCTGATTTAAAGGGTCACATGATAGAAATGTATTTTCTCATTTGCCCTTGTGGCTCTGTCTCAAGCCGTGCAGAGAGGTTCAGTTTGTTTTGTGTCAAGCCAAATACAGTGGAGGTGAGGGAGTTTCATTTGCGATGCTGTCAGCAATGAAAGCTTACTCTTAGTCTAGAAAGAGCGACTCACAGTAGCTCCCTCCTTGCAGTGAACAAGCAGACATGACACTTCTTGTTGACAGCTCTGCTCAGATGGTGTGCAGTTGACACTTTGGTGTTTTTTTTCAATCCCTCTGTACCTATAAATAAACTCAATCAATTGTTGAGATCTACATGTTAATATAACATAGAAATCATGTAGAGTCTATGTTTAGGCTTCATCTGTTTCTCTATCTCCAGAGATGGAGTGGGTTGTCCAAATGTCAGGGGGTGAGCGTGTGTGGCAGAGAATCACTATACGTACAGGAAAAAGCATGGTATGAAAGGGGAAGTGTGGTTTCCATTGTGAAGCACTTTGAGTGGTTGATAGGGAGGCGCAGTAATGTAAGTGCAATCCATTTACTTGTAACATCACTATAGCTCAGTGATTATCAAACAGAGCTACCTCTTGTCATTAAGAGGAAAACTCTATGGGAGGGTGCTGATGAGATGAGAGAGAGGCCACTGAAGTGAACACGCTGGAGGAGGAGGTCGTTGAGAATTGTTGATTTCACGCCACGCACAATAATTATGTAAAACAACACATGAAAACAGGCTCCGAGCTGTAATACACATCCTGATCAACCATGTTATTAGCGACAGCAGATAAAGTCTGACCACGGGAGAGCTGCACGCGCACACATTAAAATGACTATAACGAATGATTAGACTTTAATTAGACTTCTTTTACCATTCATTTTGTTATCAGTTTTTAGAGACTTGTTGCTTGTTGGAGAGCGGAGGTCTCTTCTGGGAGATTTAAGCTCCATCTGGCTTCCCTGTGATTCAAACATAGCCACAAACAAAATTCCTTTGACCTCAATTATATTTGGTTTATAATGCAAGAGGCATCACAAACCATCACAGCTACCACTATGCGTTAAGTTCCAAAGTGCATATTATTGAGTGTGTGTATGTGCAATGTGCTTTGTTTTAATTTAATTAGTTTGACCTACGACTATAAAAGCTAAAGAACCAAAACAGCTGCAAACTCCAACCAAGTGCTTCCTTCTGACCTCCAGAGTCCTGAGATTAAAAAGTTAATATCTAAAGTAATGCTTAATGGTTATACAGTAAACTATAGCTCCATTTGACTGTTTGTAATGGTTTTGACCTTTCCATGCTGGTTTCACTGGCTTTGAAGCAGAGCAGTAAATCTGTGATGCAGCACAATCTTGGAAAGACACTAGGGCACGATGACATTTGAGTTAATGCACATGACATTTTTTTTTTTTTTTTTTTTTTTTTAGGATTTTGTCAGACTGAGCCCTCAAGGTTATCTGAGGTTGTCCTGTTTGTTTGTACTGGGGAGAATAATGGTTGACATCAGCCCGCATGTCCGCTGAGTGACTCTAATAGAAGATTGAAATAATGGTCCGTGACATGTACAGTAACCTGATGGCATGCTTTCCATGCTTGTTTAAAGAGATAAGCCTATATGTCATTGTTGAGTTGTTTTAGCCTGTACAGGTTTTGTGTGGACGAGATTAATATGTGAGGCAGCTCCCAGTGTGCAGAGCCCTTCACACACAAACATACACATGAGCAAACAAACACACACACCACCTTGTCACAACTCTTTTTAGCTTTCATCTGAAATGAGAACATGCCCTGGGCCGCGCTGGGAGAATGGAAGTCAAAGACAGAAAGAGAAGAAAAAAAAGAGAAGGACAGGGAGGGAAATAAAATGAAAGAGAGAAGCCAAAGGGGAGAACACAGAATGATAAAAGGCCAAAGCAGGAGTGGGAAGAGGAGGGGAGAGAAAGACAGAGAGACAGAGAGAGAGAACAAGACAGGGGCTGTGGATCAGCCTGGAGGGTCAGCGGTGTGAAAGAGTTGTGGTTCATTGTAATGTCTCAACCTCTTCAATCCTGCCTGCTCCCCCGCCCCTCCATCCGTCCCCCGACCACTGCCTGCGCCCACCCCGCCTCCCACCCGCACCCTCCAGCAGCTATTTAACATGGAAATTGATTTAAACAGAAGCTGAGATATCCGCAGTGGGACCCGAGGACAGGTGCCTCCAGTCAGCAGAGGAGAAGCTAATGAGAGGTGAGAGACCTGAGCAGAGCTAACAAGGAAAGCAGAGCGCACAATGAGATGGGAGAGGAGAGGCAGAAATTAGAGGATGGGACCCGCGCAATAGGGGAAGAAATTGAAGCGAAATTGGAGAGAAATGAGGGAGTCGAAATTTTTGTAATTTCCAGCTCGAGTTCTTCTGCCAACTGCCGGAGCAGAAATAAATAAATAAATGAGTGAGAAAAGTGTGAGTGTTGGTATGAGCGCCTGTGTGTGGGTGTGCAGCTACAATCTGTGGGTTAGCAGTATATTCCCGTCAGGCAGAAGAACTGAATTCGTTCATATTTTAAAATTCGTGGAAGTAAAGTTGCTGGTGTGCTATACAGTAAAGTTAAAGTGCTCAGTTAATGGCTCATGCACAGCTTTGTATACAAACTTGTCTCTTCAGTTACGAGCTATAGCTACAATAAGGAGGTATAGATACAGCTTGGCTACGACTCATGTGATTTACTGTGTTTGTACTGTAACATAAAGATACTTGTGCATCCAACAACAGCCTCACAGCCTTTAATCAGAGTACATAGCTATAAGACACAGTGTATAATACCAGTGGCTCATACAGAAACAATGTGGATGTTTGTTATGTGTTTCTGAGGAAGATTTTACATAATAGAAAGAAGACATACCAGATGAGAGTCAGACAGATGCAGAGTGTTTCTACATCAGTAGCAGCAGTTGGAAGCTGGAATATGATGAGCTGTGTTAAGAGCAGAGGTGCCACTCTCCATGAACATGTAACTATAGATTTACATGATTTCTGTGTGAAAGCTCCCATCCAGCCTTAGGCAGAGTATAGGACAAGTCAAGAGCAGGTGTCAGATTTTGCTGTGTCTGTTGGCCCCTCAAAGTACATTGACAATCACATCATGAGTACTGGTGATGATCAGGACCGGGGAAAACCTTTAGTGTATGTAAGTATTTTATATAATTGACAGTCCAGAGTGGTGGCTCCTATGAGGGATAACTTGAAGTTGTCCAAAACACAGCAAGGTTTAAAAAAAAAAAAAAGGACATTTAGTTCTACATGGTACATAGATAGAATATTCACAGAGTCAGGACTTGGCCCGTTGCTTTGTATGCAGACATATTTCACTCCCCTCTGCCCCTCGGCCTGCCTTCACTTCACTCTCTGGCTTTTCAAACTGGAAATAAGCACTATATAATGACAGTTGGTATGCAGTACATTTCAAATGGAGCACCATGTAAATGCCTTGTTGGCATGATCTGAATACAAAAGGGCAGCTAAGGATAGCACATCTTCACCGAAATCAAAGAGTCCTGCAAAGAAGTGAAAGAGAATCGGGACTGTATAAAACCTGTGGCAGATATTCTCCTGCTGACTGCTACAAAAGATTTTCCCCAAAAGAGGCCATTGTGACACAGACAAGTGAGAGAATAGAGGGAGCTCTCGGGCCATTTTGGAACAAATAGAAAATATGGCCCAACAGAGAGGAGCAGAAATAGAAAATACACAAGAAATACAACATAAAAGGGTGTCCTGGTATGTTTGGCAGAGATGGTTCAGCATGACATCATCCAAGAGGTCAAAGAAAGTGAGGCAATCAGCTCATGAAGGAGGAGATGGTCAGTTTTCTCCTAAAGGGTACAATGAATCCTGTTCTGCTGCTTCTGCACACATGAAGCCATACATTCTGTATGTACTGCAATACACACTGACGAGATGAAACTGAGAGGACAGTACCTGAGGAAGCATGTTCTTCTCCTTCCTAGAAAATGTCTAGCATGTCTAGCTTGCACATCCGCCACTAACAACGTGAAGACAAGTACAGAGGTCAGCCAAGCGCTTCAGAAGTTTGGTGACACAAGATGGACATGCAGGCACTTCTCCTGCTGTAATCTGACAAACAGGCCCCTGCAGTGCTCTGTGTCCTTCAGATATTGCTGATGACAGAGCTGGGGACAGATTTGTGAAGGCACAGAGCCTCAA
The DNA here is from genome assembly GCA_021432705.1 of Caranx ignobilis. Taxonomy (NCBI): domain Eukaryota; kingdom Metazoa; phylum Chordata; class Actinopteri; order Carangiformes; family Carangidae; genus Caranx; species Caranx ignobilis. The sequence continues at coordinate 12,685,903 of MU269991.1, forward strand.
TTCATAATCTGACTGACCTTTCACTGGGCATCCTGTAACATCCATATGCTTCAGTCACCGTCACTGCACCTAGCAAGAGCTCTTGTGCTTATTGAAGCACTTCGGGACACATGTCAGAATTACAAAGAGGAATCATTTGGTGAGCCAGGGGGATGAGTTTTAGACACAGCTTGAAAATGTAGAAGGATAAAAAAAAAAAAAGGATACGGAAGAGCAGCTCTAGATTTAAGAGATCTCTAGTGACATCCACTGCATGGTCTTGTTGAGTCTGATTTCACTTAGACAGAACATCTTTCCACCCGATCCTTGACTCTATGATTTGGGAGTTAGAGAAATGCTACTCCAAGTCCAACTGCAACATGAGAGGTGTTCCAGCACAGATCACAAGTGTTTTCAAGGAGAGTAGAGGGAAAGCAAAAGAGGAGCACAACGTCATATTTCAAAGAGGTCCTGTGTGAACATTTGCATTTGCAAACAAGGGTACGTGACTAATGGTACTCATCTTTGAAAGACTCCGGTCTGACCACGGCTGGACAGTCCATCCTGACATCATCACAGGCAGGAAGGGGCCAAATGCAGACTCTGACAGTAACTGCAAATGATCCTGAACAACTGGTTACAAAATCCAGGCAGCTGGCAGAGCAGGAAAAAAAATAAATCAGATGGACTGACAAAGTGCTGGTTAAAAGGGTGGGTTCAAATACAGGTTTCAGTGATGTGGGAACAAGGATCTGGTGTACAGATGGGGAGGGAAACTCTGGTGATTGCATGTGTCATGTGGAACAGGTGAGCAGGTAGGATTATAGACAGAGGGTAAAAAAGGCCTGTGTACATGGAGCAGGGGCCGAGGTAAACTGGGAGGCCGACACTATGCATGTGCAGTCTTTGAAGGATATAATGATCACAGCACTTAAATGCAATCTATCATCAAAGCTGTGTGCTCCTAACCTTCCCAACACACACTGACATTTCTGTCTCGTTGCGTCAACTTTGGCTCCCCTCTCCTGGAGAGAATCGGCTGAAGAAGGTCAAAACAGACGCCCTGTTGTTGACAGATCAAAGCGCAGAGGTGCGAGTTATTGTCCAAACCAGCCCTTAATATGTGCTGTGAACCAGTGATCCAAACAACTTCTATTAACTTCACATGAAACTCACCTTTTCCCTTTGTAAATCACTCAGGGCTTCCCATGAATGCCTCTCCAAAAATCTGCGGTGCTGTAAAGACCGAGACAAGAGAAAGTAACTTCATTATTTTTGATGGAAATCAGACAGAGAAGCATGTGGACATCACAAGTTGGGCCAGTTGGAGCACACACACACACACACACACACACACACACACACACTTTGTACCTGAGCTGTCTGCAGATAAAAAAAAACAGCCTGACTTCAGTAACACTTGAGTCTTATTGATCTCTGCTTGCCATTTGGGGATGTAAGAATTCAACATGTGAACATGTGTACTCTCACGTACGCAGACAGTTTTGAATATCAGTAGGATTAGTGAAAGGTCTGACTGTCGTGGGCTTTTCAGATCGCTAACTACGCTAAAAGACGGCTGAGCTGCTCTTTAAATGTGATCTCTCCATTTGATAAGTGTATTTAGGAAACATGACAGGTATGACATTTCCTGGCAATATCCTCCCACGCACAGATCTAAAGGCAATTCTCATTCTCTCTCGCCTTCTATCATCCTCTCTCTGTCATTCTATAGAGACTCATACACACCCACTGAAGCTCTTCTGTTTGGTTTCACTATGTATTTCATTAATAAACCACCCAAGATGTGCTTCCAGTCTCTGTCTTGCCCACACACACTCACACACACATGCACACACACACACACACAGGGTTGCTCTATCCCACTTGCACTGCAGCATCTAGTAAGTCTTCCATGGCAACCATTTCAAAAGTAAGATTCATCCACTTTATATAGCTGGCCTAGTTTGTCTACTCCAGCCCCCGCTGAGCACTGCCATCCATGATGACGACTGGGCCCGATGCAGACGACACGGCACAGGAGAGGGGGGACAAAATCCCTATGCAAACACCAACATTTAGTCTTGAAAGTTTTGTGTTCTACTTAATAAAGCCTTGACGAGACCTAAATAAAAGACAGAGAGAAAGAGGACTATTTTACTGTGGGGAAAAAAAACACACAGATTTGAGTGCTGAAGTTGCAAAGTGGCTCATGAAGAAGTGATGCTCCAAAAAGAGAACTGAGCAAGGGCAGAGGAAGAGAGCATGAGCCATGGGCATACTACCTGTAACATACCCCCCACCACCTCCTGTACTCAGGAACAAGACTGAAAAGACAAGTAAGTACATAACCTTGTGCGTCTCTATGTAGACACCCAGCATCTTTCTGAGTTTTTCTTAATGTTAAACCCCTTATATGTCTTTTTTGCTTTCTTTGTTTGTCTTTTCGTCAAGTATAAGACAAAATAAGACAAGATAAGATAATCCTTAATTTGTCCTACGATGGCGAAATTTACAGAGTTGCAGCAGCAGACAGCAGTGATAAAATGTATAGCACAGACAATAATAAATAGCAACAGCAGTAAAAGAGAAAGTCATATTTGTAATAGAGCATGATTATATAAGGAGAAAAAATATATACATATTCCAATTATGTTTTGTGCTGAGAACAGCTCTTGTTGTGGAGTCTGACAGCTGCAGGGAGGAAGGGCCTGTGATAACGCTCCTTCATATATTTTGGATGAAGGAGCCCTGTAGTCCAGTCAGGATGCCCCTCATGAGGTGGGAGTCACTGTCCATCAGAGATGACACCTTCTCATTCTCCTCTCTCCAACAACTTCCACCAGGTCAAGTGGACAACCCAGGACAGAGCTGTCCTTCTTGACCAGTTTGTTCAGTCTCTTTCTGTCCACAGCTGAGATGCTGCTGCTCCAGCAGACCACTCCATATGATGACTGATGCAACCACAGTGTCATAGAAGGTCTTAAGGAGGGCCCCCTTCTATCCAAAAGACCTCAGCCTTGACCCTTCTTATAAAGTGCAGTGGTGCTGTCGGTCCAGTCCAGTTTGTTGTTCAGATGAACACCCAGGTATTTATAAGATGCAACCATCTCAACGTCCCTTTCCTGAATGTGAGGTGTTTACATGTATCTAGCCCCACTCAGACCTGGCTGTGTCCTGGGTGAGTACATTAGTATGAGAGTCCACACCTGGCATTAGAATTAGAAGCATCTCCACCGGTGATTAGATCTCATCTGCCCGCTCGACATGCAAATATAAACACATATGCAATGTTGTTTTTAGCCCATCTAGCCATGACAGATGGGTCTGTTGTCAAAGTGTTTATGTGTGACAGAGAGAGAGAGAGAGAGAGAGATCGGGGCAAATAGGGGTTGAGAGAAACATTGCTGTGTGCATAGCTCTGCAATGAATGAATAAAATATTTTTGCTTTATTATGAAACTGTGGTGATACTCATTAGACAGAGGACATCAGTAGAGTGGGAGGTCTTTCATTGTGGTCCATGATGCACTTGGGTTCACATTTCTATGAGAATGTGGCAACATATGGCTCAAGAAAGCTCCAAGTGTGGTGAGTGGTCCGTTCTCAAATATGGTAAATGATAAATGGACTTGCACTTATATAGCACTTTTCTAGTCTCTCTGAACATTCAAAGTGCTTTACACTGTTTTATCACATTCACCCTTATACACACACATTCACACACCCAATGATACATCAGGACACTTCAACAAGCGGACTGGAACGGGAATCCAACCACCACAGCCACCTCAGTGTAATGAACTAAGAGGTGTCCACTTGTGATCACACCACATATGGACTTTCAGTAGCTCATGGGAAATTTACTGTAACTATGCGTTATAGACCTTACATGTGGACTGTGGAGATATTAATAGGACAATAACACATCTCTTAAAATTTCCATCTTAAGTCATTTAGCCAGGAGTTGAGTGCTGTGCTCACTACAGGTGAAAGTATCTCATGCTGACTTGTGAATTTATCACATTGTGACAGTCATTGGAGTCACCTGAGGCCGAGTGTGAACGGCTGTTAAATCTCCTGGGACGGATCCTGGGGATAAGTGGTGTCGTGAGGCTGTCTTACTTTAACTGGCATTACAACAGCCAGCAGCACAAACAAACCGAGTGACATCAATAGCCTTGATAAGGGCCCCTCAGAGGTTAAATACCTGACTCTCTTCTCCAGTCAGTCACAACCTAAAGCCGGCAGGAAACGTCCAGTAGCCCTCGATACAACTGTTGGATGACAGTAAGTTTGATGACTGAGAATCTAACATAACGATTTTAAAATTGCTTTTCTTTTCTTTCTTTCTTTTTTCAAAGAAAATGTTTCAGCCTTCTCATTGGAAACGATGAAACACAGTTCAGAGTCGATAAAGAACTGCAGTGCAGACATACAATACAACAAACAGGCGAACGAGACGTTCAGTACTTAGCCTGATGAATACAGAAAAAACACATTTGTGTGATGAAAACTTCTCAACAGTGACAGTTCATGGAGTCCGTTCCCTTTATGTAAGAAATACTGGTAGTTATTACTAACAGAACAATCAGTTCTCTCTTAGTCCTTCAGTTGATCTGATCACAAATCATCAAAAATGAAAATCCATTGTTTTCACTGAGTGATGTGAGGGTGCCAAATTTCCAGCTGAGGTTATTAAAACAATGGTGCATAGGAATATGTAATGTATACTATATATTAATACCTGCTGGGAATGTGACCTTTTAAATGATTTGCTAAAAATAAGAGTGTAGAACATCTAGTTCTATCCTTTGATGGCTGTTGTAAATGAAGTCTCTTCCATTTGCCCCCTTGAATGCCACCTTAAAGTCCTTTTATAACTATACTGTGTGAATGCAGTGAGCGTTTACTTTAGTAAGCATTTCTATACGTCTTCAAAGCCCGCCTCGCAATTCCCCTGGGAGATCAAGGACACTCAGGGGTCAGCTCACCCCAATCTAAACACAACAAGTGACTTTGATTATCGCCTCTCCTGATGAAACAGCAGCTGATGTGTATCTGGGGGAGGCCGATTGTCACCATCTCCCCGCGTCAGAGTGCGATGTTCCTCTGATGGTGTGAATCCGTCTGGACGAGAAGATGGAAATCCAGCTGTCCACCGTATCTGCCCACAGCATCGCCACCTCTTAGCACACTGACAGCATTTTAACACATCCGCCTCTACACTCTGTAACCCACCCACCATCAAAAAGAAAAAAGAAAAGACGGCCAGGCCTCCTGTCTCTCACCTTATTCTATCCATTCTCCCACGTATAGCGTTACGTGAACGCGCCATGCCAGTTGACTGCATGGAGGTGGGCAGAAATGGCAGAATGTGTTGCAAGGGAACTGCGGCCAAGAGGAAACATCACAGATGACTGATACACAGCTCGCTCACATTCAAGTCTACTTTTATTGATCATTGCCCAGTAACATTTACTTTCTTTTCCACCCTTACACTCTTGACAGTTCATCGATTCAGACAAAGGAGACGGATTCCACACTATCACTTATCTTTCATTAGATTACAGGAGACACAGAAATCGTTATTTTAGACATAAAGGCTGAAAAATGATCTGTTTTGGATATGGCCCGTTGACATTTCATCTCAAATGAGGGTTTCTAATGTTCTATCCTCTAAGCTGCTAGCTTTTTCAATAAGCTAAATGGAGCCTCTGACTTGGCTAATGCTGCCTCTGACCAGCGGATCGGGACAGAGAAATTTGTTTTTAATACAGGAAAGTACAGTTTTGACCTCTAAATGTAACTCAGCACCACAGGCAGCTGTAATATCATCAGTGATAATGGCAGAAAATGGCATAGAGGGGAATCAAATCAACAGAGGGATGATGGATGGATGGATAGATGGGGGGAAGTCTGTAATGTCTGTCTTCACCCGCTGTCCCTTTTCTCACATGCGGCTCCCCGAACAGCTCCATCTCGCTGAATTATCATACTTGGATGCTGAACTACCGAGAACGGGCCAGCGTTGGTTATGAAAGTGTTGCACATTTGCAAGGAGGGTACATGCGAGTACATGCAAATAGGCCGCTGCTGCTGCATTAGCATTTGATATCCTCCGGGCTACACAGTTGGTGCAACGCCAAGATGTGGCAGCATGTGTGTGTGTATGTGTGTGAGTGAGCTCACAGTGAACTCGACCGCAGTGAGATACTGATCCGCGCTCTCTGGGCATCTTTAACTTGCGAGCACTGAGTCTAATTTCACGCGGCAATAAGGCACGGATGCTAAACAGCACGCTGTTAGAATGTGTAAAAAAAAAATAAAATAAATAAATGCAGATGTCACACGGTCTTCCTCCTCCTCCTTGAATACAGCTTGCCTTGCAAAAAGTAAAGAGTTCTTTTCACATCTAATTCAAGGGTTAATAGAAATTAAAAACAATTTCACAGCTTACTATAACAGGAGTGCTCATTTTATGGTAAATTAGACCACAACAATTACATTTGTTGGAAGAGGGGGGGTGGTCTGTGGGAGCTGTGTACAGCAGCATGTGATCAGCAAAAGCCTTCAAGTGGGTGTGCTCCATGCTAGAAAATAATTACACAAGGATAACGCACAGTAATTCAATATTAACGTGAAATGGAGAAACTGTAGAGAATAGTCCACATGAGCAGGAGAGCTGCTGCCAGTCTCTGGTTGTTGGGGACCTCCGCTGGCCTGGACGTCTTCGCTGGCCAGCTGCAGTGTGAGCCAGCTCCCTCCTCCTGCACTAAATCGGCTGGCTCCTGTGGGTCACTTGGCGCCCGGCCACCGCTACTCCCAACCCCACCCCCCACCCCCCTTCCTGCCAGGAACAGAACTGGGCTTTGGGCCACTCCTTTTCAACGGGGCACCCCAAGAGCTTCGTCTGACCACCTCCTTCATGCTGAGCTGCTCCCGTGCACGGCTTCACTGCAGGGGAGAGAAAAAGACAGGGGGTGGGGGGCGTGGGGGGTTTGGCATGAGCATGAGTGGACATCTTAACACACAACACTAGTTCCTCAAGTCACTAAATCTATCTTGCGGTGCTTCGTGAGAGGTGGTACTTTTGGTTTTTTAAAGCAGTGGCTGGAATAATTAAAGGTCATTTTCCTGCCAAGCCGCACGGCTCATCCAACAGTAGCTAAGCAACATTTTACTAAGTGAGACATAATTACTGGCAGGACTGGTCATTATGGTTAAGTGCATTAATATTTCACTCAACAGCTAATGTGGTAACAGATCTTCAACACAACCACAAATGAAAACAAAAGGCCCAGATAAGTTTTTTTTTTTTAAGAAATCAAGGTTTCTGTAAAGTCTGGTCACAGGCAGCAAGTATATCCACCATTCAACACTCTCACCATGCTGCGAGGGACTTTTAGTCTGAAACAGCTGTTGCAAACCAGCTGTTGTGTTGTTTTGGCATCACAAAGAGCAGGATTTCATCTTCCAACATGTCTAAAAACTGGCGGTTAGTCTCGCTGAAGACAATCTTCAAACAAGCGAGTGACCTTTCTGTCACAACACATCTCAAAGAACGCCCTCAGACGGCTTTGTTATTCGACTTCCTTTGACTAAAATGCCAATGACAGTTGTGTTCCTCAAAGTCTGACCATCGAGCATTACTTTGCAAAGCCTTCATTTAACTTTTTCCTGCCTTCAAGGCATTGACAGGACATCATTTGAAATCCTTCTGACACCTCTCTCTCCTCCTGCTGGTTCCATTTCTGGAATCGCCAGAGTCCTCTGCCGCTGCCGTTTTCCTTCTGTCAGAGAGGCCCTGAGCCTACGGATCCTCATTAGTCACTTTCCCTGAGACCACACTGACACCGGCGTCGCATTCTGCCTTGCTCAGACTCGCTGAAGGCTAGTGCAGCCACACACACCAATTCACACACACTGTCAAAAGCAAGGCGACTTCAACAGGAGCTGGGCAATCATCAGAATCAACCAGGCTTTGAAATGCTGCGAATATCATGGAAGTGCAGCTGCTGCAAAATGTTACAGGGGCTAAAAGGCTGAGAGGCTGCGTATCATTAAAAAAAAGACAATACCAGTGGTTCTGAATGTTTAGGACCATTTTCTACAAACGGTGTATATTTTACACAGAAATGACTAACACATCACAAGGGGAAATTTGTCAGGCTGTTCTTTATTATTAGTTATTTTGTCCTTTTTAAAGTTAATGTTGCAAGCAGGTTGCAAGCCAAATTGTAAAGCCTGCGTTGTCTTCTGGGGAAATACACTCATTTGCTTTCTTTCTGGTACAGATAAGCAGAATGATGTCACTGTTATGTCACTATAAATATTTCATTTTCAATTATACATTACTCACATTATAATTTACAAATTCCATGCATGGAAAGGAGCAGGATGAAGAAGCCCCTTAATCAATTCATTTTGAAATTAGAACTACATGGTCTGTCAAATGGCTTGTAACTTACACGGACAAAAAAGGAAAAGGAAACACAAGCAACTCAATTATGGCCAGTGACTTCCCAATAAAATTAAATAAATAAAGAATAACAAGAGTCACTACCTGCCCATTTCATATGTGCTTGTCATTTTTTCTTTGGACCTTCTTTAACCTCCACTGGGTCCTTACAGTTTTTTATATCATCAAATATGAAGCTACATCTAACTGGTTAGCTTAGCATGAAGCCGTAAAGCTGGTTAGCTTGCTGACAAAGTAAAAAAAAAAAAAAAAGCCTCTGAGCACCTGTAGAGAAAACTACCCAGTGTGTAACCTTTCATGAAGCCATGCTAGCATCTTGTGACTCATAAAATGTGAATAAGCTCCCTCAAAATGGCAGTATCTACATTTAAAAAGACTGCTGCTTTAAACCAGACTTGGGTATCCCAGGTGTCTGGGGGTCCATGAACACACCAAATCCCCCAAAAAGCTCAGCTTGCTACAAAAGCAGTGAAGCCTTGACAAAAACAATAAAGAAGCTGAATGGGTTCTCTGTGATGGATTACACATTTCATGCAACTTTCAAGTCAATGCAAGACGATTTCTATATTGTATGAACATGAATGGATACTAACAGCTGCCTGGAAGCTAGAAAATCAATCTAAAAGAGTCATTATATGGATAGTGGTAATGGGAAAAAAATATGGGGCATGTAGATGCTGGGCTAAAGCATGCAAAAATCAAATACCATAATATGAGTTTGGTTAAAATAAAACTTTATATATATAAAAAGTTATAGCATTGGACCAACCTGATGTTTGCATGGTCTCGCTCCAGTGGACTGTCAGTCTCCGGACACTCAGTGACCGATAGCTGTGCCTGAAGGAAGGACAAACCCTAAATCAATACCTTGTCTAAAAACACTGGGAGAAACTTGAGACAGAGATCATGCAACGTCTACAGGAGAAGATATGCTCATGCAACTCAAGCTTTCGTTTTTGGATTAACTTTGTACAGGCAGAACCTTTTAAATATTACAATAAGCAACCAAATAAAAAAGTAACAGCAGCTCAACTGTACAGAAGATATTGACATAGATTTGGCTTTGTTCATTTTAGCAAGAGTTGCATTAACACTATTCTAACATATTTTGTTAGTACACAGAACAGTTATTTTGGTACATAAAATCCACTACTGTCAGATATTGGAAGTTACGTTTTTCTTACTTTTGAGTTGATTCTTTTTTGTTGCCATGACTGTAATAATATTTTAAGAAACTGTGCGCATTTACTAGCAAGTTTATGTCAATGGATAACACACTACGAAATTAAACATTTAGGGTTAGGTTACCTTTACAGTGGAGTTCTCTAGGTTATAACCATCCTCTCCATTGCACTGCCATTACTCTACTAAAGTAGCCATCGCGCCAGCGTCATTCATGACAATGAGCCCTAGACCTGAATGGTGGTTTGAATTCAGTTAATTTTCAGATGCTATAAAAGCAATTCTCATTGACGATTATGACCACAGGTAAGAGGATTGAAAAAGTCTTATACATACCCAGGCATTCAATGCTTTAGAACTCTATACACATTAGGAAGCTATCCAGGTTATTTTAGAGGTCTTACCTCTGGGTCCTTTTTAAAAAGTATAGAAAGAGAGAGAAAGAATAAGTTGTGCTCTTTTGATAATCAATCAAGACATCATTTAGTAGGGTTAAATTCGTCAGACGTCAATACATTCATTTAGATTTAAAATGCGATTTTGAATGAGAAACAAAGGAAAACACCTACATCTGACTGCTGAAGGTAGTTTAAAAAAGGCCATTTCAGAATTTTACTAGGACAGGAAACAAATAAAGCAAGTTAAGTTTCATAAAAAACAAACTAAGCTTTATTGACAAACTGCTGCAAAACATCTTTTGGACAGATTTAGTATCCTATTTAGGCAAGCTTACACATGTAGCATAATGCATTTTATGGAGAGGGTACAGATACTAGTGGCAGAATAAGTACAGTTAGGATGTTTTAAAATATGTACAAGAGTTCGGATTGAGCTGCAGGATCCCTTCTCTGTAGAAAGAGAAGACCCATGTGGAGATTTTTGTCCCAATCCTTCTTTGAGTACTTTGTGCATGCAGTTTATAGAGGATCAGATCACAAAATGAAGACCTGAACTGTTTTTAGCATAACAGGAGGCCAGATCTTGGCCGTGTTCTCATTAAACAAACATTTTGTCTTCAGAGTCTTAAAATTAATTTTTAACAAGTAAAACAAATTGAGGATATGAGGACAGTCCATCTCAACAGTGTCTATTAGGGCTATATTTCAAAACTCTAAGTACAATGACAAATATTGCTGCCTAAGTCTAAATGGACAACGTTTTAGAACTATTTAAAAACAAACCATCATCAAGAATGAATTGTACTGATTCCATTACCATTGATTCTTTAACCTTCTCTTAATTTAAGATTGTTTTTTGTCTCTATATTACATAATTGAAAGTTTAAAAGGTCTTTTATTTGGCTATATTAACAGAATTTTGAAATGTAGCCTAAATGGGAATCTGCAACTGACCCTCAACAGAGTCTTTGTATTTAAAAACAATTAAAATGGATTCCTTAGACATGTGTGTAATGAGTCACTAATTCCACTAGAAATGATTACTCCCAAACACTTAAAGAAATTAACAATCAACAATGCAAAAAAGCCAGAGGGGGTAAAAAGGGTCAGAGAAAAAAAATCCAGCAACATAAACAAAAATTCAAATGAAAAAGAACAAAAAAAGACGCCAACTTCTCATCTCTAACCCATCTAAAAGCCGCTTTGGTTGGTTGGTTGGTTGGATGGGTGGGTGGTTGGTTGGTTGGTTGGTTGGAGCAACAAAGTGGGGATGGGGGGAAGGGGGGTTGCGGTCAAATCTCAAAAAACCAGTTCAGATTTTCAGTTCCGAATTTGCTCTCTCGTATAAAGTCCGGTGTAGGAAAAGACCAAACCAAAGACAAAACGGACAATTACTTTTGTCGGGCTGCTTAAAGCAAGAGCTGCCGTGGTAGACAGGCGGTAGTCAGGGCGACACGTTAAGGGTGGCGAGTCTGCTTCAGTACGGTCGGTATGGGTGCTCCCGGTAAGGCGTCTTGGCACCTCTGGAGGGGGGAGGGGCCTTCCCTGGACCTAATTGCTGGGTTCCATTCCAGTCGTCCTGGCCTGGAGGGGAACACAGATAAAACATAGACAAACATATGATTCAATGTGGATTCAAACACAAGTGCGCAAATACAATGAACTAACAGGCTTCAAAGCTGTCCTGCCAACCAACCGACCAGTAGATGTAAACTCAGAGCACACTTGGCTTTGTTGAAGGTGAAAATTACATTTTACTTACCATATGACTCGTACGAGTCTGTGGTCTCTCCGTGTCCGTAGTCGTAGTACTCTGGCTCTCTGATGGTCAATAACGGGGGGGGAGGAAAAAAAATCACTTTTAATCTTAGAAAAACATCAAGTAGGTGCTGACTGTAATGTCTAGGGGGATGATAATTGGCTTCCATGAACAAGATCAAAGCTTGGCTCTCTAGCATGGAACATCTGAGTCCCGGCTGCCATCCCAACCATGAAACATGAAGCACCATCAATGCTGAGTTTGTGCAGAGTGGCTAAAAAGTATTTCTTTTGCTCTCAGATCCCATCTCTAGAGAAACTAGCAACTAGGCGATGTGTGTGCATTTTGTGAGAAGCAGGTGAAAACCAAAGAGACGTCTGATTCACTCACGCCTGCGGCTGACTGTAATAGCTGTCGTATGACTCGTAGGACGTGTCTGTGTAGCTCTCGTCGTAGCCCTGAAGAGGGAAGGAAGCAGAGAAACAGAGTAAGATTTAAGTAGAGGCTTCTTCATGAATCATGAATGTCAAGATGTCCCAAAGTGCTACACTTGTACTACAACAGACACACTCTCCCCTTATGTTTCAAGCGTCTGAAACCTCTTATCCGTACGATGATGGACGAGCAGCTAACAGGGTGCCCAAAATGATGATGGTGACGGGCGATGAAGGGTTCAGACTGAGCTACGTCAAACCTGACAGCATCATATCTACCTTATCAAAAATTAAAGCTGAATAAGATCTTTGTATGTTAATTAATCACTGTGCTGAGGACGTCCACATACAAACTAAATGGATAAATGAAAACAATCCTCTAATGGCAGTGGTACTTACATATTCATCATAGCTCTCGGGGGCTGAAGCTGGAGTGTGCTGGTGGGGGGGTGGAGGCGCCATCCTCTGTGGAGGTCCGGCAGCTGGGGGCCTGGCACGTGGTGCTGCAGCTCCCCTGGCGGGTGCTGCGGGGAGTCCTCCTCGGCCTCCTGGGGCACCCCTCACTGCGCCACCCCTGGCTGGGCCGCCTCGAGTCACACCCCCCCTGGAAGCAGCGCCACGAGGAGGCATTCCCCTGCCCCTGGAGAAAAGACACTTCGTTATTACTGTAGTCCTCCATTTAAAAGGAACATGCTAATAACGTCAGAAATAGATGTGGAATATAAACAAGTTTGATACAAACAACTGCACAACTCTCATTTCTGTATACTACAGACTGACCTGACACCTGGCAGAGCTCATTACAGGGGTTTCCTTCAATCTCTGTAATAAATATCTATAAAACTTTCTCACCACACATGGGTCTGTTCACTTTCTGTCAACTTTAGGGGTCCTTAATGAAACAAAGTTTGAGGAAAACTGCTCTAAACCTCACTAATTAACCCCACCTCCTTTTCCCTAGTCTTTATGCTAAGCTATGCTAACCAGCTTCTGGCTCCGGCTGCATATTCAAGGTATACACATAGCAGTGGAATCCATATACTCTAACTCACTGCATTTTCCCATGTGACAAACTGTTCCTTTAAAGCCAAACTTAAATTACTCTGAGACTTTTCATATAAACCTGAACCTAGATATGAACAGGGAATTGAGATTCCTTAATGTTCTGACCTTTAGCTCACCGTTGGATTATAGTGTTAGACAAACAATAGTGTCTTTGTTTTATCTCTGTGACCAAGTAGCCATCATGACAGAAACCCTGTGTGTACGTGTGTGTGTGCACCTCCCTCACCTGTGTCCCCCAGCAGGAGGGACTCCACGGCCCCTGACTGGCATGCCCCCTCGGCCTCGGGCTCCGTGGTCCTGGCCCCCGTTCAGGTAGCTCATCTCCATGAACTGTTCTTGGCAGATATCATCCATCATATCCTGCACACACACACGCGCGCGCACACACAGGGGAAGAAAATAAAAGAGGAAAGAGGGGATGAGAAACAAGACCACATGTCACAGGGAGAGTAATGCCATGTAGATGAAAGAGACAGAAGAAAAGGAGGCCGTGTGGAAGAGGGAGTGATGAATAAAACAGCGAAACACAATTACAGAGCTGCTTACAACACGCCATCCTCCTAATGGCTAACAGAGCAAGTGGAAGAAGAAGTCTCAGCGCCAGTGAGTCATGGTGTGAAGAGAGAGGGGGGGTCGTGGATGTAGGAGGTTGGAGCCCATCCATCCACACTCACTGGCTTCCTGTGCCTCTCCATCATGCACAAAATGTAAATCTCTTCTGCCTGCACTTCTTGACAAGTCTGGTACAACTACCTCAACAGTTACCTCACTCTATCCGAGAGAAAAAAAAAAAAAAAAAAAAAAAACAATAAGTTGGGGTGGATTACTGTGACTGCCTGTCTGAGCAGCACAAATCCCGTAACACAATCCACCGCCTTTCTTCAGGGAGCAATCACAAGAGCTGCACTGTGACCCAATCAATTCTTTTTCATAAATCAGTCCCTGGACTTGGAATAGTGACGGAGCTCTAATGATGGAGAAAAGAAGGAGGAGAAAAGGCAGATAGCAGAATATGCTGCACATACTGCAGCTTTCAATTTTTCTGCAGCAAAAGCAGGAAAACACAAAACCATTTGTCTGATTAGACATTCATCGCAGGCCAGGAGCCGGGGCGACTGCGGCTGCTTTTAACAAGCAGGCAGGGCCATGTGTTTGTACACATCAAGCTATTTAGATCAATGGATATATCTTTGTATATAGATGATATTTTTGAATGTGTCAGTGTCAAAAAATCACAAGCTGTGCCAGTAATCCGCACAGATTTTGCTTTTGTGTGTACATTAACAGACATACAGCTACAAAGACATAAAAGGGATGAGGAACAACAAAAGAGTGAGTCTGTAGAAAGACCTGAGAAGTGCAGGTGATGCACGAAACATTTTCCAACAAATCATATCCACCTCCTTTCTAAAAAGCTGAATCATTCATTAAAATATGCCTCACTTCAAAATGACTGAGGTCAGGCCTGAGATTACGGCCTCCAACCGCAACAACAGGTTTTGCCTTTTACATAACATGGCAAAAGCAACATCGCAGCTGGTTAACCAGCCCATTCATCTTTCCTCTGATCCAAATTATCCACACTAATTAAAAAGTGTAAGGCTTCTCACAAACCCCTGGGCCCGTTGGCCTGCTTTGGCGAGAGCCTTTGTCAGAGCACTGTGGGCTTCAGCTGGGCTTGACAGCGGACCGGGCTTGCCCACGCTCAAGAAATCTCTCAGCACAAAACCAATAAAGCGAGTGTGGGCCATGCAGGGTGAATATGCCCACATATCTGTCTAGGAGCTCTGTATCTTCTGGCTGATTCCCCACACTCCTGGAGGAATGAGACCCAGGTAAAGACGCAGTGATGGACAGATATGCAGGCCACGGAAAGGACTAACCCTCTTTTTAAACCAAGATCCCACTATATAGCGATTGACGAGACCCGTCATTACGCCGCCTTTACACCGACCCAAACACAGTGTGAAAGGGGCCATTGAAAGCTACCCAATTCCTCCTCTAAGGCTGATTGCTGTACGTGCCTGGACTTTGCCATCAGGCCTGTTTGTTCCAGGTAAACACCCACTCCATCTCCCCCATCTGTCCTACAGTTCCCCCCTCGCAGATCTTTGCTAACTCACACACCGTGACTGCTCACCTTTCTGAAAGGCACACCCTCAGTCAGTCAGTCAGTTACACAAAAACACTTTCACCATGGCTGCTCTAATTGACTGGGTGCCACACTTTCAGATCTCTAACGTTCTCATATCCCCAGCAATTAGACCTGTCCCTGTTGTGTGAATTAGAGTAATCACCTTTGCATTCAAAGTGGAAAAGCTGTGACTTTACAGACTAATCACACATATAGACTGTGAAAGGGCTGAAGAATAATCAGCTCATTACCTGATTTGGTTGAAAACGAATTGGCGATGACTTTGATATTAAATCCTTGAAATCTGAGGTTTTTCAAACAAAGATGGCAAACATTTCCCAATTTCAATGCGTAACGAATCAATCATTTTTTCAGAATTTTAAGGTGCTGACTGCACAAAACAATATATTAGCAAACATCAAAATCGGCTCTGGGAAATTCTTGGATGGATACAGGATGATGAGAATAATAGGTAGTTACAGCCATAGATTAATTTATAGGAATATGTTCAATTGTTTTTTTAATCCATCTATACACAATCAGTATCAAGACAGCTATTAGCCTCTGATAACTTCATTTTACGGGCTAAATGATGAATTAATGATTCACATCCCACTGCAACACAAAAACGACACAAGAAGGCCAACATACTCACAGGAAACAGGAATTTCTTGACCTCCTCCATGGCGTGTGCCATGCGCAGGTAGGCCTCTGGCACGGGGGCAAACACCTCGATGAATACGTGCAGCTCCATAGACAAGTGTGCATACTTGGGCTCGCCGCCTTTCCTCAGCCCCTCCTCCTGAAACAAGGGCACAGGAGTATCCACAAGTCAAACAGAGCACACAGCTAACTCTGAGATTAAATGAATTATGCAGAAAGTAATCGCGTTTCATCCACCACAGAGGGCAGCGGGCATAGGTGTGGTATTCCCTGTCTTTATAAAGCTTAATAATCACATCAGACTGGTAGATAACAGGTTTAGTAGGTTATCGTGAAGGTTCCTGGAGCAGATGTGCAGTGTGTGGATGCCCTTGGCGTTACATTTAAGTTTAGCCAAAGCTATTCTGCAAGATGGTGCCATCTGCTTTCACTAACTGACACCCTTCTCAAGTGCAGACCAGATGTGTTATGGCTTTAAGTATTCTTCTCACAGGTGTGTGCTATCAGATATGTGTTCGTGTGTTGTACCTTGGCTTTGTCTCTCATGGATCCTTTGCCCAGCACAGAGATCTTGGCCCCAGTCTCTTCCTGAAGACGTTTGATTGTATTGCCCTGAGGTCCCAAAATCTTCCCCACAAAATTGAACTAATAACAAAACAAAGCAGAACGAAATTAGTGTGACAATCATAGCAGAGGCGAGTTTAACACTGCAAGAGTGAAGGCACAATCACTGGCCAGGGTCGTGTTGTGCATACCGGAGCCTTTAAGTAGTAGATTTACCAGAGAAGGTCAATATGAGCCCTGGAGAGCTGTAACAGCATCGGTAACAATTCACTACAATCAATCATTCGAGCACCAGTCACCAACATGTGATCAAAGGCTCCAATATTTTTACCTGCTCAATCTTTGAACAACATAATTACTGAGTGTATGATGTGTCCTACAATTAGCTGTCACTGCCAAACACACTCAGTAAAAGAAATGCCCCCAAAGAAGCAAATCCTCCTGGAGTTGTAAAAGTAGCTTTTGCAATCTGAATACGCTCATTAGCTTTGTCATTCCTGACACAGCCGAGTGATGTACAAGTTAAAACTAAGTCTGGCAGATCAGACCACTTGTGTTATCCCCACAGACCAGACTCCTACATCATATTGATCTGATGATCAGGATTGGGGAGCGGTCTGTAGATCTATAGGTTTTAAGGTTAAAGAAGTGTGAAATGTACAAAAAGTAAAAAGAATCCTCGCAGACACCCAATACAACATAACTTTACACATTGTCAATCAAACCCTCATCATCCTCCTCAAGCCAATGATATGGATCAAAGCACCCGTAGTTACAAGCTAAAGAGAAGTAAGAGTGAACACAAACAGAGGGGGAGATATTATCTACTGAATGTGGTATCAATTGCACTGAAATATAAAGCCAACCTAACCATAGTAATATTAACATCTTGATCCTTTTACTGATATTTTAAAACATGCCAGTATCAGCTGTAATTAGACTCTGGAGCTTAAAGATCGAGGTAGAGAGGAGTAATTTGAGACTCCCAAGTAACCCCATGGCTTTGTATAATTGAAACCCAGCTGCAGGATAAATTAAATCAAGAGGGGTTCACACTGAAAACGAGGACAGAGGAAGGAGGAGACGAAGGGGGGGGGGGGGGGACAGGGGCAAAGAAATCTCACCTTCGGGTACTGTTTGACAGGTATGAGAACTCGCTCCTTAAGTTTGATGTTCTTTGTTGTGAAAAGGTCCAGGTATGATTCTGCCTCCTTTTTAGTCTCGCCTTTCTGGATTCTATCAATTTCTAGAAGGGGAGAGGGATGGTTTTAGGCAAAGTGTTCACGCAATCAAACAGGATTCAAAGTGACACAGCACATTATCATCATGCGGTGGACTTGCGTGCTCTTAACATGACCATGCTGGTTATCTACAGTTTAATTAAAATCAGGCTCAACTGATTGAGGGTTCACATTCAAGACTGAGTTAATTCTTTTCTAACAGACATCCCAAACTCTTTTGATTTACTAATTGCTAAATCAATGTGAACTGAATGCCATATAAAAGTGCTTACAGATGAATAAAAGAAAAGATGATAAACAAGTGTTTTTGGTGCTTTCCATGTTTTCTTTTGTGCTTTTTGTATGGAATAACACTTAAGATTGATTCAGTCATTAAGCAGCAACTATTGTGACAATCGATTTAATCATTTCAGACATTTTTCTTCAGTGTGTGTATTTGTTCTTAAATTCATATTTCCAGGGTTGTAAGTACTAACGGGAGGAAAGTCTTTGAAGGCATCCATGTATAAACTATGTTTTATTGATTAACCAAAGAAACAATTGTCAAGATTCCTCCATAATCAAAACAACAGCCCTTATTATGAACCTTTTACACTATGGTTTGACAAATTACCTCTTTCACAGCTAGGTTTTGAGAAGTAGCCAGCAGCTCTTCTCTACACCTCATCCATGTGACACCACACCAACAACACCATTTCAAACCACCTACTCTCTCCGGGCCATGGCAACCCTGGAGCCCACCATGTGCAAACATGTCAGCTCTACTACAGTCTACCGGCTGCAGATTGGAGAAAGTGGGAGGGCAGGGGTTCAGTAGATGTTTTTGCTGAGGGAACCCACAACACACTGACACACTTTGGATTTTCTGTATCACTCCTGTGCTCAGATTCAGAGATGTTGCCTTTCACACTGTTAGACAAAGAGACATTAGTAAAAGCTACCTGATTTACTTGAGAAGCACATAACTAACCTGCAGAATACGATAACCACAGAGCACATGGACAACAACGCAGGTCATGGTCACCGCCTTATGTCCTTAATGCTATTGTGAATTTGTATTTTCTTATTAGCTGTATTGCCCTTGAAGAGACTTGTGGAGCTCAGTATTGACTTTAAACCTGCCCTTCAGTAGCCAACATCCTGGTCCTACAGGATAACTACATTATATTACTTCAAAACCATATTCTGTGCCATTAGTAGTGCTGCTCTCTGTACACATGCACAACAATAACCCTAACAGCAGGATATAGCATCTATATAAAATTGTCTTGACGACAACAAAAAAAAAACAGTCAAACTGAATACCGGAGCCACCCTCTCCAGGTCAGCTACATGACAACAGTCCTGGAGCTGCCAAGCCTGCAGGTTCTTGCTCAAGGACACTTCAGTAGCGGCCGACACTCACAGCGGGACGTGGAGGTCTCTATCACCCCTGCCAGGCCGCCTCTCGGCTGGAAAGTGGCGGCGTGACCCCGGTCGCGGATACTGGCGCACATTTAAAAAACTGCTGCGCAACGCAGCTGTGACACAATGAGCTCAACAGGAACTCATCCCCGAGAACAAACAACCCGTTTGTCTGCTAAGTTACAAGTCGACACAAGCCTCCACATTAAGGAAGAAGGATTAAAGATGCAGCAGCTGCACGAGAGGAAGCGGAAATTACTCACAAGAAGATGAATATCTGAAAGTGAGTCCCTTGTGTTGTTGTAGCGGCTTTGGGTCATTTCAAATTTTGGACGCTACTCATTAACTACCGTCTAATTAACTCCTACATGAACCCACGAATCACTCTGACTCATTACGGAGCTAAAAAATAAAAAAACACTTCACGTTAGTGTGGCCGATGTGGGGCAGTCCACGTCCCGTCCACACATGGAGCTAAAAGCGTGGAGGTGAGTGTTTGGAGGTGCGTTCACGAGCCATATACGTGGCCCCTCTCGAAGTCAAAGCATAAACGGCATAGTGAGAGTGAACATAAACACAACCAAACACTACTTTACCTGCGTTTAAAAGTTTCATGGCGTGTGTAAACGACGAGTCCAGGCTGTCCTTCTCCGCCAGCAGCTCGGGGAGGTATTTGTCGTCGTTCTCCATTTTGAGTTTAGAGGGGGGGGGGAGTCAGTTTCGGTGCAACACAAAAAGCGTGAAAAAAAAACCCAACTGTAATAGAAAAAAGTAGTCCAGTTATGTAACTACGGAGTGCCGCGTATCCTCTGTGCAGACGGCGCTTTGCATGTGGCTACCGGGCGTCTCTGCGAAAAGACGAGTCCGCTACTTTGCGTGTTTGTGGGTTCCCCAACTGCCTGACGCCGTCTGTACAGCAGCGCTGCCTGGATGGAAATGGGAGAACAAAAGCGGCGAGAGACTGGAGAATAGTCATCCGACTCAAGCCGACGGAAGTGAGCTCAGAAGGACGTAGTTCTTCGGACTGACGCCGCCTACTGTGTGCTGTGTGGCTGTGCGCCGCCTCCAGTAGAGATACCCCCACTGTAAGATTTACGATAGTGGTAATATGGTAACATGTGCTGTGTGGTAATATGGTGGCACTATATTACAGATTCATATCTTTGATATCTACACTGTCAGATAAAATCAGAGGAATTCCAGACAGACACTACAAGTTTAACATTTTTAAAAATATAAATGTGATTAAATCCATTATTTAGAAATAAACATCATCTCTCCGGTGATTGTAATGTTAGATTCAATGCATCACCAGCATCAATGGATAGAATAGATATAATGATATCAGTGCCTCGATGTGTGCAATTTGAGAATTACAGTGTATTTTCCAATATAAAATCACTAGAATAACAACTCTAAAGTGATAGATAGATAGATAGATAGATAGATAGATAGATAGATAGATAGATAGATAGATAGATAGGAGGTGTAAAAGAATAAGTTGTGATGTTAAAAAGCTTAAATTACATACAAGGACAATGTTCCAACTGCCGTATATAAATTGCTATTTGCAAGACATTTCACATCAAGTAGCTATACTTTAAATGATGTGAATAGGATTGAATAGGATAATGATGACGGCAGGTCTATAGTTTAATTTGTTATTATCATTTCAGTTCAGACAACCTTCCCTGAAGTTGTGGGACCCTCATTCCAGGCTCTCTACTGCCCCTTAGTGGCAGTACTGATCATGAGAAAGAGTGGGCCACACACAGCTGAAATGAGTTCCATCAGAAGAAGCCTGTTCTTAGCCCAATCCCCCGTTTTCCTCTCCAATTCTATTGATTTAAAAACACTTATGTGCAAGTGAAAAGCACAGTGAGGAGAGTGTCTACAACAGACCTTTCCACGATTGATTTCTGTGATTCAGATTGTGGTAATGAACCTGTCATGCCACTGAGTGGGGCGTGAGGTGTCAGAGGTTAGAGCTGGCCTAATGCATACAAAGCAAGAGCAAACCATTTCCTGTATATTGGGTTCTTGAGCATATACAGGAGTATGCATTATCTGCAGGTGGATGCTCTTTGAACAAACAGCAAAAACCGCAGGCCATTTGTCAGTCCGCTGCCAGAGTGAAAACTATTACAATCGACCGCAGGTGTACCCAGGCATGCATCTGCTCAAAACAAATGAAGGCAAAAATTGTCTGCAATAAACACTTATGGGAGGCCGAAGACCCGCTCTAACTATCAGCGTTCAGTGTGATCTATCTCTGACCATTACAGTGTTATTAGTGTTGGGGGTTGCAAGGTTGTCCTGACTCCTCTTGTCATTGACAGAATGGATAGCCTGTGAGCTGAATTTCAATTGGCTCATAAAAGGAAGAGTTACTTCTCTTGGCAGGTGGAGGAGTTCCAATCCGATAGCTCGCGCTCTTGCCTTCTGCTTGTGCGGACTTCCCCTGTCCCCTAACATACAGAGTGACAGTCTGGGGTAAACAGGGGCAGATGGAAGGGGGTAAACACTGGGGTTAGGCTTATATAAGCCACTGCGAGCCCAGATCTTTGCATCTGACCATTTTTCATGCTCCAAAGATTCAGAGAAGTGGCAAGGATTCAATTTCCCTGTACAGTTTTATCCATGCTAGGGCAGAGAAGGCTGTAGAACAGCATGTAGAGCATCTTGGGACTCTGAAAATCCACAAAAAGCCAAACTAATGAAATTCTTAGCAGCTCTTTATGGCAGGTTTCACAGTAATTTTTACAAACTTCAGTGTAATGGCAGAGAGTCTACAGCCATAGCCCACATCTGTGTGGCTTCACTTTGACCCAATGCCTTGACCCACTTTAGCGTGCGAAATTGTTCACAATGACAATACCTACGAGGAGGAGTGTACCAATATAAGGTCGCCTGGGTCCCTGTGTGCGAGCATGAAACATTTGCTAATTTGTGTGTCTCAGATGAGGCTGATGTGAAAGTCATTTGTTAATTATATAAACCAAAGTATTCAACAAGAAATGAAGAACTCACATGAACAGATGGTCATTGTGTTTAAGTTTTCAAGTTAATAAGCTGTTAAAAAAACTCATGGGCAGGTGGTCATTATAGCTAGTCAGATTCATCTTCTGGGGATCTTGAATGTCTGACAAAATTTGATACATTAAATAGATGTTGATATATTTGGCACTACAATCAAATCATTATTTCTGCTCAGACACCTGAAATTAACCAAATAAATAAATACAGACAAAAACATCAGCTAAATACTGGAATAAACATTCACTACATGTGGAAACTCACATCAGTGGAGGCAAAAAAAACCAAAAACAATAAAGGATCTATTTTATCCGATAGACTTTCACCTCTACAGTACTTTCTGTAACATCGAGTATCAGAGTAAGCAGAAAATAGAGATAAAATGAAAGTGATGGAGAGACAAACAGAGGAAGAATAGGAATTTGTAAGCTTAAATCCCTTACACAGCGTCAGTAAAGGGTTTTCCTGTTCTCGGGCGGTTTAGGCAAGAAAGCGAGAGAGATGGCTGGGTTGAGTCTGAGGGTCACGCTCAGTTTAGCATCGCTACAAGGCCAGAGAAACCTTTTTTTCCCCAGGAAAGCTTTCAGAACTGTCACACCTGCTTAGATCTGTAACACCGCCCTACCCCCAACCCCCTCTTCCTTCACCTCCTCCCATGTCCACACTCCTGCAACAACCCACGTGTCCCCAGTCACCACAGAAAACAAGAAGGTCTCCCCTCATCCCATCATCACCCAGATGTTATGTCTGTCAATGTCAAGGTGAGTGTCCGTAATCTGTGGTTTGTATTTTAATGAATACAGTGCATGTGGAAAGTATTTAGATCCCATCGCCTTGTGCACATTTTGTTTACACATATGTTGTAGCCCATTGCAAATTGCCCTCATCAACATACACTCAATATCCAGAGAGTGAAACGTTTTTTTGACCAAACACATTCACATAAATATTCAGTCCCTTTGCTCTGACACTTGAAATTTGGCCCTGGTGAATCCCATTCCCTCTGGTCATCTTTGAGGAGTCTCTACACCAGGCATGTCCAAACTATTCCACAAAGGGCCGAGTGGCTGCAGGTTTTCTTCCCAACCAAGCAGCAGCACACCAGACCTGACTCATTTAATCAAGTGATCTCAGTCTTCAGACAGTCGATTGGTCAAACTGTGTGCTCTTGTTTGGTTGGAACAAAAGCCTGCAGCCACACGGCCCCTTGCGGAATAGTTTGGACATGCCTGCTCTACACCTTGATTGGAGTCCACCTGTTGCGAATTTAGTAATTTGGACATGATGTGGAAAGGCTCATGATGGTCTATATAAGGTCTCAGAGTGGAGAATGTATATAAGAGAGAAAACCAAGCCTTTCACTGGATTTATAAGGCCATATACTTTTCTGAAATATAGAACAAAGTCTTGTGACATTAATATAAATATGCTCTCGGAACGTAAAAAACCTCTCAACCTTGTAAATGAAAAAAAAAAAAAAACTAGTCACTGGTATCATCCATCTCCCCTGAGTAGCACTATTTTGCTTTTACTTATATCTATCTGGCAACTATTTAAAAAATGAGGTGCACAGAAAAACTGCTGAAAACACAGTCTCTGGATTAGCACATTGTTTCTGGATGTATGCATTCCTCTTTATCTTTTAGAATGGAATATTTACATGCTCTGATCACCACAAATAAACTCCAGGTGGATGTTTCCAAATCCAGGGAAATAAAACTAAAAGTGCATCAACATGGCAAAGAAGATGAAAAAGGACTTTTGTGAATCAAATGAGTAGTGCACCAGAGGTCACAGTCTGTGACTCGGCAGCGTTATGGACGCTTTCTGAATCTCAAAGCCAATATTTTTGATTTTATGTCCCACTGTTTTTGCTGTATCATTCAGACTCAGCAAATGACTGCCTCATAATGACAGCATCACTCCTCTTAGTGAAAAATTTCTCTGCCTAAACCAGACCTTAAAGGAGTACTCTGACTGAAAGAGGAACTATGCAACTCTGGTCACTTTTCCTCTGTTTTGCTAACCCTCCTCCTGGCCATGTGCATTTGTTTTCATTGAAGCCTACAAGAAAGCAATCCATGGAGCAGTGGTTAATGTTACCATGTTACGACGTGTATACGTGTGCAGTCTTACCTGTTTTAAACAAGAGATTATGGGTTACGGGGTGTGTTTGTGTCGCCGTGCCGACCAAGACGAGAGCTGGAACACCGGCTCAGGGGCACTGATCTTGCAAGGTTGGTTTTCAGCCAAAAGACATTAAGTGGAAGGCAGAGAGCCTCCATTCTTCCTGTAACAAGTTACAAGTCACATGTAACCATCACAATTACTGAAGCTGTTTAATTAAGGTAAAAACGTAGCATAGTTAAGATAAACATCCTGCATAGTTCCTCAGCATTTCATTAGATATTGCTGGACTCACAATGTGCAGGTGAGTGGATGAAATGTGTAAAAATCAATGCAGTAAAACCAGAGATATCCTGAAAAGATAAAACATGGCTACATTTACCCAAAATGCTGCTAGTTTGGTCAGATGGCTGGGTTGCTCTAATAGTGACTTTCACTTTGCACTGTGCTTTCTGCAAGATTTGTGAAGGACTATGTGCATCCTTTCAAGCTAACAACCCATTTATTTTTCACATTAGCAAAGACCAGACCAGAGCTCAACTGGTAGAGAAAATAGACTTAATCTGCAGTACCCAGTAACAATGCGACTGAGATTAACATGTTGCTATGTCTTAAACCCTGGTTACACGACACGGTTTTTTTGTTTCTTTGTTTTTTGTTTTTGTTGTTTTTTGTCGTTCACGATTGTCATATGTCAGATTAGACGATCATAGTGCTGGGAATTTTTGCCGGGTGTTGGAGAGTGACCACACTACAAGTTTCACCCCGACCAGCCGTCCTGTGTCATCACGTCCACGTGCAAGTTCAGAGGTCGTCGGGGAGGCAGATCAAGCCATTGTCAATCTACAGAGGAACATGTCGTAGGATATGTCACACTGGGCGAAAAATGTAGAAAAGATTTGACATGCCAGACTTCCTGTGGTCATGTGGTCCCAGATGTTTGTCGGTCCCAGCCCTCAATGACAGTGACGTGTCTGTTGGGCCAAAATCGGGCTGAATTCGTGCAGTGTAACCAGGGCTTTACAGGGTGCAAAATCAATAATACAGAGCCCTGCACTAGAGCCTGAAAGCCCGACAGCCCGAGGGCCGGGCTTGGGCCAATTATCACCAATTCTACGCCCGTGCAGGGCACTAATGCACAGTGTCTAAGTTGTGCCAGTGTTGGTATACAGGTTCCAGACCCCCAAGTGGGCATGGTCATGACTGCTTGTTAAAATGTAACAACAATACAGTACAGTATTGTTGGTCTCCTAAAGAGTTGGGGAGGAGGTGAAACCCCACACCACACAGTTACTGCTACTGTATCAACTGTCTCTGTTCATCTCCACGGGCATATTTGATGTTCTTCCACCCAGTAATAACCAGATGTTGATTAATGCACTTTTAATAATAATGATAAAAAAGCTGTTATACTAGTTCAATCATATTTTCTGGAGAATGATATATAATGAAAACAGAGCAGTAATATGGTCAGGGACTATCATTTTCATCTGCTGCTCAGGTTTTTGTTGGCTGAACACTTTTCTCATCACCCACCTGTCATTTACTATTACTCAACATAGCACATGCTTGTTAGGTCCTCAACCCAGGGACTCTGCCCTTATATTCATTCCTGGTCACTATCCCTAACTTTTAACTTTTCAATTATCTGATATGTGTGTATGATTGGTGTGATTTGTGTTTGAAAGTGAATGGACCACTTCTGACCCCAGAGGGCAGAGGAGCAGCTGAATTGGTTTACTCACACTCAAGGACTCCATTCGTTATTATCTTAGAGTGCTTTTATTATTATTGTGTATATATAATATTGAGTATTGTATTATTGTTTGTTTGTGTGGGTGTGTGCACGCACATTCAAGTGGACACTTGTGTGTGATTTATGTAGAACACGCTTCCCACTCAGAGGCTTTCCCTCTCTCCTTCACACTTTTCATCGGACCCAAATGAAAAGCCAATAAGGTGTTTATAGACACGTATATATCCTCACATAATGCCCTGTGGCTCGTTAAGTTTTTATATCCAGCGTTACGTCTGGGAGATCACTCAGGTAACTGTTTGCATTCAGCCCTGGTTCTATGTCTTCAGTAAGCAAACAGTAAAGAGGCTCTGGGAGATATTTAGCCTCTCAGGCAGGGTGGTTACATAGACTGAGGGGAGATTTCACTGTGTTGTAGACACTTTTTAACTGGAATTTACTACTCTCCATCTCCATGGATGAACACAGTTTTCTGCTATTAATAATGGAGTAGGTCGCTGCAGCGCTTACAGCTCCCATGTGAAATATTGTACGGCATATTTGAAGTTATTCTATCAGCATATGGTTTTGGTAGACAAACAAGATTACTGTGGATAGATAGATAGATAGATAGATAGATAGATAGATAGATAGATAGATAGATAGATGAAAAGATCTATCTATCTATCTATCTATCTATCTATCTATCTATCTATCTATCACAATCACTCTGTTTCTTGTGTATGTTCAGTTTATGAACTTGTCATCTGGCTGTCACTTCAGCTTCCCCTGACAACAGGTGGACCGTCACAGCCACAGCTCTGCTGCTCAGTGGCACAGCAGCGTCAAACTCACAGCCCATTTCATATGTCAGACCGTGGTCTCTCCTGTCTCCCTCTGCTGAATAGGATCTAGAAAGCACAAATACTATAAATAATCTCTGAAACCAATAGGGGATTTACCATTTGGTTTTAAGCTTTAGTAATTAGAAATGCATTTAGGCCTTCAAAGGCAGGTTGCAGATGGAGATCAGAGGCCTTTCTTAGCCGTTAAAGCTCTGTAAAGAAATGCCACCCTCATCCCCACTCCCCCCACCCCCTCCCTTTCACCTGCTTTCTAGCTTCAGGGCATTTAGAAAAATACAGCCGTAACTCATCCCACATTCAGTTTTTAATGATTGTAAATTATATATCTCTTTTCATTGTGCTTCTCCAAAGCCGTCATTCTTTTAAGGTTTAAAAAAAAGGAAAAAGAAGAAGAAGAAAAAAACAGTAAAGGAGAAGAGAAATCCTGCCTTTGAGGTTCTTTAGCTTTGATCCAGGTCTGTGTGTGTGTGCGGCTGTATGCGTGCTGACGTACGTGTGTGTGTCTGTGCACATGTGTTCATGTAAACAGTAAACAAAAACATCATGTTCCCAAGAGCCAGAGATGTGTGATCAAACACAACCCTCTGAGGTCTATGAGAAAGACCAAGTGTGTGTGTGTGTGTGTGTGTGTGTATGGAAATTAGAGGTTTTTGTCTCTCTCCAGCTAATGACAGGCGCCGCAACTTTGAACGGAAAGAAGAAGAAAGAAGGCGCCACCGTCACAGTCACCACAGTCATCCACCTCTCGCTGCATCATTACCCCACGCTCTGAATGTTTCACGCACACGCTGAATATGGAGAAATGCAATTTATCACCTCTTTGCTCCACGTATCACTAAAAATTATTCATGGGAATTTGTAATTGTGTGGAGGAGACATTTTCCTGTTCATTCCCTTAGAACAATGTGCATGTTCTGACTCAGCTTTCTGCAGCTGTCTGCGGTGAAGAAGCACATCCCTGTGACACTTTGGCTCTCTCCCTAGACATTTACATTTTTGCATCACCCATGTAATGTGCTGTTTGTTTCCCACTGCCACGCGGCAAGGCGAAAGCTCTGCATGCTAACTGTGTAACACGCACATGCTGTTTTGCATTCAGTCCAACCCCACAGCAGAAAAAAAAACATGTCACACCTGCTAATTTAAAGTGCAGTGTTTTTTTTTTTTTTTGGCACTTTGCTGCTTGCGGTTCATGAGGAACACGTAAACAGAACTGTATATCTTTTTTTTGGGGGGGGGGGGGGTGTAAGGCCAGCTCACAGACACACAACAAAGAGGCCATCAATCAAAGTCCTCAGGGAGGTTTTTTTTTTGTCTTTTCATGTATCAGGTACCCCACCTCCTCCCTGTCGTTTTGGGTAATCTGATTGTTCGGTAGGCTCAGCCCCCTCCTCACGTCGAGGTTACGAGGTCCTTCTTGAGTGTCAAGTCAGATTTGTCTGCTTTGGCCTTTAGTAAAAGAAAAAACAAAACAGAAAGCAACACACTCAGCACACACGATCGTGCAGATGCCTGAGTGAAAACGCACTCACGCACAAGCTGAGGGTGCGGCCTCCAGACTCAGACAACACCTGGATCCAGACGCCTGGCATGATGAGGTCTGATGTGGCCTCAGGCGACCCAAGCACTGCATTCTCAATGGAGTACCTCAAATACCTGCAGTGTTTCCTACAGTAGTGAGGTCAGACAGACCATCCAAACCCAGCGGCCAAGGGCATACTTCAAGTGAATTTTAAAGAAAGCTTTTTTTTTCTTTTTTCTCAGTGCTGTTGCAATGCACTGTGGAGCTCTGTGTATCAAATCCTTCACCCAGGAATGGCAGTTCAGTGCAGCCTATTCACCAGAGATTCTCTCTGTACAACAAAAAGCAGACAAATTGGAAGGATGACTGTCACTATAATATATAATTGGACACAAAGTACATAATCAACTGACACATTCTGAGGATTGCTGCCTCCTCCTTTAACACAATTCAGCAGCATACAACACATACACACCAACTGACATTTCAAATACATTTTTTTTCATATCTATAGCACTTAAACTAAAATTTCATCATGGTTTACATTCTTTTTGAAATTGCTCTGAGCTCTAACTCACCTAGTGAATGTTAAACTAATTATATCTGATCAGCTGACCTCACAATGGTACTTTCTCCTCAGCTCACCAACATCAACATCTTTCTTCCATTATGTTCAGCTGGCTTGACAGTAAATGCTTATCCTTTCAAGTTATAATCTGTATGTTTACATTTCATCTTTTGATGCTATACCCATTCATTGTGCAGTAATTGTTTGCAGCACAGTCCACCATTCAACATGTAATATAATGTCATCAAATTATTAAGAGCCTTACTGTTCACCTTCTTTATGCTACAGGAGAACAAGCTATTAAGTCACTGATTATAAAGCGTTTGTCAGGTGGAACATGGGGTGGCTCTTATTATGCACCACTCACAGAAAACATAATGTACTACAGGCTTTGTTAGTGCTCAGCATAATCATTCAGCCTTGTTCCATACATTTTCTGTAAGAAAGAGGGAGGAGCAGCCACAGAGAGCTTTTGAGGTGAAGAACTGCAGGAGACAAGACGTAGGCATCTCACCTCTTAGCAGGGTAACCAGCCGTGTAACCTGGAAAACTACGACTAATCAATACTGACCACCTTCTTTATTGAAGCAACCTGAGTTTGTTTGGCTGCTCTGTAAACACATCCAGCCGTTGATCTTCTGCTGTTTTCCTGGCAAAACATCGGCAAATCAAATGGGACTGAAATGGTCAGGAACTTTACAGAAGACATATTCTGCCCCTTTTCCACAAATTAAAATAGTTCCCATGTGTCTTAAAGACATGTCTGTGACATGCTTCGGGCAAAATACCCCAAGGATCAAACATCACAGCTCTTTTCATTTGCTCAAAACAGCTCTGTTCAGAACGGTCTATTTCAGTGCCCTGTCCCTTTAAATGCAAATGAACCACTGCTCGCCCCGCCCACCCCTTCTACTGGTAACAGGTAGGGGTGGTATTATGCAAATTAAAAAATAATGACATCATTATCAGACAACCGAGGGAACAGCTCGAAAAACCACATGGATTTCAACCTGTGGGCCTGAAGATTACAGATTTTTTTTGTCAATTCTCACATTTTGGGGCCAGACGGCAAGACAAACCCCCAAATATGTGTTAAAGAGCTTCAAAAAGTGATATTTCCATAATATGTTCCCTTTAACTGACAACTTGTCTGTGTTAAGTGCGTACACATTTCACCTGACACTGTAACTTCTGCTGAAACTTTATCAAACATGAATAGTTTTTCAGAATGTAGGTGTTTTCATGGAGCTATTTGTAAACTGAGCTGTTGCTACATAGCTAGCATTAGCATTAAAAGCTCTTTAATTACCAGACCAGAAGAGTTGCTGTCAGTTTAGCATCAACCCCAACCAACTAACTCAGGCCACTTCATCACTACCTATCAGTCTACCCTGAAGACACTGCACCGCTTGGAGGACGTATTATAACTTTTCATCTTGTAATGTGAACGTTCACATTCTCTTGTCAAGTGACAGTCACCACCATCCGGAGGAGAGAGGAACCACGTTTACAAATTACAAAATAACTCCCGTAACAGTCCCAGCTGCTCACAGCTATTTTCAACACTACACGTAAATGCTTACACTTTAAATCCTCTCGGTGCTTCATATTCTGCTGAGACTTCCACTCCTTTAAGCACTTCAACTGTAACTTGCTGAAAACATTTCAGATGCAAAGAATTCATATTTGAATTTTCTTGACTAATAATGTTAATTCACATGTACTGCAACAACTAATGGCGTCATTTTCTCATTGTGGATTTTCTGACCACTTTCTGTTCTCTGCTCTCACATCAACTGTAGAATCCAGTTTGTTCGCACTTACAGGCTGAGATATGGCAACAGCCCACACCTCACCATACTCCACTGACCCCCATTCATATGCCTGACACACATCACATTCCATGGTACGACTCAGTGATTCAGTCACCTCCAAACTTTGAGTACTTTTGTTTCCCCTCTTCCATCAGGCTCAACCCTGCAAGTTAGTGCTGTGTGAAATCCATTAAAATATTCCACCCCCACCACTCTCTTCTTGTGGTTTTGATTATGATATGAGCTGAGGAGTTAATAAGCGTATTAATTACCTGTGTAGGAGACAAACCAGCTCCCAGAGCGAGCCCACAAACCACCCCCCACCCTCCTTTCCTCCCACACACAAACCAAGTACCGTCATCGTTGTGTTTAAATGAGCCATCATCATCTGACTCTGTCCAAGGTCAGCTGAGGCTCTGCAGTTAACGCAGTACCTGCTACGGGAAGTCTCTAAAGTCGCACAGTAATGAGAATAATTAGAATAATACAAGGTCAAGCAGGACGACAGAGGAATCAGGAGAGAGACATGGAAACAGAGAGAGAGGGAATGCAGAGCAGAATGAAGGAGAGAGTGAGGAAATGGTTGTAATCCTCAGAGACTAGATGTGATCACGGCTCGATACTTAAGTTTCTAATTATCTCTTTGTCCAAGATATGCCACACACACACACACACTTGTGTAGGCGAACACACACATCACATCAACAGACGGCACACGCAGCATGACAAGTCTTCAACCTTGTGGACATCTGTGAAATAATGTGGCAAACCTCAGAGGTTCACCTGATGTGACTTATATGTTATATATGTCTGTCACTCTCTCCATAGTGATATACACTTTCAATATAGATGTATCTAGCGCTCCGGGCATGCCAAGGCATAGGTGCCTTCTCACAGCAAGCTCTAGTGGAGGAAGCCAAAAGCACAGCCAGAAAAGAAGAGCATCAGCTCAATGTGTGCAGCGCATACAGCCAGAAGTCAGAATAGGTCAGCACACAGGAGAAGCCCACAGCCCAAATAACAAGCAGAACAAACAGCAGGGTTTCATTTCTCAGCTACAGACCTTCTCCTCTGAATGCTTATAGGAAGTGATATACACCAGCGCTGTCATGACAGTAGAATTTCAACTTTCTTGTACTGCAACAGTCAAGATTTTTCTGTGTAACTCTTGATTGTCAGAAAAGTCAACCAATTCACACTGTGGTTCAAACTAACCCAAGACAAACAATAGATTCTCTGAAAAGGTTCACTTAGCTGACATGTAATTAATGAATCTCAGGGGGATTTCACTGACTCTTTTCACGTCAAACTTTGTTTACAGGTGTGGAGGGGTGCTACTGCTTCAGCGTGAAAAGAAGTTGTCTAAAGCCTTTTGTGTTTCCTGAGGGAGCAGAGTGAAGTCTGACAAATGTCCTCCAGCGATTTCACTTGAATCAGCTTCGGTTGGGCCTGAAGACTAGATGTCTGCTTGAGGCTGCCACAACACACTCTAGTCCCTGACAGAACAGAGCTGCATTGTGGGAGGAGCCAGGTACTGACAAGGACGACAAATACGCAGATTAATAAAGGCAACGTCTCTGGTTCTGTTGCATCAGTCTAGATATTACGACAGTCTGCCCACATGAATCATTTGAGTGCTTCAGTAACTGGTGAAAAAGGTGAAGATTTGCAAGTTCTCTTTGCTTTAAAATAAACTTTGAGTTTTGGATAAGCAACCAACCCTTCTCATTTCTTATTTTTATTTATTAGCACTTAATTGATTCATTGGAAATAGATAGCTGAATCGATGATTTGCAGCTCTTGTCTAATCTTTTCTTTTCTGACCAGAATGAAAACATGACAAAGTGTGATGTCATAAATAACCACTGCATTTCTCCATTCTTATATTCCTGTTATTAAAATACTAACGTGTTATAATATTCAGTTTTACTGATGTCTTGCTGAATGTCCATGAAGTCACAGTCACATTGAGCATGCTGAGCAGACAGCACAGTGCATATGCTTTCTTCTGCATTTTATACACAACATTGGTTTTACAGTTCTCTGCAAATAAAGCTGAGTTATCATTTGCATTTCTTGCCAACTCATCTCCTTGACCCATTTAATGTCTGGATTCTGGTCTGAGTGACCCAGCATGAATTTTCTGAACAGTAGCAGCTCACAAAACTCATCAGCAAACCCGACATCATCTGAGTGGGTCTGTCCTTTTTTCTCTTCTCTTGTCTTTTGCACGACTGGAAAAACACCTTCACACTTTTCTTCTCTTTTCTTTTCTTTTTAACAAGCATCACACCTGAGCCTGCGGGTGCAGATAATGATCCCCTGAGCTACCACAGTGAAGCATTTGCTATAAACTAGCCATAAAACCTATAGTAAAGATTACCCATGATGCAAAATTTGACATATCATGCATTAATTCCTAAAGCCTTAAAGAAGAAAACTCCATTTTTCGTTTTAAATGACACCAGTGGAGCTCATGCCTC
Organism: Caranx ignobilis; assembly: GCA_021432705.1. Lineage (NCBI taxonomy): Eukaryota > Metazoa > Chordata > Actinopteri > Carangiformes > Carangidae > Caranx > Caranx ignobilis. The sequence goes on from MU269991.1 coordinate 12,719,358, forward strand.
ATTAAAACAATAGTTCAACATTTGGGGAAAATAAGCATATTTGATTTCTTTTTAGATAAAAGAATAAAAACCTCTCTTGTGTCTCTATAGGCTATTAAACATGAAACTAGAGCTAGCTTAGCATAAAGACTACAAACGGGGAGAAACAGCTAGCTTGATTCTGTTAAGGGAGAGGAAGTGTGTAATGCTGTAACTTTATAAACTTTAGTAACTTCTGGCAACCAGTCCTTCAAACTACTGAAAATACAATACAACCCAAAACTAGCTGGAGCTACCAAAATGAATTTAGTCCCCTCCAAAAAAAACAAAAACACAGTGGTTTTGATATCAGCTGGTTGTCTGTGCTCTTTGGCCCTGCTCACAAAACACTTTGCCATTTCATCCCTGGCTCCAGTCTTCACCACCAGTTTATTTGGACTGGGACTGGGGCTGAGGACATGCTGGAGTGTTTGATGCGGAGGCCATGTTTTTTAGCTGTTTGACCCTGACTGCTGCAGCTGTCAACAGCCGGAGTGCAGCTCTGTGTCTTCCAAACCCTCTTCCTTCCTCCTTTTACTTTTTTTCCCGATCGATGGGTTACGGCCTTTGGCAGTGATGGGGAATTTGATGCTTGCAGGAAAACAGTTGTTGCAAATGAATTCAATCCCTTACAAAGGTACAGAACTGCTGAACTGCGGTTTCGCTTCACCTTCATCAAGAAAACAATGATGTGACTCAGGAATTAGAGGTGGGGGGAAGAATCAGCTCACGCACGCTGAGTTTTGGCACCGGTATGTACAAGCTTTTATCTCCAGGTTGTTGGTTTTTTGTGAGTTGACTGTGTCTCTATATACAGTCAGTCTCATTAGCATTCATGTGGCAGAGCAGGGGCCATAAAAGTGACATCGGCAGGAGCGTACCGTAATGGCCTTTTTTAAAGTAATAATGTACTGAGTGGGTATATTTATATGAATGTCACAATGTGTGTGATGGTAAAAGGGCAGGAGTTACAGTGTGTGTGTGTGTGTGTGTGTGTGTGCAAGTCTCTATGTGTGACGGGAGGTTTATTTTCCTGCTTCATGTGGCTGCTGCACATCACATGAAGTGAAAGACAGCACTCTGGCATCTTTTACGCTCCAATACACAGGAGAATAAATTCCCTCACAAGACCACCCTATTCTCCACACACACACACACACACACACACACACACACACACACTCACACTCACAGCAGTATCAGTCTAAAAAAAAAAACCCTAAACATTAGGCACGAGGAACTTGCTGAGAAGTGAAAAGCCGTCTAAGCTGTTGATCCTGTTTGCTGCTTTGAAATTTTCCAGGAAATCTTCCTTTTCAATCTTTTTCACTGAGGGATGAGCGCGTGGCGAAGGAGACTGGCAGAGACGGAGCCTTATCTTTGGTGGGGCAGAGTAACACCCTATGAAGCTCAGCACAGTCAGGTGCTTCATCTCGTGTGTCCCCTGCCAGTTAAGCCTAAACCCTTATGAAACAGCAGGGCGGCTGCAACATGAAATAATATGAGGGAGCGCTGTCTGCTAAGCCACTATCTATGGACGACATGCTAACACAATACAGAGGATCTGAATGTTGAGATATCTGGAGATAGGACACTTTGTTGATTACATCCAACAAGTCCTTCAACCAAGCATTCGGTCGTGACTTGTGACAGCTACCTACAACTGTTCAGTCATGTTGAGAAAAGAGACAAAATGTCATGGGTTGTCTCCTGTTTCTTGTTTGTCTTGTTTTATTTTAAAGTTCAATGTCCTGTCTTCCTGTGCGCCGCCACCACCTGTGTCTTGTTTCTCCCTTGTGTATTTTACCTAAGAGCTCTTACCATCGTCTGCATTCGTCCCCTGGGCTTGTGCTCTTCCTGTGTTCCTCCTCAGTTTTGTATGTAAGTTCTTTTTCTCCCCCTGTAATTTGAATAAACTATTTTTATTGCACCTTATCGGTTTCCATGCCTGTCTGCATTTGGGTCCAGTCCCCTGCAAAACCTGACACTGTCAGGTTGAGCGGAATGTGAACCCAAATGCAGACTCAGGCCAGGACAGGTTAAGCTGAATGAACAGGAGATTTTATTGTAACTTTCAGGGAGCAACAAAAACCACAGGAACATGGAGGACAAGCACAGGGAGCAAAGACGATCCAACAAGGACAATGGGAAGATACACAGGTTAAATACACAAGGGAACAAGACACAGGTGTGAAATCAACACAGGTGAAACACATTGGGTAATCACAAGCAGGAGAACACAGGAAGACAAGACATGGATTTCAAAATAAAACAGGAACTAAGGACAGACAATGACAGACAGGACAACCAGTTGAACAGGTGCAGGTGAACTTTACTTTTGTATTCTACAACTGCCTAACACTCCGCTCCTGTGGCACCTTTCTCAATGCCAAAAGTCAAAAACAACAGGACACATACTATAACCAAATGAACTAATTAACCAAATACTGAAGTATATCTAAGTACTTAAACACAAACACTGAGCATGATTGTTGCCACTAATCCTCCCTGAATATGTAGCTGCTCAGAAGATGTATTACAACCTCTTGTGTTGTAATCACAGCAGTGGCTGAAGCTCTAGTCAAGCAGCAACCACCACCACCACCTTCCTAGAAAGAACCAATGTTCAGCAGCAGAGGAAACTTAAAAACAGCTGCTCAAAGGTGAAACATTTTCAACTTGTAGAGACACGTCTTTGACCACTTTGACTTATATTTGGTTCATCAATACACTTGTGTCTGTCTATTAACATAGTGTGCAGTCATACTTCCTCCAGCAATGGGAGTATACATGTATTTGGGTATTGCTTTCAGTGACAAACAGAATTACTGCCAATATATATCTTATTGATATATAGATATACTTTTTCTTTCTTTTTCACTCCTTAAATAATATTTTGTACATAACAGTACATATCTTTGTTTTACATCTATTTTTGTACATAGTGAATTATTTATATTTTTATTATACCTCTTCACGTATCCTGTTCTTCTTTACTACTGTTGCAAATGAATTTCCTATACGTGGGATCAATAAAAAGTCTCATGTCTTATGTTGTTTACATTTGGTTTCTGCTGACACCAAGTGGCCAAAAATCTGTTACTCCATTTCAATATAACGTTGGCCAGACTTAGTGGACTGAAAAGTTATGACCCAAAATATAACATCCAATTAACATTTCCTGTACTACCGTTTAGCAGAGCACTCACTTTTGGTTTTTACATCAAGTGCTAGCTAATCTGCCTAAACTGCCAGCTTGTCTGCCACCCTTTGAACATTTGATTGTTTGCTCTGTTGGACTGGTTTTGGCTTGTTCACTGTGTTCCAAGTACAACATTTGTGAGAGATGACTTCCTTTTTTTTTCTCCTTTCCTTTTCTCCTGCAATGTGAGCCTTTGGTTTTCGAAGACCGCAAACGCAATTCACATGCCCACAAGAGCTTGTGACATACTGGAGGTTGCGTGTTAAACAAGCAATCAAAGCTGTTGCTTTCTCACAAGTCTCAGGACTGAAGAGGAAAATTTTGGGAAGGAAAGTTATTGAGCAAAGCGCACCCTGCTGGGATTCAGTCCGTGGCCATGGAAACCTGAGGTTTCACTGGACAAATCTCACTGTCCAGTCTCAAAAATAAAGCGTGGACGAGTTTGCACATTTTCCAGATAATTCTTTGATGAAATAAAGGTTAAAAATATACCTCCTGCTTTCATGGTGTCTTATTTTAACATTTGACAGCTGAAAATTAGGTATTTCAGCAACCAGAGGTTGACTTTCTTTCAACATGAAAGGGTTTTTCCTGCAGTCTGCAGCCCTACTGAGGGGGATGATGAGTTAAGAGAAAAAAGAGAAAGTTACGGGGGCCAGAGAGAAAGACAGCGGGAGTGAGAGAGAATGAAAAGGAAAACACATAACTAGCTCAGAGGAGAAGTCTCCGAGGAGAGACGAGTTCTGCTCATTTCATTTGAACCTGCTCGTGTTCATTTTTTAAAAAAGTTGCAAGATGCTGCTGAGAGACGCTCTGAATTAGGTGAGGAATAAGTTGGGAAGCGATAAATAAATAAACAAACAAACAAATGAAGAGAAAAAAAAAGTAGTGAGATTGTGACAAGTCCTTTGTGGAATTTCTTATCTGACTGGAAGAAGGGGGACCGAGGCCCTGACAGATTTAGGGCACAGCGTGTCATTGTGTGTGTTTCTGCGTGTGTGTGTGTGTGTATCTCCCCTCCCCTTTTCTTATTTGTCCTGTGAAATAGGACATGGTAAAAAGGTTCCTACTCATCTACTGTGGTGTCATTCTTTCAAGGGCAAACAACCTTTTTGTCCGGCGCTGTGGCCTTCTTCAAAACACACACACACACACACACACACACACACACACACACATTGTATGCACAAATGCTGTATGAGACATCGGGCAGTGGAGTAGATGGAATTTTCTCTCACATTCACACAGATTCTTCAGTCCGCTGCCAGTCTGAAGGTAACCTTTCCCTTCCTCTCTTTATCTTCCTCAGTGTTACACTCTTCCCCACACTCCGTTTCTCACCTCCCCTTTCTCGCCGCACAAAAGATCACCTCGCTAAAAAGGTGAGCCTCGCAATGAGACGAAATTTAATCAGACAAGAGAGGACATTTAATGGATCGCCAGAGGGAAGAAATAAACAGTGACAGCCAACTCCACGGAAAATGCCTGTAATCAAAACACAACTGTAACTGTCGGCGCTACACAGTAATAACCACTGACAAATTGAATTGCATACTTTTCATGCCACTTGTGTCATCAAGTGTTTTGTGAGGCAACTAAAATAGCTGGGAAATCGTTTACCAAGCCAGAGGATGGTCTGTGCAGTCAGCAAAAAAGGTGACGGGTCATGAATTCTGTTTTCCACAGGGGGGGAAAAAAGAGGATGAAAAACACTTCTGAGGGAATGAATGATAGAAGAGCCACGTTGGTCTCAACGCCTGACGCTGCCAAAACACACCTCAGTGGCGTGTTTGCTCGTGTGTGTGTGTGTGGGCAGGGTACTTGTGCACCTCACTGCCAAGGTGTGTATGTGTCTGTGTGTTTTGGTGTGTATGTTGCCTGTGTATACAGCTGGAGCATGTGAGTGAATGTGCAACTGAACCAATGTAATTAAGGCCTCTCTGCTGGTATTTCACCGGGAACGGGGCACAAAGTCAGCGAAAAGGGACAGAATATATTGAAAAGCCGTATCTTAATGTGTAATAAAGCCTTTTTGTCAAGAGTTAAATGAGCTGGGTCATACCAGTCAGTGCAGAGCTGGAGCGTCTTGTAGAGTTGGAGCACTTTTCTTCCAGTTATCGAGTTCAACTGTGAATCAGTAGTTCTCTAAGTTCAGTGAAGGTGCAGAGGGAGGGACGTCTGTCACATGAAGAGGACAGGTCAGGTGTGTCCAGGTGTAATAAAACAACAGGAAGTTGATTATTGTAGTTTGGCTGCTTCTCATCATGATCTACAGCTGCAGCAGAAGCTCACTGGAGCTATTTAAAGAGGATTTGTAAGTTTTTCTATGGCAATAGACTTCAGCATGACTGTAATATATATATATATATATATATATATATATATATATATATATATATATATAAATACTCTTCTACCTGAAAATGACTTTTTCCAAATCATTTTGACATTTGATTGACTGGTATTATACTATGTAACTTAGGTTGCCTGTCTGGCACCTCTATAAGAAGTTAACTAGGCTTTTAGATGTTGGTGAGAGAAAAGACAGGATTCAAGACCAACACCAAACTCACCATCTTGTTGCTGGACCATAAGTCATGTCTTTGCCGGTTATGTAGACTTCAGCCTGTCAACAGCTGCACATGTACCACCATCTGTGAGCAGGGTTCAATTGAGATTTCGATTAATACTGTACTGAGAAAGGGAATTACATCAAGAGCAAAATGACTCAGTTCTTGGTGAATCCTGTTCAAACATTAAGATGGATACAAGTGAAAAAAAGTGAGATTTCAGCACAACTTTTACTCATTTTTCTCTGTTTCCAACTTGATCCAAACAATTTCTTGAAACAGAACTTTCCTGCCAAGTTTCACAGCTTTTCTTTCCGGTTAGATTTTTACACTGCAGCATTAACCTGACAAATGCACATTCAAATGCAGTTACTCTGTAGGATACTGAGTTTGCTTCAGGCTGTTAAACGTAGCAGATGGCTGAGGTTTTGCTGCAGCTCGGCAATTCACGCTGCGCCAGACAAGACAAAAACACACAGAGCTGTGAAATACGTCAGTGTGATTGCTTACACTTGCTGACACCCGTCATATTGTCTCAACCTGTAAATGAGTTTGAACAGCCAAATGTTAGGAAACAAATTTCACTGTGATTTTCAAGTTTATTCTGTGCGTACATAATAAATCGTGCAGGTTCAGATTTTCAGGTTCAGCTTCAGGTGACTTTATTAGTACCCATAGGTAGGTAGGTATTGGATTTGTTGTGCAGCAACAGCAGAGGAGAGAATCTGCAACAGCAACACTAACAGGGCACAGACACACCACAGACATGACAGACAATAACTGTTGTTAAAATATAGAATTCAAAAATAAGTGTACAAACTATTATTGCAAGTTGGTTCAGTAGTGACTGCTCTAGGGCTGAAGAATCAACTGTGAACAATGTCTCCCCCATGTGGCTGATAGGGAGAATTGCAGGTAAAGATTAGGCCGTTCCCCTAAAACTTTTTGCATTCCACTGGGATATAACCTGTAAAGGGCATGATTAAGTCTGCAAGCATGCATACATATGAACACACACCCACCTTTGCACACGCATACACACACACACACAACTATAGACATGTATACACACTTTTAATTAATTCAAACCATTTGGAGGAGCTCCAGACTTCAGCCTCAAGGCCAAACATTCAGCACGTAACAGCTTTCTGAGGGATTTAGGGGGATATTATCACGATGCCATTACATTACATCAGTCAATGTGTCCACAGGCAATAAAACACCAATGCTTTTTCTAAATGCCAATTTACAGAGACATATTAATTTCACCTTTTTGCATTCCACCATCTCCTCTCGCACGCACACAGCTTAACTGAAAATCAATTAACAAGCCTGAGGACATAAATATTAGCTTATGGAACGATTTTCTAGCAACTCTTGAGGAAATCTTTTCTCTGGAAAAGATTTGACAGCAGAGACTGCTCAGCATGTTCATCTGATGAAGCACACACTGTCCCCTCTGGAAATTATGCCATTACCTACATGTGCTATGAGGCTCGCTGAGGTGACACTGCAATTATTGATATTAACCGTACAAGCTGTGATTTACAGATACAAGTACATACTGACATGTTCCAAGTGATACTTAAATATTGTAAAGGTACAAAGGAAGAAGAAATTAAGATTACACCAACAAGTTGACATTTCAGGAGAAATGACCAATAAATGACAGTAAATTAAAAGAAGTTTTGTAAATACTGAAATCCACAAGGCTCTTCAGAGGATTAGTTTAAATCTGAGAATGAAAATAATATGTTTTTATAGAGAATAGAAGATCAGCAGCTGGAATGTGCAGCTGACACATCTGCAGAAATGATATAGTCATGTGGACATGGAGCAGAGTCACAGAGTCAGATGAATGATTTTAGCATCTTGTGGAATCAGTGCAGCAGAGAGCTGAGGCTGTGTTGAGAGCAAAGAGAGGAACGACCAAGTCTGAGTGTTGTGTTTCTAATGAAAAGTTTGAATTAACTCCAGAGTGAGAGGGACACGTTCAAAAGCTCAGACTGACATATGAGTACCAGTGGACATGTCGGCTGCTGAGAATATCTCAGCTGATGTTCATCTTAAATATTAATATCTCAATTTCCTTCTTAAATCCAGTATCAGCCACACTCCTGACTGTGTAATAACATTCTGATGAACTGTCCTGAACTGCAACAGGCACTTTACTGAGCTGCAGGACATGCAGAAGGAGGTGACGGGAGGAGACAGCCAGACGCCCTGCAGGACGTTTGGAGCCTCCTCCAACACCACCTCCCATGGGAGCAGAAGTCTGGAGCTGGGAGCCTCCAGCTGCTGCTCTGTCAGGCTCTGTCAGACATAACTTCTGAGCCTGGCTGGGGATGCTGGGATGACTGTGGGTTTATTAAACTGTGTTAAAACTTCTGAAGCAATATTTAGAAAAGAACTTATTCATTTTGACTTTCTCTACACATGAAAAGTGGACTCAGCTCTGCAGAAGGTCATTAAAGATAGGTTTACATGAAGGTTTTCCATTAATGCTCACAAATAAAAACTGATTTCTGCTTCTGCTTCCTCCTAAAAGAAGAGGTGATAGCTCGAAAAGGCTCTGAAGTCAAGGATGCAGCTGATGATGGTGGAGGAGGAAGTTCTAGTAAAAGACAAAAGGTCAGTCTTTGTGTTTTAACCAGCTAGTTCATATGTATTCATTTTCCAATATCAACCTATTGTAACTTAAGCTAAATGTGGAAATCTAACAGACAGTAGAGTCTTAATGTGTGAACAGAAAGTCTGCGGTTTATCACAGTGTAAAAAGAGGCCAGGTAACTTCTGTAAAGGAGACAAGTAGAGAAAACTATTCTAATCCATTCGCCCATTATTCATAAGGAAGCACTTAAAGAGAGGGACAGTGAGGCAGAGCAGCAGCTCTAGTTAACATGAACAACTTTTATTTTGAATGAGCAGCCACAGACTGGGAAGATGTTAACATGTTCCCTCTCTTCTTAAGGGGAAGGCTGTCTACACCAGTGGGACCAGTAAAATGATGTGGTTGTTGTTGTTGTGTATTTTGCACAGCAGCAGACACAGGTCCTGTAAGGACACAGGCAGATCAGCACGGAGCAGAACTGTCAGAGTCACTGAGCGTCTGACTAAGACCTGTGGAACCACCTGTTTAGGCAGCCTTGAAGAAAAACCTGAAGGCGCCGACAAGGAGTAAATAGAAAAGTGAATCCGTTGTAAATTCAGGCTGCAACAGCGTCAAGGGCCGATGACTTCCTGAAACACACCACTCCTTTTAATGACATTTCTTATTTTCTTGTATTTGCTTGTCATCTCCTGCCTTCACTCCTGCTGGCCCTGCTCCCTCCTGCACTTCTTCACTTTACTGCTGCATCACAACAAAACGTGGCCCCATCCTCACTCAGAAAGCTCTTTGTGTTCATAATGACTTCACACATTTTCATTCTCATCTTTGCAAACGCATTTATTTGATGCATGGACAAGGGACGACGTTGCCATCTTGTGTCGAGGAGTCAGCCACTACACTCTTACACAGTGGCCCTGAGAGCTCAGCACACAGCAGCACAAGTGTTTCCAGGGGACACTAAAAAAGTGATGAACCGGGCTGAGAGCTGCTGTTCAATGCCCAGTTGTGACTACTGAAGATAAAAGCTCTGAATAACAAAGTACATCTCAGAGGCTTTGCCACTTGACTCTCCAGTTATTTTTGCAATAGTGAGATACTGTGCAGAGGGCTATTGGTGGGACTTCCTGTGGCTGTGATTACACCTTCATGATGAGCTTTCCTTGTTCCTTAAACACCCCACAAAAGAAATCAAGACATCCCATACTGATTGTTTACACTTTTATTATTGTTATTGTTTTCTCATTGTCAGATAAAAGCAGATAGAGAGGAGCATATTCATCAGAAACAGCGTGCAGCTTTGGGGGGTTCCTTGTCCAAAGCTGGACGAGTGACCTGTCTGAGGTTGAGTCTACGTTAACAACACAGGGCAAACCCCACTGTCATAAATGCTACATTACACTGCTCCGTATCATAAACAGTCACAATAATGGCTGCTGCGCTGTCACTGCATTTCCATGACAGTCAGCTTGTAACACATTCATGACACACAGTTATTCTGAGGTAAGCTAGAGTTGGCTAGTGTTGTACTGAGCAAATATACTATTCTATCACGTACTGTATATCTATAGTGTTGTGACTGTGTCATATCCTGCTCCTGTAAGCACAGGTTTCTGTAGCTCTTCTCTACCTTGGCATAGCTTTGGCAATAGGAGGTAACATGTTAGCGCCCCGGTGTGGGGCCGTTTGAGAACAAGCGTCTTTGTCCATTTCATGAACAATTTAGGGAGTGACTCCCAAGGCCTTGGGCCAGTGAATATAAGGGACTACATGATGCAGAGTTTACGTCAGCTATTCATATTTCAAGTCTGACAAATAACAGTTTCTATATACTGCTACTGTAATCTGAAGGAAAGCACCCATAGACGTGTATATGATCTGGGTTATGTACATGTCTAGGTCCAGATGCAGGGAAGATGTCTGCGTCGCTCCCTTCTCTTTCAATTATAGTGAGATTCACTTTGAAGTGCAGCTTTGCAGTCGGAACAACTTACAAGAGCTTTAAGCTTTAGCTTATTCCAATAGGAGAGAAGGTGCTTGTAGCGTGTAGGCCAACGCATTTTCTTATTTGTTGTTTTTTTGGATCACATTTGTCTTTAGCGTTCTTTCAAACGTTACAAAAAAGAAATAAAAGGAAAAAAAAAAAAAAGATTCATCAGAGTAGACTTATGCAATTAGTCTAGCTTCACTGGCTGAGTTGAGGTTTGACAGATTGTGAAATGAGGGTAGACTACAAAAATGACCAGAGCAGCATTCAGTATAACAAAGAAGACCATTTGATGACCAAGAGACACTATGATATATATATATATATATATATAGATATGTATATATATCATCCTAGGCTTGTTTTGCTAATATAAAAAGGTATAAATAACACATCCAGTTTTGGTTAAATACAGAATACATGAAGAAAAACAAAGCATGTGTTAAGACACAAAAAGAGACCTGGTGCAGTTCCTCACCGTCTTTATCCACCATTGTTTGGGATTACCTGAGATTCCAGTTGTCCCTCAGGGCTTTACGGATTTGATAGCGACAGCACTGACTGATCGACCTGTTTGCCCAATCGATTGATTGATTGGGTCTCGTGAACCCGATGGGGTCAAAGACGTTCAAGTGAGCAGGAAAGAGGAAATTCTTACCACCACAAACCATGTCCTTGATCTCATAATTCTTTATCCCCACCCTGCACAACCTGACCTGCAGGCTCAGCACGTTCATGTCACCACAGTCCATCCAACTACCACTCTGAGAAAGCTAAAAGAAGGCATGTAGCGAAGACAACAGAAAGGCTTAGCTTCAAATGGGCGAGGTATCCTTTACATAATTCTCCCTCTAAGGAATTTAGGCTTTTTAATACCATCTTGGAATGCTCTATATATTGATATATATATATATATGTATTTATATTTATATATACTGTATATTGCAGTTAATATAAGCAGGATTACTGTTGATAAATACAGTGGCCTCCTTACCATCAGAGGCACCTCAGCGAGATTCAGCACCCTTCTCCCTTTGATTTTTGGGTGTCACAGGCCTCAAAGGCTCTGCATGGGTGGTGGATGAGGATGATAATGATGATGATGATGATGATGATGATGATGAGGAGGAGGAGGAGGAGCCACTTATTGTTTTCCTATTTCATCTGGTTAAAAAAATCAAATATGATGATGCAGACTACACCGGCTTTGGTCACTCCTCATCCACAGTCTCCCTTTTTGAATCCTCCTCTTTCTGTTCCAGGACCTGAGGGGTGGGGCTTGGCAGGGCTGCCACCTCGGTAGTAGCCAATGAGGAGGGGTCTTGTTGGTCTACAATCCTCTGGGAAGATGCATCTTCCTGCGGAAAAGTAACAGGAGATGTGAGAACAAAATATAAAGAATTTAGCAGCTTTTTCTCATGACATGATTCCTGTCGTCATCTAGTGACCTCCCTCTTAGCAGTTTGAACTGTTTAAGGTCTCAATAGGCTCCAAACAGCCTCAATGTCCCCACGAACAGTTTCTGTCTTGTAAGTTTAGCCAAGCGGCTCAGGAAGCTTTACAGACTGTGTTTATGTCGTCCTGCCTGCTGTGAGCAGCCAACAGCTGGCTCGAGTCTCTGCTGTAGCCCCTCGTGACCTCTGGCAACTTCTCAATTTGTACTCAGTGTAGTAAACAGGAGCGTATGCCCACCTACCACTGACCTGGCTCAAATGTAACATGTGAGCAGTGTTGCCAGAAATATCACCAGCAGAGAAAGACAGAGGAAAGCCCTGTGGATGTTCTCTTCATGTCAGAGCAGCAAGAAACACAAAACACAGTAGAGACACAGTCAGCGTGAACATGTGTGTGTGATGCTCTGCTGCAGGTCAGGGACATCTGCTGCTACGCAACCAGTGTCTCTCTGTCATTTATGGCTTCTTACGGCACATATCTCCAACCACAGGTGGTGCTGCTAATGTTTATTATAGCTGCACTGCATTTATGTACATCACTGCTGTCTCATTAGCACGGCTTACTGCCTATGACTATCACATATCATTATTAATTTAGGTGTCTACACACCAGAGGACAATGACAGTCATATATTTTCAACCAATTATAAAACCCAGTGTTTCCTCTTCTTTCCTTGTACAGCTGTGTCACATGAATGCAAACATACATTCTAATCATTACATCTGCTGAGCCATTTATCCACAGCACTCCTGATGTGTGAGGACTCTGCAATACTGTTGAAAATTACAAATTATTTTCTGAGGGCAGAGGAACTGACAACATGGCAATTATAAGAGTAGCAACCAAAAACGTAATAACGGCCAATAACTTAATAATTTTGGCCATTTTAAATGTAATAAAGCCAATACTGTAATAACTTGACAGTAATGTAGTAAAACTTTTGAGCTGATAACGTAATAACTTTTTGCCAATAATGTAATAAGTTATTAGATCATTGGCTGGTTATTACGTTATTGGTCTAGTATTACAAAAACCTTTGAAAATGTAATAACTGGTGCCGACAATGTCTCTCTGTCTCTGTCTCTCTCTCTTTCTAACGATATGTTTGCAAATGGAAGAAGTAAGAACTGTAGACGATCAACAACCTCCAAAACATAACCAAACTTGTGTATTGAATGGTGTCTGCCAGCCAGTTTATGTTTCAGTCATGTATAACTTCCTACTTCAGACAAACCATTGGAAATAGACAATGTGAAATGTGATAATCCCAGAGAGAGAGAGAGCACACAGAGAGAGACTATGTCATCCACTATACCTATTTTTGATTAGCAAACTGCACAAAAACTGCAAAAAAGTATTTTATTACCAAGAACTGCAGTCATATTTATGTATTATTACATTATCTGCACCAGTTATTACATAGTTTTTTTTAATACTAGACCAATAACGTAATAACCAGCCAATGATCTAATAACTTATTACATTATTGGCAAAAAGTTATTACATTATCGGCTCAAAAGTTTTATTACATTATTGTCAAGTTATTACAGTGTTGGCTTTATTACATTTGAAAGGGCCAAAATTATTACATTATTGGCCTTTATTACGTTTTTGGTTGCTACAAGGGTCAAGTACAGGGAGATGCAGTACAAGTAGGTGATCACAGCAGGACATAGGTATGCTATAGTGAGCTTACAAACCTACATGAACCTTTGCTCAGACTTGGTCCACAGTCTCAGGTACAGAAACACAGTCAGAGTGTATTTCTTAGAGGAAAAGGCTGTTGGATCAACAGATTTTAAGAACCGGGATAAAAGCCTACAGATCTCACTATCGGTTGTCTAGTTTCGTGTCTCCATGGCAACTTACTTGTTCTGAGAACCGATGGGTCACCTGATCAGCAAACTCCTGCATCTCTCCCTCCTCACCGTTTGAGTGGCAGCTTGGACTTGGCACCTCAATTCCATGGCTTTCCAAAATGGCAGCCTCTAGTCGTGTCGCCAACAGCGGAGAATGGAAACAGAGGAAGTATAAATGTCCATGCAAACTGTTCCACCGTCTACAGACAGGGATAAACATGGCCGCAGGCCTGCACCTGTGACTCCAATTATGACATGTAAGGTAATCATGTTCTCACCGATATTTGCTCTCCTTTTCATCTCCTTCCGGCGGTTGGCAAACCAGTTGTACACCTTCAACGCCGTCACACGCTCAAACTCAGACAGTTTACAACCTGTATGACGAGTCACAAAATATTAATAGTAAATATTATAATAATGCTGTAACTTACACTTTTATGATTTTAGCAAATCTTTTATTCTAGGGGCTGGAAACAGTTAAGATCTGGTGTTTTTACTCAGTACATAAAGAAAGTGAAACAATAAATGTTCAAAACTGCCTTTGATTATTACCTGACTAGTCAATGCATCAGAACTAATACAGATCAAGTATGCCATTTTTATTCAATGTTGGAGAGCAGACTTTATTCTATTTTTAGATGTTTCCTTGGGTCACTTCTGACAGAAATGGGCCCAATGCACTGAAAACATCTCTGAGTACCTGGCTTCTGAATGACAGAGTTACAGGCACTGGCGATCTCCTCCCGTTTGGCTTCATCTGGATACTGGTTCTCCATGAAGAAACTGGAGGAGACAAACAGCCACAGTATTGGAAATGGTTAAATCACATGACATCACAGGCTCCGCATTCATTAAGAGACGGCACCAGTCTGAGCAGCACTAGTTACGCCCTCATTTTACACCTCATCAACTTTTAGTCTTTGTATTGAACTGGAGGAGAGAGAGGACAATATTTACACAGTGGAGGAGCATCAGGAGAGGGACTCACTGTAAAGGAATAGATTAATGGATGCATTAAGTGGATTAATTTCTGCAATTAACGCTTTACCCACTTAAATCCCCTCTTAGGCCTATAAATATGACGGATCCCTGGTAACACCAGAAATGTAGGTATCCGCGTAAAAACATTTTCCTTCCTCATGCCCACCTGCTTTATAAGCCTTCATGACTGAGAGAGACTCAGTATCTCACATTACAAAACACACTGATCAATTTCTTCAAGCCCTCTTATCCTCTTACCCTCTGGGTTGACCTATCCTGTTCACTCTGTCTTGCACACACACAAACACACACACACACACTCGACATCAGTTTCACCTCTACTTTATCGTCCTTGGGTCTAAACTAGCTCATAAGGATCAGCACTGCAGAGGGATTGCGTAATCCGAGGGCACTGCTGGTGAGTGTTGTCTGAGGCCCTGTGTGGTCTTATTACTGCCAGTGGCCAGTCTGCACCCTATACTTATAGCAACCATGTAATAGAGAAATCAATTGCCAGCAGTGGGTAGAGGAATGCCTACTCCTCTTTCTCTGCATCTGGGAAGACTGTCTGGGACAGAGAAGCAGGGACACAGTACTCCTAATTGAAAAACCTGCATCAGAAACCCAATGCTTCTGCACCGAGCAAAAGTCACAGTAAGACCCGAATCACATGGGAACGACATTTGTGAGGACTTGATGGTTGACTTTATCAAGTATTGACATGTTCAGACTTGGCTGACACAAACACATGGAGGTGTTAGTAAAGCATGGTTGGACAGTAACTCCTCCTTTTCATCATTTGGTGCAAAACTCAATAAGTGATGCATTTGTTTACAGCAAATCAAAGATCAAATTGAACACTCAGTGCCACATTAGTCTACTGGAAATGTTCCTATGAAAAAAAAGTGTTATTTTCTTTCATTTGGATACCTCAAAGACAAAGTTATTAAATGATTAGCTCTGTAGATTAGCATCAAAATAGCAAACAGGAAGAAGCAGTTACATCTGAACAACATGGAAAATGATGCAATTATTCAGCAGATAATTGTTATGAGTCATTTCAGTTGGAATGGTCATGTGTATTTTCCAATTTCACTGAATTAAAATGTAAAAATGCCATGTGTTGTTGTATTAACATGTACCCTGACATCTAGAGAATAATATCATTTATAGGGCGGGGGGGCTTCACTTGAAGGAAGCTGATGGCTCAACATGGAGCTCCTGAGCTGAGGAAATCTTCATTTTCAGCCATTTTCCCACAGGACATGAACGCAACAGCACAGCGCGCAGTGATATGAAGGGAGAGAAAATAGCACCGAGCGATTGTGAGGTCTGACTTTTTCGTGGACAACGGTTTTGTGATGCAAATGTATTACTCTTTTGAACGCTTATTGTTTTGAGAAGCAAAACGTTTTATTTTTGTGACCCCAACAACTAGCTGGAACTGCTTTCTTCAACACCAAACCTGGCCAGAACTCTGCTCACGGGACGCAGTAGGGGAAAAGTCACTGTTGATGCATGACACTGCTGATGGGGACGTCATACAACTTCACGTCAAAAAATCGGAGCTATCCCTTTAAAATGAATCCACCGACACTCTCTCACCTCTCCATGATTGATTGGCACTCCTTCCTCCAGGTGAACCTGCTTCCTCTACGCAGCCTGAGCGGCCCGCCCACCATCCCCGCTCTGTCGCCAGACATGATCCCTGTCCTCCAATCAGGTTCCTCTTTTACCAAAGATCGCATTGACAAAGTGGCACCTGAGTAGGAGACAAGATACCAGGAACAATTTGACTGTTGAGTTTGTGAAAACAAAGATGAAAGTGATGATGTTCAGACAGAGGCTTAAGTTGCAGAGTGAGAGACCCACAGCAAGTCATCACATGTATAACATCTAACACTCTGCCTGTTGCCTCAGGTATAATTAAATAATGCATTTTTCAGTCACCCATTGCTTATCTTTTACTTTGATGTTCTTTGGTGTGGGCGGTGCTATTCATAATACATAAAAAGATTCTCTGAAAAACTTTCATCCTGGTCAAATATTCAGTTCAAATAAAAACAAGTGGAGCCAGGCGTTGACAGCAACACTGTATATCTCCAGCATGAACCCTGCTGTCTTTACAACACACGACAAAGTCTCTTTGATCATAAACATGAACGACTGTAGCCTGTCACAGGAAATGAGCTCCCGGTTTGGACTCTATCAGCTCCTTACTGTGTTCTTAGCTCTTTTCAAACTGGTCATTTACTAAATCAGGCTGCAACACTAAAAGTGTAAATGCTCTTGCTAATAAAGATGGGTAATGTGACTAATAGCAGCTTACTGTCTCGGGCTGTAATAGACTTGGCTTCCTTGATCAAACTCCACCATGTTTGAGCTTACACACAGCCACAAGAACAGCCTGTAAGAGCATTCTGTTAATACAGCAGAGTCGAGAGGATTTTAATCGTATGGAGCCACTTCAGTTTTAGCATTAGAGGTACAATCCTTTAGTTCATCTCTGCTGAGCAAAGAAGAGCAACTCATCATGTGGGAAGCATTTCAACAGTGTTGTCAAAGTGGCCGTGGGTTTAATAGCATGCAGGCCAGCCGCATGTGCGAGCACTTCTTGCTGCAGGCTGCTGAGGCTGGGGCGGGGAGGGGCTGGTTACCTGGCTGGGCCTGGGCGGCCGCGGCAGCGGCAGTGTACCACGGCAGCAAGTGCATCAGCAGCTCTCTCTGCCTGCTCCACACAGGGTTGGGGTTGAGGTTGGTGTTGGGGTTGGGGAGGATGTTGGGGAGGCTGCCGCTTGCCCCTGCTACCGTCCCGTCTCTGTCCCCTCCCCTGGCCCTGGGCATGGGACTCACGCTGTGCTGGCTTTCACTCCACCTCAGCCCTTCAGTCGGGACAAAACCAATGGTCAGGCAGGCCAAAAGCCACGGATTAGATTGTCAGACAGGTTCAGGTTCACTGGGTTTACTGACACGCTCCTGTAGACCTGTCTCGCACTTTTCAGTCATGAAAAATTTTAAAGTGTGGATTTCAGTGCATTTGCCAATTTAAACAACCGACCGCTTCTTTCGAGTTTCATGATGAGCAGGTCAATAGGAGACTACGTCAGAAGCAAAGCACTGTCACCGCTTTGGTTTTGAAACACTGCAGAGAAACGTAGTTAATGTTAGTATCATTGTTAATAGCCTAATTGTTAGCCATGTGGGAATGAAAACCAGCACCAGAGTACCTCCAGCATCACGGCTGCGAACTACAGAGGAGCTAAGGAAGAGCTTGGGTGGGCAGGGGGGAGAAATAAAAGATCAAGATGAAGGAAGGCAGCAGGGACAGCAGATGGTCCATCAGTGGCTTTGTTTATTTTACAGAACTGCTAACGTAAAAAATTGCGACTTCTTGACGTGATTTATTGTGAATGCAGGTGGTCGGGTGCAGCTGTTTGAAACAATACCAGAGTTTTAAAGGTAGATGTACCCCTGTACCCTTGGACGTGGAGAACCAACCCAAGCTGTTACTCTACCCTGTACAGACAAAACCGCATTCACCCACTAAAGTTTCATTTCCAAACCAGAAGCCTTAATTTTATTGATTAGCATCTCCTGTGACAGGACTACGTTTATCGTTTGTCTTTGCTCTGAAACTATAGATTTGTCTCATGTCCTTCCTTGACCTCACAGCCCTCGAGGACCAGGATGGAGTTAGCGTGAGGAATTAGAGGTGTGTGGGTTTATACCATGCAAGAGCAGAGGAGGGGGTGGGTGGGGTAAGGATGTCAGGGGAAGGTTAGCAAGCAGTGGTTCACATTCAGGAAACACAAGAAATATCACGTTTTTAATACAAGCATACCTTCCTGCAGCAGTGCATCTATAATCTGTTACATCAAGCTGAAATTCAACCTCGGTCACCTTCCTCATCATTAGTTTCCTCTGCCTCACATTCATCATCCTCTGTAACGATCTATACTCCACTCATCTGCTCTGTAATAGCCCTACTCTTCGCCGCAACTCCTCAGCCCGTCTCACCTGGGTTATTCCTCTCCAGCAGGTACCAGCGGTAGAAAGCTCTGCGTTTGGAGTCGCTCATCTCCAGGCCTTGCTGCAGCAGCCACTGGGAGATGTAGCTCTGGCTGATGCCTGCGTGTGTGAGGCAGGAGGACATGTTATCTTAACACGCTAAAGACTTGATTTATTTCATGGTGCACCAGCAGCATCTATACTGTTGAGATCGGCCGTGAGCCAGCTGTGGACTACCACTGATAGAGCTAATGAAGTCAATCCCATGCCAATACTGTAATTAAGGCCATGTGAAGTGATGGAAAACCTCATGAAGTGCAGAATTTATTTTTTTTGAGAGGTTGAATCTTGGATGTGGAGGCACAAGCCCCACAGGCAATACCAACCTGCCTTTTACTTACTGCATTATTACATCTATTATTATTCAAAGGCCAGAAGCAGGCAGACACATTTAGCCCAGTGGAGTTTCAGCTACACTGCAGCCTGAGTCAGATTTTATTTATTTAAACTAAATGTTGTTGATAAGAGGTTGCTGTACCATGGAGACATGTGCCCTATAATTTGATATCCTAATTCAGGATGTAACATGATGTCAGTTTCTATACAGAGAGATATAAAAACAGAGTAAAACATAAATTGTAAAATCATTTATCAAAATTGTTGGTGATTAATCTTCCGTTAAGTGAGAATCCTTCCTGAAATTTTAGCTAACTCAGATCACGCCATCCTGTTAGATTTCAAAGTAAAAGTCTGTAAAGTAATGTAGACAGTGACAATGACAGCTGCAGCTGAGGGGATTCTACTGAGCTGAAGTAAGTTTTAAATTAACCATTCAGCTGGTTGACAACAGCAACAATCAGCTATTACTTTCATAATCAATTAATCATTTTTCTTTTTTTTCATTTCTCAGGGACTTTCTACTTTCCTTTGTCTCATGCTGTGGTTCAATAAAAACTGAAATGAAAACAGAAAATCCTGCATACAACCAATAAAATACACTTCCATGCATGCAGCAGACTGGAACATAACCACTGCATGTAATAGTTTCAAATTCATTCACCCACTTTGATTGTTAATAGCCAGTTTGTTTCAATGTTTCATATTGCTATTCAGTGATCTGGAGTGAGAAGCTAAATATAGTTTTCTTTCTATTTAATGATCCAAGAATCAATTATGTGTCTTGTTTGAATCAAAGTGAAAGTGGAGAATGAGATTCCCGCCCCCACGTCTCAGCGCTGCTCCTAACAGCCACCAGCTGACATTTGACATGTGTCATCCGTCTCTGGAGCAGTTCACAAAGGCGTCATGAAAAGCAGGGTACCTGTGACTTGGCCTACGATTGCCTGAGAGATCCTGCGGTTGTTGAGGAAGGTTTTGATCTCCTCTTTCACCAGGTTGCTGTCTCTCCTGTAAAAGCAAATGAAAGCCCATCATGGCATGAGAACCATTACACTGTGGTTAAAGCACAAGCCTTTGCTCTTCCTAACCTTATTCACTGATGCTTCTCTTTTTTCAGCCATCCCTAAACACCTGACCTGAATTAACTCCACTAATATTCTGTAGAACCAGTCTGCACCTCTGGGGACAGAAGCTGTCATTATCTGATGTTATAATAGTCTCTCTTTGTCTCTACTATTCTTTAGGTCTTTCTTTTCAACTCATCCTCACCTGGTGCTAATCCATCTGTGGCTCTCTCTTAACAATTAACCACCCTGTTCCTCCCCTTTTCCCTTCTCACCTCATGTACTCCTCCACCTTCTCCTCCAGGTCCCACTCCTCCTCTCCCATCATGTCGTAACTGAACGACCTCTGAACAGCCACGCTGGGAGGGTAGAGAGGCGGTGGCGAGGCCTCGTAACTATGGCTGGGGGACAGCGCTGCTCCGTCCAGGCCGGACGTCTGCGTAGTCGCAGATGCCAGGGACAGCGAGGAGGAGGAGGATGATGATGAGGATGGGGCTGGGGCGGCTGTGGTTGGGGTGTTGTTGGATGGGGCCGGGTGAGAGTCACAGTGCGACGGGCGGTGGTCCGGGTCGAGCCTCTCCAGGGACTCCAAAGCGTGGATGATCTGAGGTTTGGTCATGCCCGAAAGACGCAGGCGCTGTAGGAGGTCAATCTGTTCGATGGTGTAGCGGGGCTCCACCTCACAGCACTCCATTCTGGCATCTGCATACATAATGACGGGTGTTGCCACAGTGAACTTGAGACTGGCTTTTTGAATGAAATACAACACCAATTTTGTAAGTGAATATGAACCAACTGTAGCTCTATTAATAAACCAAAGGTCTGTGTGACTGGGTTGAATCCTCACCAGATAAACAGCAACCCAAAGTGTTTGCAGGACATACACAGCTATATTTGTCTCTACTCAGCACCTTTGATAGACCTTAAATTTAGAGACTATGTTGTAGACTTTTTCAAAACCTTCCAACAAACTGATAACTGATGAAAGGATTATTAATAGATGAAAACACAAATAAAAAAAGAACACACAAGGCTGAATTCAAACACTACACTTCTTTTGTTTGGGTTCATTTGTCTTGAACGCAGCACTTAGTCTGAAAATAACTAAACGGTTGTAAGTATGCCATTATCAAATGATTACTCAATAACCTTGCTGACACAAGGCTGGTTTACAAAACTCAACTTAGGAAAAGAAATACACTGCATTCTCCTCTGAAGAACCCTTGGGTCATTCAAAAGTTTGGCACCCATTCAAAACACTTGGCACAGACAGTTGGGGCTAACCTTGCTCCATTTGTCCAGGGTGGATTTAAAGAAAGATCACCCTGGCATACATTGCCTAACATCTTCTCCCTTCAGCCTAGTCAAATCTGTCCTTTCACTTTCTTTACCTGCCTTTCCTGTGCACAGTTGTAGGGAGCGCAGCTTCAACGTTCTCCATTAATTTTAGTGATTTAAGAGTAAATATTTCATGAGGCTAATTCTAAAATCTGGCAGTTTGACATGACCTTGTCTAATCGAAGAGAGAGAAAACTTGGGGAATATAACTTTATATGATTAAGAAATGTATGAAACCCACTCTTCAAACTAGGTGTATTTTCATGATTTTGCAAAGCCATCCACCAAAACACAGTGGTGAGTAACAACAAACTGGGCAGGGACTCCTATAAAAAAAAAAAAAAAAAAAAAAAGTTGTTCTTGTTAAATGTGTGAACAATCCATCAGGAGGAGAATTATCTCTGGTATGCTTCTAGTTCCAGACGGTCAGATATGTAAATCTGTTGATGAGCAGGACAGAGTTCAGTTGCCAGATTTGTGCAAAGACTTGGGTTTGAGATGTGTTTGCGGGACCGCCGATGTCCCACCTCAGCTAAAGTTGTTGAAGTCATCCAGTGTCCACATGCTGGTAATCCTGCTCCCTTTAGTGCAAAATCAAACAATCCCGAACAAAACAATAACAAACATGTTTTGGTTTTCCACGGCAAGTGAAACGGTGTCCCGTCATTGACGCTGTCTTACCTGATGGAGGGGGTGACACAGACACGCGCCCCGGGAGTGGTTCAGTGCGTGGGGTCGCAGCGGGGACACACCACTGTCGCATGGCTCAGCGGAGTTCAGCTCGGCTGGACCTCTACGGAGTAAGACAAGAGAGTTGCTGCAGTGTGCTGCGGCTCAGCTGCCTCTATTAGCATGCTGGCAACCCTGCAGCGGCGGATAACTCGCTAGCAGGCTATGTTGGCTAAGCTAACACGGTCAACTCTGCCTGGTTCCCCTGAGCACCAGCCCCTCATCCATAGCTGGTTGCGAGACTGCTGTACTAAGTTCGACAGCGTGAGGTAAACACAAAGCGGAAGCACTGTAGTGTAACATTCACAATAAAAGCATTTTATGGCCTCCCATCAAAAGAGAAAAAAGATCGTCGCATGATTACATTTCCAGAGAAGACAGAATGATTCTTACGTGCTGTTGTTGTTGTTGAAGAGAAACATATGGTCGTTTTGACAAATTCTTGGCTGCTTATAACCACCGAGTACACATTATGCAGTGTAAATAGTTCAGAGAGGAGTTATTGGTGGATTATTCTTGGATGTCTTTGTCACTTATGTCCACTATGGACTTAGAGGTATTATTAATTGAAATTCATTTTGCTGCACATAGTCAATCAACCATGTAAAATGTTGTACAATGTAAAATCCCATTCACTGTTTAACAAAGTTACACTACGGTCCTGAACTTTGTACACTTCAACAGAATGTGGATCAAAAAGAGGAAAAGAAGTGTTCCACATATTTACACTTTAACTATTGGGACCAGAGAACATGGTATATTTTCTTGAACGATAAACTTTGTGAAACTTAACAATCAATCGTCTCTCACATTTGACAAAGTTTGTACAAACTGTATGTATAACAAGCACGGTGACAGAGTTCGCTACTATATCACAGTAATGTTAATTTAGGTCGTTTAACTTCTCTAGTTTAACTTATGTAGTTTATATCTACTTAAAGAATTGTCCCTAAATGCAAAGTGTGCTTTTATTTTGAAGGTTAGAGGAAACAACTATTCAGTTTGGCTAACTTGATGGTGTAGTCTGTCTAGTCTCGGTTATCAACTTATCTAAAACTTGAACCCTGGAGGTGTAATTTACAGTATCACAACATTTTACACGTCTGCTATTTGCGAAACCTTTCCGGTTAAACGTGGTTTCAAATAAATATTTAATGTATTCGGTCGAGAAGCTGGAACTCAGCCAGTTGCTAACGAGTTAGCTCGCTAGCTAGCAAAGTTAGCTGATAGCTAGCACCAGATTGTCCCACCGCGGAGCACCTCTCTTACCTCCCGTTGCTGTGGAGAGAGCTGCAGCCGGCTGGACGAGGTGGGAAGACGGTGAAAACAGTAGAGGAAGTGTCGGTCCACTCGCCCCCACTAAAGAAAGTAACTCCCCGGCGTGGAGCTGACGGTTAACTAGCGACCAGAGTGTGAACGGTGCAGGGTCATATTGTCTTTCAGCTGTGCAGTGGGGAAATACTGTATGCAAGTGTGGGAGTCTGTCTCAATTTATGACCCCTCACCCGACACCAGTCAAGCAAGCAAAATTATAATTA
This sequence comes from Caranx ignobilis, assembly GCA_021432705.1. Taxonomy (NCBI): domain Eukaryota; kingdom Metazoa; phylum Chordata; class Actinopteri; order Carangiformes; family Carangidae; genus Caranx; species Caranx ignobilis. Next base: position 12,743,114 of record MU269991.1, read on the forward strand.
TGATTTCCGGTTATACTGTACCTACTATAAAATACTATAGATCAACATAAACAACTAAATGCGCCGAGAAGAAAGTAAAGGTTGCATGTTGACTACATTATTTGGAAGTTAACGTATCTCGTATATACTTACCTACTGTAAGCAGCTTTAGTTGTACTCTGATTCCAGCAGTTAAATTGTTTATCCTCTTATTTTGTCTGCCAAAGGAAAATATGTCACTAAATATGTCTGCCTTGACGCAGCACCAGCCTACACATAAGTGGCTCTGTCTCTTTACATAAGTCTATGATCTATTTGCAGATATAAGGTGGCTGTCACGTCTACAAGCCTTTAGTGAAGAAATTACAAGAATGGGAAGTGAGTAAAACTAATCATTGTGATCACACAAGAATAGTAATATCACTTAATTAATGATGATGATAATAAGAGTAATTGGCTACTAATAATGCAGCTGTTCTGGGATTTGAGTTCTGTAAAGGAATTTGAGCTTCAGCCACAATAACACATGGAGCCTGATGATGTACTTGATATTAGAGGTGAGTGGTTGAAATTAATTGATTTTGGTGTGGCTCCCTCTGACGTTAACAATGGGATGGGCACTCAGCCTTTTTCTAGCACACATTCACACATGTTCACAATAATAGAAGCAAACCACCGTGCAACACAGCTTTGCTTTGTATGAACATTGGAAATAGTAAACTATTAATCTGAATATAGATTTCTGTAGAACACAGTTCAGTGTAGCTGTGAATTAATGTTCAGCAGTCGGTCTGCCTCTAGACCTGTGGGAATGCTGTGCCTTTATTCTGCTGTTAATTGTACAAACCCAGAATGAGGGGTGGGGAGGGGGTCATTGTTGTTCCAACAGCAGAGGTAGTCACAGACATTGACATTTCTTGTGTAAACGGGCTGGTCGGCATTACAGGACAGACGCTGTTGTATCATAACTCTGACTTGAGTACCAGCATGCTGAAATCACTCACAGTATTATGCTGCTTCATGTGATTCAGTGTAAATAAAGATGACATACCCACAAACCCAGGGGTCTGCTCAATAGTATTTGTGATCTCTATTTAAAAGAGGTTCATACCTCTCCTGCCTGTTAGTAAGAGTTTCTCCTATCACCAGTTCCACTAGTGACTGTGGCTGAAGAATGAGTCTATGTTTGCTTTGCTCAGTATTTCTCCCTCCCCTTCAACCTGTGCCAAGAAGGCAGCAGTAATAAGTACTATATTAAAGAGCCTTTGTGCCTGATATGCTCAGTTCAGTGTGAGTCCAAGCAATCTGTATTTGAGCACTCAGCAGGGTGCGTGCCAAATTCCAGGGGCTTGTAGAGTTCCTTTTTCTTGAACAGGTCCAGTCTGACATCAGAGACAACACCATGAACTGGGCCTTCCTCGAGGGCCTCGTTAGCGGGGTGAACAAGTACTCAACAGCATTTGGTCGAATCTGGCTTGCTATTGTTTTTATTTTCAGGCTTTTGGTTTTCCTGGTGGCTTGCGAGAAAGTTTGGGGCGATGAGCAGAAGGACTTTGACTGCAACACCCGCCAGCCCGGTTGCCACAATGTCTGCTACGACCACTACTTCCCCATCTCCTACACCCGTCTCTGGGCTCTCCAGCTGATCTTTGTCACATGCCCGTCCTTGCTTGTGACGCTCCATGTGGCCTACAGAGAAGACCGGGAGCGCAAACACCGGCGGAAGTATGGAGAAGATTGTGCACCACTGTATAAGGACACCGGCAAGAAACGAGGGGGTCTCTGGTGGACCTACTTCTTCAGTCTGCTGTTCAAGATCACGGTGGATGCTGTGTTTCTCTTCCTGCTGTTCTACATCTATGAGGCCACCTTCTTCCCTCCATTGGTCAAATGCAGTGAACAGCCATGTCCGAACACTGTGGATTGCTATATTGCCAGGTAAGTGCTCCTTTGCTCATTGGAATCTCACTGGCTGAGCTTGGTTTCTGACCTGTATCAATAACTTTTAATACTGTGTCTCTCATCTTTAACCATGTTTTCCCCAGGCCTACAGAGAAGAAACTATTCACCATCTTTATGGTGGTGACCAGCTTTGTGTGCATCTTCCTCAATCTCTGTGAGGTCTTGTACCTGTGTGGGAAGAGGTTCAGTGAGTGTTGCAGAAGAGGTTCTCAGTCCAGGAGAGGAAACTCATTCATGATGACCAGAATCCCTGTGAATGGGAAGGAAAACTCAGCGTACACCGATCGTGTCCCGGAGAAGGAAAAAATGACTGACAATTGCAACAGAGAAGTGGGTGTTGAGAGTTCAGCCCCGGCGTACAGCGTAGCAGTCTCCTGAGTTTGACCTCAGACAATAAAGTAAAAATCTCAGGTGGATTTTATTCTGTTGGCAGTTTTTTTTTTTTTGTAAATGTTGTTTACAAAAGTGATATTACTGTTAAAACAGTTTACATCCAAGATATGCAATGTTTTTATCCTTCATGTTGTTGAGCTGAACATATATGTAATACTTTTTTATTAGTTTGAAATTTGTAATGACTGATGTCTGTTCTTATGTTAATTTTTTGTTATCTATTTCCAAAATATCATGACCACATTTTACATTTACTGGATTTGCAGTGTGTACATGAAAAATAAAGTGGAAAGGAGGAAAACACCAAAGGAGCATGTGCAATGTCATGAACTTAACTCAGAAATATACAGATATCATTTATATTACATAAAATAAACCACCATCCTGTGAAATTTACAGTGGTCTTTCTTTATTACTATATAAAAAAATCAGAATCATTTAGGTCATTAATAATGATTTCTTTACAATACAGAAGGAAAAATGGGTGTAGAGCAGTAAACTGAGTCAACAGAGATTCAGAGTGTGGAGTGAAATGCTGTAAAGTTGTCATAAACCACAACGTGTTACACAACAGTTGCTACATTACAAAAAGACTAGTTCATGGTTAGTGATGTGAGGATCACTAGTGACAAGCTGATAAAATCTCCACTCCCACAGTAAGTCTCGCAACTTGATGACAATTAAACATGTCCTGCATTCATCAGTGGCAGAAGAACATACTAAGATTACATTTGTGAAAAGACAGTATCGTAAAACTGAATGAGCAATAGTGTAGCACAGTTAGGTGGAGCCACCTGCTTGGCATCTTTGCCTGGCGCACCTCCGACAGTGCCCCTCTGCCTAATAAGGCAGTGACTGTTCTTACCTGAGGACTGAACAATGAACAAGTAAAGGCCTCTATCTGATTTTGCAGCGCTGGCTCTCTGTATCAGCTGTAGTTAAAAAGTCTTAGAGTGTTTACTCAAACAGACGTACCATAAGGTGGTGGCCCTGTTTAATCCTGATTATTCAAAGGCTGCAAAGGGGCATATCTGCACATTAACTAATGGAACTGATATGAAGTCACCTGTAAAGAATCGTGGTGATCAGGGTAGGTAAACACCAAAGCCAGGACCACTGGTACACTCGTTTTGTATTGTACCCTGTCACCTTTATGAATTTGCACAGTCACACTTGACAGTATTATTTGTTTGGTTAAACCACTGATGTCTAAGTCTACAGCTGCCACAGTGCATTCATTGTTCCTGGAGCTCTTAGCTGAGTGTCAGTTCTAAGATAAATCGATAAGGACAAGAAGCTTAAAAATTAGTAAGTAGCTGGAGTTTAAAGGGAACCTTGGGGTGGTTGCCAAAAGTGGCCACACCTCCAGATAATGGCCAAGAGTTGAGTCTTGTACTCAGTCAATATTGGAGACCCACTGTAGGAGAGAAGTTGGCCAAAGGGAGCAGTGGAGCCCTTTCCTGTTGTAAATCTATTTCCAAGACATGATCGACTGAGTGGTACACCAGAATTTATTAAGGTAAGCTAAGAGAAAACTTTGTCCAATTTACTGAAGTAATGTTTTAGATGTTTCTAAAAGCTCATATTTTAGATATTTCTAAAATATTGCTTTCCAAAAAGCAAAGAAGATTAAATTTACGAGAAGATGACACTGTAATGATGGGAAGTAAGAGAGGCAAGAAAAAGAACTCCACTTTTAAACTCTAGCCTTAAGTTTCCTAAAGGTGTGGAAGGCTGAAAGCATGTATTGTTGTGCAGTGTGAAAGGTTTTATGTACAAAACAAGCAATTGATGACTGAAGCAATCTCTCTGCAAAGTACCAAGGTCTGTTAGGGATTGGTCCAGATCCGTGAAACATCAGAAAAGAAAACACCCATCAAAAATATGAAGAAATATAATTTTGTATTATTTCACTGACTTTGACTTTGTACCTTTGCTGTGATCTAGGTCTGCATAAAGTTTCCCCACTCCTGTGGAGCCACAGGTCAGAAGAACTGAATCAACGCTGAACTCATGGATTGGAAATTTCTCCAGGGTCTTCTTAGTGGGGTCAACAAGTACTCCACTGCCTTCGGACGCATCTGGCTGTCAGTGGTCTTTGTCTTCAGGGTGCTGGTCTTCGTGGTGGCAGCCGAGCGTGTCTGGAGTGACGACCAGTTGCACTTTGACTGCAATACCCGCCAACCTGGTTGCAAAAACATCTGCTACGATTACTTCTTCCCTATCTCCCACATTCGCCTTTGGGCTCTGCAGCTCATTTTCGTCACCTGCCCTTCGTTCATGGTCGTTCTGCATGTGGCCTACAGAGAAGAACGGGAACGCAAGTACAAGGCCAAGCATGGTGAAAATACTCAGCTGTATGACAACCCAGGCCAAAAGCATGGTGGTCTCTGGTGGACTTATCTGATCAGCCTGTTTATCAAAACCACCTTTGAAGTCATGTTTCTCTACTTCCTCCACTACATCTATGACAGCTTCAAGCTGCCCAGGAAAGTCCAGTGTGATGTCAGTCCCTGTCCCAATTTGGTAGACTGCTACATTGCCCGGCCTACTGAGAAGACCATTTTCACCTACTTTATGGTGGGGGCATCTGTAGTGTGTGTTGTGCTCAACATCTCTGAGATTTTTTATCTGATTGCATCCCGTGTGGCAAACCTCAAACAACGAGGCACCGTGCACACCACACCTAAAAAGATCCACCCTGACAAGGACTGTGATGGCTGCAGTTTGTCCCTTACATCCTAAGTGGACATGCAGTGTGGACAATTAAAATGTCCGTTTAGCCCTCTGGTGAATAAGTATTGGGTTATCTCTTTTTCCTCTGTTAAAGATTAACTTCACCTTTTTTCAAGTCTGACTAACTTCAAAAGCCACATGACATATGTAGATTGAAAAAGTTGTTGGTTGCAAAAACCCATATTAATGTGAAATGTCAGGAGTGGGATATATCCACTTCATTTGTCTAATTCAGACTACTAAAGCCTCAGGTGAACTACAGGATGCATTGTTGCACAGAACAGTTACTGGGGACTTGGTCCCAAAAGTCTTTAAGTCAGGAGACCTCCTCTACATGGATGTCATAACAATAATCACAGCTAACACTACTAACTCTTTCAGTGTGCACATGGGCATGACAAAACACACATGGAGACCACAGATGGTAAACCTGTCCCCTACCTGTCCCCTTTGCTTTCTGGTATTATCTTCACCTCAATGATACATAATGTACCAACTGATCATTTAATTAAAACATATTTGTGAACATTGTCGGCATAGCTACCTTACAAAACGGACATATTTGTAATGTGTTCCCTGAAAAAGATTGTCAAAGCAATGAGAATAAATTTTACTTTTCAACTCAGTCACAGAAAACTTGTTGAAGTGACACATCTCTTTTTCTCTTCATTTAATGACGCCTTTTCTCCACCTGGTGGCACTAAAGGCACACTGCAGTATCATCATGCCAGGTGTGTAAAGCCCTCATGACAGTCATCACCAATATGATCATTCACAAATCTAATGATTGTGCTTCAAGTGTACATCAAGTCAACTTAACCAACTTGTGTCCATGAACTGTGACTTGTGTGGAAGTGCTCATTTTTTAACTGTCTGTTAATGTGTCTCTGTGATAAGCTTTGATCCAGGAACCAGATCTAGCATAACAGACTGATGTTCCTTACCACACTGGCAAAATGCTAAAAAAAACAAACAAAAAACCTTCAGTGTATCATATTTCCATACCACTAAAAAAACAAGAAGGCCGGGTAGAGCACCTGTCCTCATTTACATAAACGTTGGCTCACTTTAATTTCAAAATAAAAGCACAAAATACCTCACTGTAAAAAAGGATTTGTCTTGAATTATGTATGTAAGAAAAATTTAGCAAAATATCTGTTTTTCATTTTAAACAGTATATATTACAAGTTATAGTCGGTTGTGTTATTGAAAAACATTTCTATTAAACATTATCAGAGCCTACGTGATGCGTTCGAAATTTAGATGAGATTTATTTTGAAATGTTTGGACGGAGTATCCTTTTTTGTCTGTCCCACTCTGAGCGGTGCGTCTCAATTTGAGGTGAAGAGATAATAGGGAAGAGGACGCACAGGTCAACACGTTACTTCGTATGAATGTAAACGAATGGTGACCTGACGGAGATGGCCGGTGCAGGTAACAATTCTCTCTGGGAAGTTTGTTTATGGAAATTGCAGACGGTGTTTGTTCAGAAGTCTCGGAGTGTTTGTTAAGGTGTGGTAGCAGGGTGGCTCACCGGTCTGAGGATGATCCACTCTAATATCTCGTGAAGGAAACCTTAGAAATTGCATTATCACCACTATGTAGAAGGTTGGTGAAGTCATTTCACTGGTTCAAGTGTTTTACTGTTTTCAAACAGGACACTTCAAATCAGTGGTGATCAACACTGATCACCACTGATGACACACATTTAGCCCGGTCTTGATAGTTTACATAGGTTGAGAGGGTAAATACTTGAGATCTATAGTGTCCACACACCCTTTGAACCGCATGGTTTGTAGATAAATCTGAGCAGTTTTAAGGCTCAGATTCAGAAATGCCTTTTGTCACCTCTGCACCCCTCTGTGTTACTCCCTCCTTACTTTTGAAATTGCATTTGTCCCTCATTTTTGTGTTAAATTTTAGTTTAAAATGTCATGTCTTCACTGTCAGGAGCAAGTTGAGAATGTCTGATCTGAATGCTGTGACTCATGTGGTCATCATTAAAAGTAATGTACCTTCTACTCATTGCCTTACTTTGAAACAATTTTTTTCTTCTGGTTTCAGAAGAAACAGTTGTTGCTTTAGCACATTTATGCTCTTCACTTCAATTCTATGAGTGTTGAATGTAGATGAGTATTTCTTTACATTCTTCAGTCTACTCTATGCATTTGTTTGAGACAGTTCCAGTGTGCACATTCTGGACTGTAGTTATGTGCTCAGCAGCTAATCATTAATGCAGGTGACATCTTTGTGGTGGTTTCGACCAGTCTTCTCTGTTTAATACCAACGGTCAACAGGTATGATGTAATATCATCTGAGATGAATGCAACTGTCTGCTTTTTTCTGACTTTTTGTTATATTTCACTGCCCGGAGCTTGAACTCGCTTCTCTCCTTTCCTCCTTCACTCCTCAGGATTGTGTTGTTCCAACCTGGAGGAACCCAAGGCCCTCATGAAGATGGGTCTCAGCATGATTCTTATTGGTCATGTTAACTTCCTGTTAGGAGCACTGGTGCACGGTGTTGTGCTCAGACACATCAACCTTCACAAGCAGGCCCGGGCCATGGAGTATGCTATCTCTAATGTAGTGGCTCTCACCTCCGGCCTGGTGGTGAGTGTATGAAGACACACACACTGCGTTCAGACACAGTCACTTGTTCCACATATTGTTAAGTGGAAAACCTATGTGTTTTCCCCAATCAGTCTAGTCTCAGTGCTGCATTAGACTTTTCTTTCACTCTCCACACTTTGGTTGGAGTGCACCTGTGATAAGTTCAGCTGTTGACATGCATCATTTCTCTTTCTCTCCTGTCCTTTCCTGTCTCTCACTTTTACTCTAGCAGACAATCAAAAGAGCAAAGTAATGGACCTGTTTGGGATGCACTGAATATTCAATATTTTCATCTTCAAAAGTCACAGTTGGGTATTGAATAACAAGTCCCGGCCAGGTTCCTCTCTTTTTTGTGTCCCCCTGAAAACAGCTCCGGTGTACTGTGTGAATTTGCAGTGCATTTGTATATTTGCAAGTGTTTTTAATCTGCAGTGTGTTTCGTGTTCAGGGTCACTATACAGAAGCTTTTCCTTAGTGTGAGTTTGCAAGGAGTGGCTCATTAATTTCAAACAGATCAATTGAATTGACAATAATTGCATAGAAAGTTAAAGGGCAATTCCATGATGATCACATTTTGGCCTGAGAAAAACAACTTCACAAACACACACAGAGGCACTTGACACACATATTTGAAAGGCTTGTAAGAACAACAACACTGTCACAACATGTTTTTACTTGGCCTGTTTTACTACATTGAGACTGGCTGAGAAATATATGATGTGAAATCTTGGCATTTTTTTCAGGATGTCTGTTGTTGTTGTTTATTCCTGTCTAGTCATAATGGAACAATATCTGTCTTGCATCTGCAGGGAATTGTTGTTGGCATTCTGGCTATCATCCTATCTAAAAACAAGAGGAGCAGAGGCCTGGTCAGTATCACTTACATTTTTCCAACAAATTGTTACTTTTTTGTTTGAAGGTTCTCAAAAAAAGATGATATACTTCACTGACCCCTCCCACTTATCAGATCAGTATTTCTCACTGCATTGCACACACACTTCATTCTCTTTGATATTTTTCAGCTTTTCCACACTATCATTCTCTGCTTGCTCTTTATCTGTGAAGTCGGGCGAACATAAAAAAATCCCTTTGCGCTCCTCCATGTTGCTTCAGGTGTCTGAGCCCAGCCCTGCATAGCTGGAACGGTCTGTTTATTCTGTCAGCTGTCAGGCTGCCCAGACGGGACTGACAAGGCAGCGGCCTGAACAGAATGAGTAAGCTTTGACTAACCTGCCATGATAAACCACTCCCGCTTTGGCTTTGTTAGTGAGAGCAGCTGTGAGCTGGCCAGGGCAGACAAACAGCAGGTTACTACCTCATCTACGGTGTTATCTTTAGTCAGCCATCCAAGCATCACTTGGTGAGAATGAACAACATGTAATCTCAGCACTCCCCGTTTCTAATGTGAACGTAATTCTTTATCATGTTCCAGCTACTGCAGTTTCTAATCTCCCAGACAGATTATATTTTTCCCTATTGTTCTTATCAGATATCAATTTAATTACTCAGCGATCTTCACAAAGCAGTTTCTCAGGTGTTGAGATTTTGTGAATCCATGTCTCACCTTCTGTAAACTCCTTAAAGGTTGGGTTTCTACACAAGAAACATGTTATCATTCATTATCACATAATGGCTGATTGCATAACATCATACTTTGACTAAGGCTTATGCTACACAGTATTACTCTCACTATGAACAGACAGAACAACAGACAAAAACCAATGGTGAGTCAGTGTTTCATAAATCATGGTCATGGACACCTCATAGCTTCACGCTCTGTGGTTCCTACTGAAAATGTAAAGAGGCCTCAAAAAATGGGGAGGTTCACCGATGTGTTTTTAGTAGGTGTTGAGTAATAATGGAGCTCTGCGATACCGAAGAATAAGATGTATATCAAGCCTTATTAGATTTACAGGGAACACTTGCTAGGGTGGTGACAAGGATTGAAAGGATGAATAGTTATTTTATCACTGCATTTGCCAATTCTTCCATCAGTCAGTACAAGTGGACGTGTTTTAAATGTCATGTTTTGCCTAATCAAAAGTCCCAAACCCCAATTATGTGAAAGGATAAGCTTTAACCTGAGAATATTTAATCTGTATACTAATCATTAAATAACTAATGTTTTGTTGCCATTTTTGCTTGGAAATATACAATTGATAAAGCAGCTAAGTGATTGAATTGTTTCTGCTGACTGGATTTGTTGATGATTAGAAAAATATCAAACATTGCCTTATTCTGTTAACGTAAAGCTCCAGGATCCACATCATTTTTGCATTTTTAATCGCTTAGTTGCGTATCTTTAAATATAACACTTTCATGTTGCAAAATCTGCTGTACTTGCACCGTTTGTATATTGTTTATTGTTTGCTGTGCTTTTATCTATTTCCAGCTGCATATTCACCAGGGTCCCTGCTGGGTGCCTTAAAGCTTCATCTGATCCGTAATCTGTCATTTTTCTTTCCTGATTATTTTATTTGTGTGTCTTACACAGACATGGTCGCTTTTCTCAGTCAGTCTGGCAGCATCAATCATGGCAGCAGCTTCAGCCATCGGACTCCTGGTGTCCGTGGTAATGGCCATCATTCATGGTGGGCGGAGCCTCCTGACTCACTGCCGCTTCCCCAATGCCATTGGCTACTCAAGCATCACCAACGAGTGTCCTTTTGACCCCACACGCATCTATGTGAGTGTATTAGTGTGTGCCGCACACACTGAGATCAAAGCATGAACTGTGACTTTTTCCACAGCAGCTGGCTCTTTGAACAGCTGATTATTGTCTCCGCTGCATAATAACAACAGAGCGGCGTGGCAGTGTGTTGTAGTGGCTGTATCACTTGTGTGTGTGTGTATGTGTGTGTCTATAGCCTATATAGTGTGTGAGAGAAGGAGTGGGAGGTTGGGTGTCTGTCTTTTCTGTCACTCAGTCAGTCACACTCTGTAGCCCGTGGGCTGGTGGCAGAAATGCTGACCTGACCCTGTTGGCCCACTTTAGGCTCTGTCCTGTTCCAGTGTGTTGCAGATGGACTGTCAGGCTGACTCAACCTCACAGCTGCATCGACGCATCAGCACCACTTTGGCATTTTAGCACAGCTAGTAGTCTACAATTTGTCAGTTAAGTGACCTTTGTCTTAACCTGGTTTTATACTTGACACAAGAGGTTAATGGCGGTGCCGCTGCAGATTCATACAGCGTATGTTTTGAGTAATAGTTCAATGGTGGATTTCACCTATTAATAGCACAAACACCAAACTAGATGCATGTTGAATTAGTATAGCTCGCTGCTTTGTTTGCATTTGTATGTTCACTTTTGTGACACAGAGCAACACCTGGAAGGTGTGACTTTTTTCATTAGATTTTCTGTTTACAGTTCATTCTGTTATTCACTGTCACAGAAAGGAGTCGTGAAGCTGCTTGTTTTTTACAAGTTGCTAATACTGTCACCACTACTAACACCAACAGAAATAGGAGAACACACAGCAGATGGTGCTAACAAGTCACAGTCATAGTTTTCTCCGTAGCCAGTTAAGCTTGAGGAGGTGCATATTAGCTTCTGTGTAGCTATGGTAGCTGTACTTGAGTTGTTTCCATAGAAATGGCTCAATTACCCAGCACTGCTTTGGCCTTAGCCTACCTAGTAAGTTTGTCCACTTCAGTACTGAAAGCTACAATGAACTACAAGATGCTAGCAATAACCACAAATGAATAACAAACTGTTTTGTCATTATGTCAGTTTAATTCTTTGTCAGCCTACCTGTTGTTACGCTGGTGATTGATTTACAAACATTCACATCAGTGTGCTCTGTTAGGTATCTTAGTCTGATTTAAGTCATTTGCTATATTGGCTTGTCATGCTAGCAAGCTAGCACCAAACCATTCAATACTGAACTCACTATTTAACATTTAAGGGTAATTTAAGGGTGGTTAAAGGGTAATTTGTTTTTGTTTTTGTAACCCCCCAGGTTAGTCAGACTAACAGTAAATTAAATAGATTGTAAATTTACATCAAGAATGTTCAGTTTTTCTTAAACGGGGGATAGTTGGTATTAATGTAGGTATGCTCATTTTTGATTTTACTTCAATAATGGTGGTCCACAGTCATAATAAACAGCATTTATCCTGTAATCAGAAAAAGGGTCCCTACTGAGACTGCACACTTAATTTTGTAGTCGACTGAGACTATATGCTGATCACTCAGCTGTACCTGGGGATCTCCGGTATGGCTGCCTGAGGGGGTAGATTACATCACCTGAAAATGTGTTTTGTTTCTGGTTCTGATTGTTCCTGAGTGGCAGTAATGTGGTTTACTTATTTATTGGGTTACTTATTTCTTTCTCTTTCTTTGTCTTTTTTGGTTTGTAGCTCTTCCTTTTTGAATTCCCTCTGCGCATTTTTACTTTGATACATTCCTCTCTGCATAATTTATTCACAATGCTGACTCCCCTGTGCTCCACAGCCCTCAAACTAACAGAAAAAGTTCTGTATCACATAGTCACCCATATTGTTTCCTTATTTATGTGGAACTGCTGAGCATTTGTGCTTCAAACTGTGCTCTGTACAGTCCAGCTGGTGGTTGGCTCTAAATCCACTCCTCCATCTCTCCCCAGAGTACCACTCTGATTCTTTGGGTGCCTCTGATCGTGACTTGTGTCATCCAGATGGTCTTCTGTGCCCGATGCTCTGGGGTCTGCGTTTCATTCCTCGGCCTGCATTGCTGCCCAAACAGGAAGATACACAGAGACTATGGCAGAGCGGTGAGATTTTGAGATGAATACACATGCCTACAAGACTACTTTTAAATAAAGCAGTATTTTAAAACATGGGCAAAACACTGTCATAAAATAATTTCTATGTGTTTATGTAGATCAATGTGGTGAGGCCAATGGAGAAAGCTGCTTCTTCTGACTACAGTGAACCATGGAGAACTCACAGTGAACCCCCATCTTGCTATAGTGAACCACCGAGAACTCACAGTAAACCCTCATCTCGCTATAGTGAACCACCGAGAACTCACAGTAAACCCTCATCTCGCTATAGTGAACCACCGAGAACTCACAGTAAACCCTCATCTCGCTATACTGAACCTCCACGAACCTCCAGTGAACCTGCATCTGGCAGTTCTGAACCTCCCAGAAGCCATCACGAACCTCCAAGACGGAACACTGCACCTCCAAGACGGCAGCACCAAACTCCACAGCATCCTCCCCGCCAGCACCGGAGTCTTCCTCCCTCTGAGAGGCAGCCCCTTCGCCAGCCGTCCAGAGAAAGGTCAAGCCGAGAGAGGCAGGAGACGAGGACTGGCAGCCAGCAAAGGGCACCAGAGCAACACCGACTGCTGGAGAGGAATACATTTGAAAGGTCCAGTTTCTGGATTTAGCCATATTTGACAGGCCAGAGCTCACAGAACAGGAGCTGTGAGGTTCTGAAATGAAGCTGGAGCTTCAAACATTGTACTGACAACAGCCCTGTTTCCTGTCTGTACTTCAGAGCTATGGACTTTGAGAATGATAATGTTTAATTTAGTGATGCAGTGGATCTGAACCTGAATGTGATGCAGCCCATAACATCTTTGGACTGCATGCTGAATCCCAGTTATGTGTGTATGTTCATGTATGTGTATGTGTTCTGCTTATGAGGTCAAAGGTATTCACATCAGGTTAGAGTTAAAGCCCTTACTGGGAAATTCCTGTTCTCTGATGGGCTTTACTTGTTAAGACTTGAACTATTACTATAAACTGTTACTTAATATTCAGGTTTATGCATATCATGGAGGTTATGAGATGTCCCCATAAATGAGGCAGCACAGAGTGCAGTGTGTGTGTGTGGGATGAAACTGTGATTCACATGTTGGAATAACTGAGGGAAAAGTGTGCGTGCATGTTTTGTTTTGGGGTTTTTTGGAGGTAGGTCAAGAAAAACTAGTTTGACAGGAAACTAATGCTGTAAGATTTTGTATTTATTGCTGAAGTAAATAAAGTTTTTATTAAAAATTACACGGCCGGACTGTGGTTGGCATCTGAAAACTGAAACTGAAAACATTTCATTTTTATATGTGCTAATAGCAGTGGCCATAGTGACCTGACAGGTATGACTGGTTACAGTCAGTGGTGTAAGTGACAGACTGGTACAAACACATTCACCCATGTCCTGTCAAGTGTATGTTAATAAAAGCCTGCAATGTGACTTGACAGACTGCAGATGCATGAAGGTAATGCTCAGCTGTCAAACCAGACATTAGCCTCCTCCACAGAGAAACACTCTTTATGTGTTGCATTCATGAACAACCAGAAATGAGGACACAGTCCACACGTACAGCTTTGAAACACTTAGGTATATTTCTATTTCAGGTCAAACTGAACAAACATGACATCCTCACGTGAGGTTTTCATGCAACAGAAAAATAGGAAAGAGAGGTTAGGAAGGAAAGGAGGGAGGGAAGGAAGAAAGAATGGGGTTAGGCAGGGTGTATTTATCCAACACAAGGTACCAGTTTATCAGAGGCAGTGAAAATAGAAAAGGGTTCAACTGTAGTAATCATGGGGTAGCAACTGTTGTTCCTTATCCTACCAGCAGAAGGCAGTGACACTACAGGATCTCCAAAGCAGAGGTGTGGCTGGTAAGGAAGCTCCTGTGCAAATGTTTGGTACAAGTTCACCTTAGATCAGATCTAATGTCATGTGGATGCAGCTGCACCAGCACAGCTCCCAGGCTCGGATTGGTTGTTCACTTTGCCACCACTGCACACAAGTCAGTGTGTGAGGTAATGCGATATCAGGCAATGAAAATTAAATGTAAATCACAATGACAGTTATAATTTATGCTGATATTGGTCCTTTTAAAAAACTAGGTGTTTCATTTTTGTCCAGAAAGCAAACGTGTTTCTATCTCTCACAGACAGCAGACAGAGAAATCAACTAGGGTGCTGAAGTGTTTGCGTTTCATTCCTCACCTTTTCCCACAGTGTGTAGACTGAGGCCCATGTGAAACACCCTGCTCTATGGAGCTGCTAACCTGCCTGAAATAACTGAATCCATCTGAATTTGAATGGAGGGATTCATTGTTCCATTTAAGAAGGATAAACACTGAATCCTTCATGGCGAGAGGCCATGGTCCAAGTGAGAGATCTTGAATATCAGATTTGCTAAATACCAGTGGTGGAAGAAGCATTCATACCATGAAGTAAAAGAAGCAATAATAAAACATAAGACCCACAACAAGTATAAAATCCTGCCTTCAAACTGTTTATCTAAGTAAAAATGACAGAAATATCAGCAATAAAATCCACCTAAAGTATCAACAGTATGAGTACTCATGCAGAATGGCCCTAGTCATAATTAAGAGTTAAATTACTATTGAAAGTAATACTTTATCAGGGCTACTTTTAACTACCTTCACTACTTTTGAGTACTTAAATCTATAACACATTCAATTCTGTATGTAAAATCTAAACCTTAAACAACTACAACTTATAAATGCTGTAAAGTAAAACTGTTGCTTCTGCAAGTCTCAGGTAACATAAAATGAAAATCCTCAGGTAATGTTTTTAAGTATAATATATTAAGTCCAGTACTTATCACATCCCACCACTGCTAAATGTATTGTAGAATGGTATCAGCATGTAACAATGAAAAATCCAATTTAACAAACAATAGTCAGCCTCAAATTTCTTGTGCATCAAATCAGGAAACATGTTTTAATGGAAATAGTAGGACTACTAATTATACTGCTAGTCCATTTTTTTTTTCATTCTGGCCCATGGTTAGCTACACCACAGACTGACTTTGTGGTGTGTGTTCAATATCCAAGACAGAAGATGGCAACAGTGATCTGATGATGGAGCCTTGGGTGATATACAAGAGCGGTGCTGGCACTGCTGCAACCAGTGGCTCTGTTTACATTTGCACAGTATTTCAGATGGAAGTTTTTACTGTTAAACGTGTTTTTATTCAGTCAAGGCTGTGGTCTAATATCAGACAGTGTAAGTAATTTAAAGTCTTATATTTCATTCACATCCAAGAGACTGATTTGATGCCCTGCCTGGCATCGTTTCACTGTCTCTGTGCTCCAAATGTAAATTAAATATGTTAGAACAGGTATCTGAGATGTGAAGGATTTAGAGGTGCTGATATAAACATGGCCACTGGTTTCTGTTTGGAGAAACCCTAAAAGTCCAAATCAGAAAAAAAGCATCTAAGCTTGCTCCTGTCTCCTGACATGTGTCTTTTCATCTAACTGGTCTGTAAGCAGACTAATCCAGGAGGTTATAAAAGCATTCAGCTAGAGAGTGATGAACGAGCCCTTAGTGAGTTTTCATGTCTGTCATGAGGAAAAGAGAGTGGGGTCAGGGTTTGTCCCAAAGCAAGACAAATATTCAGTCATTTCTGCCTGGTACGGTGCTGAGGAGGCTGCAGAGCTACAAAAAGATACTGCTGTGTGTTAACTGTTTCTGTGTCGTTGTCGTTGGGTTCGCAGGATCATGCAGTATAGTCACAGGTCACGATTATCTTAAGTTTACTGCTTGTTGATAAAGAACTTTAAAATACTTACAAATTAAGAAACAACACAACATGGTAATACTGTAAAAGTTAGCCTCGAGCATACGGTGCATATTCACATGCACACACACACACATTCAGACCAAATGCACAGCCATACCTTATAAACACATGGCGGCTCAAATGATATGTGCTACTGGTGTCGTTGATCAAATGCATTATGGGAACTCCTTATTTCACTAGAATTTCACATTCCTCTTCCAATTTAACAAAAACCACAAATCCCAGAGAGGTCAGTCTTAACTCACGTTTTCTCTCTCTCTCTGTCACTGTAAACTAGAATGTGGTCATCTTAAACAACATATCAAAGTAAAAGCACAATAATAAGAATAAAAATGAATAAATAAAATGACATGAATGAGGAAAAAAATATGTACAAATGAAAAAACACATTTAAAATTTAAAAATCAATCCAAGTAGATATTAATAAAAACCTAATGGGATCTTAGGCCTTCTTTTTCTCAGTGAAACGTCCCAGTATCACACCCCCCACCCACACACAGACATCCAACCCCCCCTCATTCAGATCAGACCAGGAAGCTACGCTACATAATACTGCCTTTCAATGCCAGAGAGTGTGCACCATACATGAAGACAAATGTACTTCATCTTATGATATACATAGACATACAGTATATACATGATATACATGAGTGTTGGAGGAGAAACTGAACAATCCCCACCCTGCAAAAAAAAAAAAAAAAAAAAAAGCTTTGTCACAAGCCCCCTGGAAATCCGTTGTTCCAGAGAGAGAGAGAGATATTCAGGAACATTAGCGGACACCTCTGTCGACTCATCATTAAATGTATCCATGTCCCTTCATTTTTTCCCCCAAATATAAAAATGAAAGTAAAATGACAGTGATGACTTCTCTTATTCTCTTTAAAACTCCTCCTCCATCCTTGCACACAACAACAAAAATTTAAGATGATATGAGAGACGAGAACCATCATGCATTGATTTCAGTGACTGGTTCAATAGCAACAGAGAGGGTGAGGAAGAAGGGGTCATAGCGGGGCAGTAGTTCAGAACTGGGAGGCCGAGCTGGGGTCGCACTGGAGTAACCGGACGATGGAAGGGTCGCTTTTGGCACCTTTGATAAACTCCTCCAGGGACAATTTGCCTGCAGAACAGAGAGAAAATGAGACAAATGGTGCTGCATTTTTTAATATGGTGTAAAAAAGCATGATCTGAGCTTTGGATTATTTTTTGAGCTTGGTGTTTTCACTACAGTTCATGGCCTTAAAAATAGTTTTCATGTGTGAATCAGTAGGCTGAAACACAGTGGTATTTGAAATTGCTGGGTGTGCACAAATATGCACCAAACTTGGCTATAGCGGGAAATATGGGATGGGAGCCATGGAAGATATTTATAGCTCAGTTACGGAATCAACTAGCTCAGATGGAAGAGAGAATCTGACCATCTGACCAGAAAAATATTTATTTGGGGTAAACAACTTTTTGGATCTTAGTCAGAAGCCATGTGCACACATGTACACACTGTTTTACAACTCTGGGTTTGTGAAGGTATTTTTAGCCATGCTAGCAGATGATCAGAATCAGTCTGTCAGTCAGCTGGTTGGTCCACCTCTTTGGCCCAGACTGTATCTCTACAACTGCTGGATGGAGTGTCATAAAATTTTGTAAGTACAATCCTGGTCAGTGGACATGAATTATTTGGGGGTTTCTAGTTTTTGAAGATGTCTTATACAACATTTTGGGGGACTGCATTTGATACATGCTGTATGGTCCCAAGAAGATGAATCCTACTAGTGATCCCAACTTCTCATTGAGCACCATCGTACAGTTAGTTAGACTGGTTAGCTACATGGTCATCTTATTGGATGGATTGTCATAACATTAGAATGATAGATAAATAGAATGATAGAATGATGATGATGATAAATAGAAAACCTTGATCCCTTTACTTTTCATCTAATGCCATCATCTGGTGATTTAAAAAAAAAAAAAAAAAAAAAAAGTCCAAAAAAAGTCCAAACATTATGGATAAAACTAAATTCCCATCAGCTCATTGGTCATTTGTGTTTTTATCAGAAAATGTTAGCATGTTGATGTGATACACATTATACCTAATAAGATCAGCATGTTAGCATTGTTGTGAAGATGTTTCAGTTCTTTAAACTTTAGCATTTAGCTCAAAGAGCTGTTGTGAGCTGTACCATCTGTGAGCAGCCTCACAGGGAAGTTAGCGTGGCTGCAAGTGCTGAATAATGAAAAAGTCAATATTCATCATCATTAATTTTGTAAAATTGGATGATGCACAAAGCCTAAAATGGTTGTGCATTCATGAAATATATAAACCAGCCTGTCATTTGGAGAAAGTCTGGGAGTTCAGAGAGAAGCTGAGTCTTCTAACTCTACAATTTCTTGTTGGTAGTAAAAATGAGAACATTTCAAGAATTATCTTCTACAAATTTGTCGTACATTTCGTCTGATTCCCCTCACTTCTGCCCTCTCCTCTTAGCATATTCATCCCTCCTTGTTGCCATTTCCTCCACTCACCATCATTATTGAGGTCCATTTGTCTGAAGATCTTATCTGTCCTCTTCTCCGGCGTGGATTCATCCTCTGGCATCTTCATCACAGATGACACCATCTTGTAGATGGCCTGTGAGACGGAGCGGCAGATCAAGCAAGATAGAGAAGAATGAAAGAGACAGGGTGGTTGGGTGGGAACGAGAGGAAAGAAAGATAAGTGAATTCAAGCCAGCAGGGATCCATTAAGGGGACTCAGCAGGAGAGAACTAAAACAAAACTTGAGCGGAAAAATAATGTCACTGCAGCTTTCAAGATGCTGATATACATGCTTTCTAAAGTCCACATAATTCACTTCCATTTGTTACCCCTGATGCTAAGAGCTGCTCCTGGGCAGCTTCTCCACAAATACCCACGCAGGGTCTGAGTGCCTATAGGACCACGCCATCATACCACAGTGACAGAGATTGTATGTACCGATTGGGTGGGGGTGGGAGGCTTACAAGCAGAGCTTACAGTATTGATCTGATACATCTTTATCTCTTGACTGATACGAGCACCCCCTGTCCCCTGATAGCATTAAATTAACCTCGCAAGCCAACACCGGACAGAGAAGCTCCGAGTACCAGCCGGCCCCAGGCACAAATCTGCAGTCAGCTTACTGACTGTAGATCAGTGTCACAGCAGCACCCTCAGGAATGTAGGTAGCCTGCATGAAATAAGCCCTCTGAGCTTTTCAGTAAGACATAGGGATTTAAATGTATCTCTTGCACTGAAATAAGTAATATTTTCTTTCAAAAAACAGATGATTGCCCGGCTGGTTATGTATCAAATAAATACTGAAAGAAATGTGCACATAACAATTGAGTTCATTCTAAATTCACTTTCTTTACTATTGCTTCATATTCTCTTTTCATTCACACAGACCTGACTGTGATTTAACAGCCTTCAGACTGCCTGTGAAAACAACAGTTGAGGACAATAGTTTAAATAATACTGATATTATCAAATAGAATTCTGACATCCATTTGAAAGCACAGTTCTAATAGAGAAATGATTTGAATCAACAGATCATTTGGTCCTTGCACAGTTGAGTTGCACAGTGTGAGCTCTGTTGTGTTCTGTATATCTGTTTGTAGTAATACACAAGGTTTAACCATTTATAATTACCTTCTCAGAAAGAATGGACAGGTTTGCAGGCTAACATTAGCTCCCCAAGAATATTGCCCCTGCACACATTAAGATGAGGCCTAATCTTCAAGATGTAGTCTTCACACAAATCTACAGGCAGCTGCCAGCACTAAACAACAGTACAGTATATTAATCAAGCCATAAGCATTCCTTCTTCTAACATGAACATGATGCCTCATGTTTAATGTTAAATTCAGTGTCTTTATGAGACAAGTTTACAGAAATGTAAAAACTATTTGTGGTTACACAAAAATGCTTTGTAACCTTTACTGGCAAACTGTATCCTTCCTAGAGTGTTCACCAAATTTAACATAATTTACTACATTGTGCCTGTCAAGAGACATAGATAAACTGTTTGTCCAGAGCAACACATAATTGTCCTAAATCATTTATTTATTCACTACATGTCTACAGAGGCAAGGCAGTTATACTAAGTAAAGCTAAGCTAATTGCCTGCAAGCCCTTGTTATCTAATTCTCAAGAAAAAAGTGAATAAACAAACAAATAAATAAATAAATGAGTAGCCTAGTATATTTCCTAAAATGGATGACTTCTTTTCTTTCAGCATTGGGCAAACTCAGTTTGTTGTTTTCTCTTCAAGGTCATTGAAAGCTACTTAAAAAAAGGTGGTGAGTGAGCATCAGATTTTAACCTTAAGTTCCTGTCCATGGACCAACAAGGGTATCTGATTGTTCCAGGGACATTCTGATGCATTTATTCATGTGTGTTGAACAAGGTTTAGTAATACTGCAACAGCCTCTGTTGTTTGGGGAAAATATCAATTTTCTGCAGTATGATCTAACTATATTTCCTCCTTACATCATTTTCAATCAGCAGGAACAAGTTGATTTGGTAGGTTTCAAACAAGATTATAAAAAAGGACATTTTGTTGGGCATGTGTTCTGATTAGGGCATGTAGGGTGAATATCTGCTCTGCTGTCCGATAATGTGGTGTAAAACAAATTTGACTTCCCCTATTATGACAATCTCTCTGTCTCTCTCACACAGTGTACAATGACACAATGGGCCCCTCCTCTCACATCCAGCGGTGCGTAACCTCAATGAGCTTGAGGATAATCCCAGTATTCTGCACACTCAGGGATAAACTCTGGTTAAATTTAACTCACTAATCCATGAGAACCTAGAAGCGTGTGCACGCAGACAACACACACACGCACAAGCGCGCACACACAGAAACTTGTTTCATTGTCCCCATGGGGTTCAGTCATGGACATAATGGATTCCATTACTCAAACCTTAACCATCACACATCACATGCCTTGCCCTAAAACCAAGTCCTAACACTAAAGCAGTCTCTTTCCCTGAGGACTTCAATTTTGTCCCCACAGTGTCCACATGTCCCCGTGGGTGAGTGTGTTCAGACTGGAGTCCCCACCAGGATATGAAAAGAAGCCCACAGAGCACACACACAACAAGATTGTCAGTCCAGCATCCCAGTGTATGAGTCTCTCTACTTCTTCTCTTGAACAATGAAAGGATTACATGCTGCACAAATGTAACAGTGTACTTAGCAGTCTTCACAGAAACTGTTGCCTGTGCCAATATTGCATTCAGCATATTAAATATGCCTATTAGAGTCTTTGCATATTAGTGCTTGAGCCTCTGCATACGCACTGAAACAAATGTATTAACTTGCATAATTGAAGTAAACACTGTCTGTGCAGTCTGTACAGGTGTCTGGTTAGAATATATTCAGTAGTGGGTTTCTCAGTATTTTGAAGAACTGAATAAAATGATACAGATAAAAAAAATAACTAAGAGATTCATGAAATTATTTTGGTGTTTCCTGTGATGCTACCTGACAAAGATGTGAGATCCTGTTGTTTGTGGGTTTTATGAAAAAGGATAGAGCTCTGTATTTCAAGTTGGACTCTGCACATTAAGGTCAACCTAATTGAGGAATATGACTCAGCATGTGAAAATATCTGTAATTCCCTCTAGAGGAGGCCCCTAAAGCCCCAAAAGAAAATAACCCTGATGATGTCGTTGAGGTTATCACAGCTGTGGATGGAAACTAAGTATTTATAACAGTAAGTCTTGCAGGACAAAAATATAATCAAGTTCTTTCTGTACATAAAAATATCCATATTTATTCTCCAAAACATTACCAGCTGTCTCATGCTCACCTGTACAATCTCCAGCATCTCCTCCCGGCTGATGTACCCATTTCCGTCCAGGTCATACATGCTGAAGGCCCATTTCAGCTTTTGCTCGAGCTTCCCTCGTGACGTCACGCTCAAGGCAATGATGAACTCCCGGAAGTCTATCGTCCCATCACCGTTGGTGTCAAAGGTTCGGAAGACGTGCTCAGCAAACTTGGAGGCATCACCGTAGGGAAAGAAATTGGCATAAATCTTCTTGAACTCCTCCACATTCAGAGTCCCACTGGGACAATCCTTCAAGAAACCCTGAGGAGAAGAAAAGAGATGATATGAGCAAAGACAAGGGTGACAATAATTCCTTTAATGCCTTCTTTCTCTCCGGGACAATACATCTCTGTGATACAGTTTCAACATCTGCAGTCACTCCTTCCATTATAACTGACAAAAAAAACCTTTTCGATCAGGAATCAAATATCTCTAACAAAACTTTTGACTTGTAAATGTTTCATTCATGCCATGCACCATTCTGAAGAAGTACTTTTGCAAAAGGAGATTAGTCTTGGATATATGAGAACAGTTCTATCTTCTTTTGAGGGAGTCACATTTGATAAAGCAGCATTGTGCCTGAGAAGAAAAGGGAGGTAAAAGTCATGTCAGTCATAGTCTTTGTTCAAATGTAGCACTTTTTTAAGATAGAAGCAGCGAGGTGACAAAGTCATTGTCCTGATTTTAAGACTGGAATTACTTTGTGATCATCATATTAAATATTCTCATGGGTGAAGGTAGAGAGGCAACACAGCTCTGCTCCTAATAAAAAATGTTTCATTCTTTGTGTTTTTGACATTTTACTACTTTCAGTGCAGCATTCTGACTCGAAGCTCAGACATATGGCCAATAAATCCCAAAAAAGAAGACAGGCTGGATTTATTCTCCAAGACCTAAGGCACTTTAACATCCCGTGGAGCATACTACATAGTTTCTATGTCATCTCCAGCATCCAGGACCTGTTAATCCACTGAGACCAAACACCATCATGACCATTGTCAGTGTGAGGGGACTTGGGGTCAGTGGGGCTTAAGTCACAGTTCAGGAAGGTGACGGTTTAAACATGTACAGCTCTCACTGAGGACAGCTCACACAGCTGTTCCGTAGGTCTAATCCACACATAAAGCCATATAGCCATTACACAAACACACATCCATGAAAACAAGATGAGATAATGCATGCGGTCAGTCCACTGTGGCACTTCATCACGCCAAGATCTAATCCGGTCTCCCCAGTGGATTAACAGACTGGGTGGTGATGTGACTTGGACGGAGATAAACGTCATATTATAGGCAGCTGTCGGTTTTACTAATTACTGATGTCATGACTTCACTGATGGGGGGGGGGGCCTCTGACAGATTCCTGTGAATGTAGGTGCAACAGTGCTACGCTCATTTCTCAAAAACACAACTGAAAAAATAAAAGCAGTTCAATATCTATTACAACCTGCGATAATGATTTGTTTATGTTTAATCTTATGTGGTGATCTCAGTTGTTACTTAGTGTGGAGTGTGCAGCCCCCTCAACAAAAGTCTCAAGAACTTGATGATGATCACTGCAGCTTGATACAATTGAAAAATACACATATGCACAATAAAAGAAGCGCTTAAATTGGATCCGAGTGAGAATTAACATGTATTTTCAGAAGCATGATGTAATTGAGGTTTTGAAATAACTTTATTTCAAAAGCAGAAAGCCTAAAAAGCCTAGACTTAGTACTCTGATCTTCTTAAAGCTGCAATAATGCTTTTATATTAACAATAGCTCATATAACTATGTAAGTGTCAGTCCTAGTGATAAACCTACAGAAAAATATCATCCAACTCTTTTTGCATTTTTTAGATTGTTTTGGTTTTTATGGTATACTGCTAAATAAAACTGAAATATTCAAGGAAGGTACTTGACAAATTCCTTCCTACTAAGGTATCAGCAGTAAGATAACCAATTTTACTTAAAAATCTTTCTTCGCATACCTTGTACCATTCCTGCAGCTCGTGGTCGGAGAACTCGGTATTCTCCCGGAGGTCCTGCAGCATCTCTGGCCGCAGCTTGCTGTTCTGTTTCCCCATGGTAACGGGACAGGACTCTCAGTTTCCTTGACAACAACAGCAGTTATAGCTCTAGCCAGGCCTCTTTTCACACCTGTCAATCAGAGATAAAGAAAAACAGGAGGTCAGCAACAATTAAGCAGAGAGAGGAGGATGAACTCCGGGACAGAAAACAGGTCAGTCAGCAGACACCAGCACGTCATTGGAGACGCACAACAACAGATACGAGGAATCAGAAAGTAGGAATTTTACAGACTAGGGAACATTTGGCTCCTTAGATGCTGTTGTGTTTTTACTGCAATACATGAAACCCAAATTGTGCAACTTAAATCAAAAAGTAAACCATGGAAAGGTTACATAAAATTGTTCTTTTGACAAGTTGACTTTGTCCCCTCACTCAATGACTTTCTGCCTCTTTTTAATGAAATCAAAGTGAACCCTGTCACGATATTGTGGCCCAGTCCCCTTCACATGAGATGTTATGCAACACTGCAAGTCTTTAAACTGCTGCATTACATTTGCAAAACATTAAATAATCCCAATCGCACCCCTGTTACGTCAAGCGCTAGCCCACTGATCACAGTTATGGGTTTATCTGTCCAGCTGTGTGTTTGTGTGTCAAATCAGCAGTGTGGCATGAGTGTGTGTGTGTGCATGTGTGTGTGACTCCCGATCTCCTAATCTTCATCCCGGCTCAAACTGCCTGACGAAACACAATTTCAATGATGCAACTATGTACTGACACAGTTACTAGGAAACCCTTTTTTTTTTTTATCACAAAATTCCATTAATCTATCCATTTATAATGATGTAATTAATGCATTTTTAATTAGATTTTCAGAGGATAATTATTGTAATATATAATGGTATTTTTAAAGGAAAAGATGCTTTATTTGCTCTCCAGAAGAGAATTAAATAGAATTAAAGATCTGCATTATAAATACGAGGCTACAGCCAGCATCCTATTATCTTAGATTGGGACAGAGTCAGCCTGTCCCAACAAAATCCTGCCTGGATGTGACAGTGGTATTGATCTTTGCCTCTCCCAGCAGGCAAACGTAAACCCCTTAAAACTAGCCAAACATCATAATAAAACTGACCAGAATTCATAATTTAAGAGGACATTTATTTCTCACTTAGGGTTAAACTCCAGGGATTGTTGCCATGGTTAGATGCTTGCCTAGAGAATAAGTAACTGGCATCACGTCAGTGGTATTTTACAGTGATAAATGATTATTGCACATTAAGTTAATTATATCCAATCATTAAGACACTCAAAATTGAAAATCATAAAAACCATTAATTTTGACCTTAGAATGTATTGATTTTTCACTCATCAGGCTCATGGTAACACTAGTGGGTGAAACTGTGCATTGATTTGCATCCTAATCGAAACTGGGTTAAAATTTGCGGCAGCTGCTCGATGGAAACCTAGTTTACGTAAATTTTGCTGAACAACAGTCACAGGGTGATGGCATGTGTTAGGTAGTATTAGCCACCATAAACTACTGTTCAAATTGGAACTAGAGTACAACTTAAATGTGTTTTATCACCTTTAGGTTTGACTTTTCACTTGGTAAGAGACAAAAAGTGATATTTGTTTTAGTAAAAGTGATGTATAATAGTTCATTAGTTAGCCAACTTGTGTAGAAAGTCCCTTCCTCTATAAAGGTTAATTCAAACTCGTGATTTGTTTCCAGTAGTTCTTTGTTCACATGCTACATGTCTAATTAGCTTGTGTTCATCCATTAAAGTGTTTTCTTCTGTGTGTGAATTGTTATTTCAATTATGGTATCACTGCAGCTTCCATATGAGATGTGTCTGACCTTCCTGACCTCCAATCTCTCCTCAGTCATGCTTGGTAATTGTGCAAACAGCTTACTGTGCATAAGCGAGAGAGTGTGTGTGAGGGAAAATAAGAACAAGCGAAGACCTGTTTGTGTTTGCATTAACTTGAACTCAGAGACTATATGTGATGTATATGAGCTGGAGGGTGTTGGTGTCGCAGGTGTTTATCACTGCCTGGTGAGAGCTTCACGTACACACGGACAAAATCCATACGGCCAACGGTCTCTTTACTTAGCTAATAAATTTAAGCTCCTCATCCTGAAATCATTAGAGCAAATGCTTGTACACTGACAGTAATGCCTGCAGCCTATTCCCAGGCTACTGAAGGGAGAAGTGTAGCCGTCAATTATGATTTCCTCCTCTCTGTCTGAGGGCTGGTGAATGCTGCACACACTGAGGATTAAGAAACAATACAATGGCCCTTTGCCACCTTGTGTGTTTTCTTTTGTTTCTGCTTTTACTTCTTTTCCAAACAAAACACAAAGTGATTTATAATTATATCTCTGTCCAGTGGAACTAACAGTACACATATCATTCTCGATGTGTGTTTTTGCTTTTGTTCTTAACATGAAAAACTACTATTTAATGTTAATAAATCTATAGGTTTTACCATGAGGCAATAATATATGTGTTTAAGTTGGGAAAGCTAAGAAAGGACCGAGTGCACCACTGCACCTCAGATGAGTGTTTGACAAAGCACACCCATCATACATGCACACGTGCACACACTTAACTGTACCTGCAGAAATGAATAATAGCCGCCAACGCTGTCCAATTGTCAGGTGGAGAACACAGCCGCAAAACAAACAGGCTGTACCGCACTGAGTGTGTCAATGTGTGGGTTGGTGGGGTTGTGGGCGTGTAAGAAGAACATGGGAGAGAAGACGAGATTTAATTGGAGAGATAAAGATGCTTTAATTACAGCAGCTAATGCTTCCTGATGACACACAGACACAGAGAACAGAGCAGCCTTCACCTTAATTGGCTTGAAGCAAAAGTGAACAAAGTAAGTGGATAAAAAGAAAAGTATTAAGCATGTCATCCACAAACCAAGAAATCTTTTCCGCAGCTCATTAGATAGCTGCCTTTTGAATAACAACTGGAAGACAACGTCAAATCATAAAAGACTTTCAATGCCATGGAAGTGAAAACAAATCCCTTACTGGAAGAAAATGTCCAGGTTAATGTCGCTTTACATCAGCATCACTGTTTTTATTTTAGCCAACTTGTTCAATTAATTACAAAAACAGTCCCTATGAAAAAGGCTTAATGTTTTCTCTTAGATTCTGTTATGTAATCAACACCAAAAGCACAGTGACAGCTCCATTGCAAGTCAACAGACGAATGTGACCATGTGATATGGTTGAAATTTCTGGAAAAAACCAATGCAATGTCAAGAATGAGTTTCTTTTCCAACCCAGATTATGACAGTGCCAGTTCTCAAACGTCTTTCGACACTTTCTCAACCAATCTGCTGTAATACTTTGCACATGTGGACCTATAGCACACTCTGACATTCAGAAATGAGCAAGGTATTGAGGAAATTCAGAAAATGTAGTTTCAAAGGAAAGAGCTCTCTGATGGCAACCAAAGCAACACAAAACATCAAATACTTAAACTGATATTGGCTACGTTTGACTGGACATTTTTTAAAATGAGCTAAAACATCATTTTCAGATGGCCACACCTGCAGCTGCACATCACACCGCTTAATTCTGTGCAGGTGCTCCTGTTGCTTCTCTAAATGGGGAATGTGCTGATGTAAATCAAGTGCAGGTAATACACAGATTGTAGATGACTACCCCACACTAACTAACCCAGACTATTAGTTGAAGAGTGACACCCAAGAGGAGTACACACACAACTGGGGCTGGGAACATGAAGCACTAGCTCTGTTTTAGCTAATTAGTAATAAAATGCTAGCTAGTTAGCCTAACAAACTAGATGCAGAATAGACCAGAACATAGAATAGCCTATAACTTTTATTATAGCTTTTATCATTTCTCGCTGACATTTAGCTGCTATATGCTACAGACCACCAGATGCTGTCAGAGGAGGTGTTGAATCACCTCTACAGGTTCAACAAAGCCTTTGAAGATCAATTCACCCCAAAAGGTGGCAGTGTAAACAGACAGACAAGCTGCCAGCCATTCAACAAATCCAATTCATTTTTCCACTGTGGTCGCCACTCTCTCTGTCCCTTATCTCTGTCTATTTTTATTCTTTGACCCAGCTTTGACCTGTGAAAGCTCTCTGCATGCCTCCCTGTTGGTCTGAGCGTCACAGCATCATAGAAATGCTGCTGTTCTCACCAGTCACAGCTGTTTTAATCCCCCACAGTCCCCAAAATGCAGACCCTGGTTCCAATCCCCTCAAACTATCCCTTTATCGTCCATCCCTCCATCCAGAGCCATAAAACACTAATCCATCTCCACAGTCTAAGTGCCCAGTGCTTGTTAGTTGTTGTTGTCCAGCCTCGTCGTAAGTCGACACACACACACGCACGCCAAACACGCACATTCACAGGCTCTGCCCCATGAACATCTGTTCCAGGGTACTAAGCAGGTCACCAACCTCTGGGCTGATGATCCTTGCACAGAGGCACAGAGAAGTAGAGAAAGACAGAGAGGGGAGAGAGACAAAGACATGCAGACAAATGATGTAACACCGCACAGAGGAGCAGGAGCTGAGGTGAGAGAGAATCAGATCCAAGGACAAGAGGTGCTTCGAGCAGAAAATAATGTTATTAGGTGGTTGAAAGTCTTTTGGGAGCGTGAAGCCGAGAGAATATCTTTCTGAGTGCCTACCAGGCTCAGTTTGTTCCTCTTATGTATTGAGTCATACAATGACTGCATGAGACCATTTTTCTGAGAGAGGAATCACACACACCCTTTAGAAAACCCAGGTCCCTTTTCAAAGTTGTACTTGAATGTCCTTGATCCAAAAACCGATTATACCAGGGGGCCATGTTGGGCAGGGATGTGTTACTCAGTAGTGACTGGTGTAAGTGTTTGCAATTTGAACTTCAGTAATAAGATGACAGTTATCTTGCAATAACACTTTTTTGGTCTAAGTGGGAGGTTCATCGTCAATTGATATCAGTTTCATCTCTGTGTATTAAGTGGGCACACTCTGCTGGTGGCTGCTTGTTGCAGGTCGCCCAAAATAGTCGAAGCTTTTAACCTTGTTGTCATCTCCATGGTGTCTTATTTATAATACTAACTATATCATGAGCAAAATAGTCAGTCAGTGCCTGACACTGCAGTGCAGCTGTTGTCAATGGAAATGGAGAGTGTGAGTCTGCATTAGCACGACCACTGACAATAAGTCAGCCACTGGCAGTTACGAGCTAACTACCAGCATAAACAAATAAAAGATGCTTACTACTCTAACTCTGATAGGTCTGTTAGTTTCTGGCTTTGCTACCAGAGTCTGGGTCTGACTGAGGCACGGACATGAGGCTGAGTCTGTTCCCCCCTCAAGTCATTTGGATGCTTTCTGCTCTTTCACCTGTCAACCTGGAGCCAGAAGGTGGTGGTGGGTGTGGCAAAGGTCTGATCCAGAATTCCTCAGGGGAGTATAAGAGCACACGAGCTTACAGCCACAGTTTTCTTTTTTTTCTTCAACTTTCTTATTTTAAAAACACAATATTAATCAGGGCTGATGATTTTTACATCTTCTGAAAGATGTGTGGGGAAGAACTTATTTACATCTTCTGCCTTTGATGTGGTTATACACCAGCTTTCAAAAATAAAAGCTGCTTACAGAAGAACAGAAAAATCATAATGAATAGAAAACATAATTATATAATTAATTAATAATATAATTGAAACAGGATAAAAATCACTGTTATACAAGCACAGTACATATAAAGTAAAATCAACACAAAGCTTTAGTTTGAGTGTGGGTGGGTACATTTTTGGAGGGATCACCAGCTTGTCCGTCAGTAAACAGATGTTTATGTCTGATGTAATGATAATAAGGGATAGCTGAGATTCTACGTAGTGCAAACTTTAAGATAAAACCCCTGAAGCCTGATTCTGATTTTTTCATCTAAGCTGCCAGCAGCTGATATTCCGTGCCAACATTAGAATTGGATTTTTTTTATGAGGCCAGTTTATTGCCCAGAAACCCCTCAGAAGCACCTTACAGCACATCAGTGGACACTGAAAGTAATTTAATTCCTTGCATTGCATTCGCTTCTCCTCGAGGAGGATTGAAGCCGGTTTCAGTACAGATTTTACAAAGTGTCGAGTTAAAGTGTCTGACTCCAGGCACAGATGACTTCTCCAGGCAGCCACATGCAATGAAGAATATTAAGAGCATATTGAGTTGCTGTGGTTAGGGAGGCGCTGCCATCATCACGAGGCAGATGACACTGGCTGGCCAATATCAGGTTTTTAATAAAGGGCCTGTTAAAGCACATCAGCCCAACTTTAGGTGCAATAAATTAAAGGAGACAGAAAGCGGTGGAAGACAGATTGAGACGGAGCGAGGGAACCGAGAAATGAGGCGGGAGAAAGGTGAGAGAGTTAGAGATGAGTCCAACATCCAGCTTAAGAGACTTTTTTCTCTCCACTGTTTAATGTGCTTGTAAGACAAGAAAATGGCGCCTTCATATCGCCTGCCAACAGCACGGTCATTAGAGAGGAGGAGGGATGAAGAGAGGGAGAGGCAAGAAAGAGAGGCCTGAAGAGAAGGGAAGATAGACCACAGCAGAAGGGGGGGGGTGTTGAAGTGGTATGCAGCACTAGAATAAAGCACAGGGAGATGGTGCCATGTGAAAAAATGGCAGATCAAAAAAACTGACAGGTATCATTGATTTTTTTTTCTTCCTCACTCGAGTGCTTTCAGTCTCCCGTTGTGTCCTCTCAAAGCGCTGCAATCTGAGAGGCCACCTGAGACGGCAGGCGGCTTACTGTTCATCCATATTTCTTTTCTTTCCTTTTCTCCTCCTTCTGCTCTTCATGTTTTTATCTCCCTTGCAATTTTCCATAATTTCTGCCAGGCAATTCATTTTTCTCCTCCTGGAACCCCCGTCCATGATGACCTATCCCTTCTCTTTGTCACACGCAGGAGAGAAGTGATAGCCCCAGGATTGTCTGCCCTCTCTCTCTCTCTCTCTCTCTCTCTCTCTCTCTCTCTCATTGTGCTAAATTATTATTTTTTTCCTCTTCCCTGCCACTTATGATAGCTGTAAATCATGTTGCAGATGGAGGGTGAGGTGTATTGTGTGGTGTAAAAACATGCTGATGTGCTAAAAGTAGTACTGAATTTCAGAAAGGTAATGTTTTTTAGGAGACTTTCCACTGTGGTGCATTCAGGGACCAGCAGAAAGCTCTGAGTGCTGTCTGGAGAGCAGTCTTTACAGAGCTTATTGTTTGGTCCTCTCCTCTTCATCACCAGTAATATCATCCTCTATCACAGTCTCCTTCTCCTCGGCCAACAGGACCAATTTAATTAAATCATGGATGGGAGCCAAAAAAAAGACATTATATCGAAATCCATTAATCTGCCAATGATTCTTGATTAATCAATTAATAATTGGGGCATAAAATGTTAACAGTGAACACAGTGAGAAGCATCCATCACAGACTCCTGGAGCCTTCAGACGTCTTGTTTGGTCCAGTCGACTGTGGCTGTTGCAATAACAATGAAATTCAAATATCAAGCAAAATGAATGGACGTTGAGCAACAGCTACAGCAGCACCGTACGTCCTTGTCTCTCTGATACGCTGGATACCGCTCTGTTGAGCCAACCTGAGTCACGGCACTGGAAACTCCTTCACTGTCAACAGTCCAAACCCTCAGCAGATAATATTCACATTGGAGAGATTAGTAATTAAATTAGTATGTGTGTTCAAAAGTGACTTGTTGATTGATTATCAAAGTTGACCTCGATTAAATAATTTACTGACTGAGCTGTGACAAATCTGCGATAGTCATCATCAGCTCCTGAACTCTCTTCCACCTCGGACCGGACTTTGACGATGACCTTGTCCATTTGAAATTAGTTTGTCTTTGTCCATTTCTCCTTCCTTCCTTTCTGCTAAAACTTTGATTTCAATGAGTCCAGACTAAGAAAGCACCAGCAAGTCTTTAAATCTGCATCTGTGTATCTCTGTATCTGTGTATTTTGGGTGAGTTGGGCCAACAGACAAACTATAGATTTCAGATTACACTCCCAAATGCTAAATGCTACACTATGGTCAACAGCTAACTTTTTCTGTTGTCTGGTGCTGTGCACCAGGTTTATCAGAACCTTTTGTTGCAAACATTTAGCAGAAAACACTGCTGAAGAGAGCAATTAAAGAACCAAAACACTACAATTATAACAAAATGATGAGCTACAAGGTGCTAAAATGCTTCGTAAAGACCCCGTCCTTAAAAAGCATTTCTCCCATCAACCCTGCTCTCCACCTTTGAGCCCACTTTCTCCATTTTGTGCCATTACTGCCACTGTTAGTCTGTAGGAGGCTGTCGATCAGTGCAATGCAAATCAATTCAAGTCTCAAAATTCACATGTTTCCATCTGCAGAGACTGAGAAGAAAATAGACGGTGAAGATGAGAAGGAGAGGAGGGACAATGTGGAAGGATTGATGAAGACACAAAGAGTTGCTGAAGGAAAAGACGTTAATGGAGTGGTTAAAAATAAGAATGAGGACTGGTCCTCAGTGTGGAGCTCTCTCTCCCCTGCTGCACTCAGAATTTTCAGAGCATGTCCAAATTCTGATAATAACTCTTTGTCAAAGAGAGAGCTCGCACGTACATGCGAATTCACACATGCATGCACACACCTTATGGCACAAGCATATTGGGATGTACAATCTTCCTATTTTCATTTATATGACTGATGTATAAAGTGTGCAGCCACAGATGATTGGAAGAGGAGGATGTGATGAAGTAACATTTAAGGTCACGTAAGTGCAAAAAGCTTAAAAGGCTTATATGGTATTCACTTCAGAGAGAGGATGAGAGACAGAAAAACAGAGAGAGACAGAGAGACAGAAGGGAGAGTTAGGGAAAATCAGTCTTTTTTTGATGGAAGTGTAGTGAGATAACTTCTAATGGAAAAGAAAATCATACTTCAGAGATTATTACAATGGAATTCAGAGAACTGCAAAAGGATTTACACTTCCCTATTTTCCATTTATGAACACATTGAATATTGGATTATATATATGAAGAGTTTGCACAAATCAAACATGCTCAACAAGTTAGTCTTATGTGCATGAGGGCTGAAATATATCATAATTTTCCTTTCAATTCATTGTTCCGTCAATAAAATATCAGATAATAAAAGAGGAAAATATCAACCTTGTTTAAAGGTCCCATACGTTACATTTTTCTTGCGTTTTCTCCTCTCTCTCAGCTCCTCTCTGGAGTTCTACTAACAACAGTTCAGTCAGCCAATCAGGAGGGAGAAGGCTCTGAGCCTCAGATTGACTGATTGTTTTTTTTTTTTTTTTTTTTTTGAGTGATCAGATGCATGTATAGCAGCTTTCGTGGAAATACTCAGAGAAATCAAATGCAAAAGGTGGATGGTGGGTTGAGGTTTGGACATGTCTGAAAGTAGTGACCGCCTCTTTGTGACATCACAGAGTTACAGAAGGCTTGACAGCTCATTTTAAGTCTCTGAACACAGGCTATGTGGATTTCTCTGTGGACTGAGCACTACAGTACTTTCACAGTAATAACATAGAGCCCAGGCCAGCTCAACTTCAGTGATTAGATGATTATTAAATTAGTTGACTGATCTTTGCAGATTTAATGTTTATTACTGACATGTTTGTATAAGAGAAAAAGAGAGAAAATAATAAAGAGTCAGGGAAACTGCGAGTCTTAAGGACCTCCACGTACCAGCCCCCAGCAGACAGCTACAGCTAGACAAACACTTCACACAACAATAAATGTAATGTAATACTACAGAAGAGTAAAGCTGCTGTCATCTGTTGGTTGAATTTTTCAATAATCCATTCAAAAAGACTTTTAAATGTCATAGAAATTACTAATAGAATGACATCAACACACTTCTCAGTCTTATCAACAGCACCCAAATCTTCTGATAGAGCTCTAACACACTTCCTTCAGGCATTGCAGTACAACAGCACTAGACCTCCTTTCAGGAACTCTGCCTTCCATCTAGATGGAGGCCGACCTCATTCATAATATGTCCATTGGAGGGCAATGCTATTTCCATCTGGGTCACAAAGACAAGAAATAATGTCTTCCATCCCAAAGTAACAATCGTAATAACGTGACTGAAAACTTAAATCAATTCCCTGCCACGTATCCTCACCCAAGCAAGCAAATACAAATCAATTATGTTCTACCAAATCTGGGTCTATTCGAGGACCCTTAGGTCATGTACATGAATCTATTCTTACATACACCTCTGAGGAGAAAAAGACAGTTTGTGTTAATAGCTTTCTTGGCACTGGACACCTCATTCGTGTTCCTGTTCAGCAAGGAGCTATGTGTCTTTTCTTGCCCACATCTGAGAATCATCTCAGTGAAGAGACATCTTAAGACTCTGATCACGTCTTTGGAAGAGCTGTATCACTGCTCTCCAATCATCCAATTCCTCTTGTTCGACACAGGAAAAAAAAAAAAAAAGCTGCTTCAGCCTTTTAATTTTTAATCAGAAAAAAAATCAAACATGCTCACATGCACAAATATGTCAGCACACAAGAATGAATGTAAACACATTCTGTACTCTGCCCTTGCAGGGTAGAAATATAAACCAGTGGATACCATAAGAGAGAGAGGATATTTATATAATATTTATATAATATTGCTCAAAAAGTGGGACTTGTGGGAAGCCTCCTTGCAGCATTTTCTTATGAAATATTTACACTGGGAAGATCATCTCCACAGTTGGTATGACAAAATTCACTGTGTAGCCAGCATGCACTTATTAACCAGTTCAATCCTGCACTCTACCTGCATCACAATTACTGTATGTGGGAGATAATATTGCACTGGAATGTGGGATCATACTGACAAAGGAAATTCATGGAATTCATTCAATAAGTCCATTATTGTATAAAAACAGATGTTCAGGTCTTTTTTGATTATAAATCAGGTCTGGGTTTTATATGAAGAGCATTAAAGTGTCAAAGCTCAGCTTGTATTCAACCTTAAAACCGGCCCTCAGGATTTTGTGATGTCACAGCAAGCAGTCACCATTGTCAGCTATCATCAAGCCCCACCCACCTGGACACACCATCCAATCCTGCAAAATTTGGTTACTCTCAGTGTTGGCTCACTCAGAAAATGGTTGGCGAATCAGAGGAGAGGCTGACTGACCTGTTGTTACTAGAGCTAAAGTATAGAATCAGGAACCTTTAACACATTTTTGGGAGCTGGACACAAAATAGTCAGTGAAATCCTTAAGGCCAATTCCATGTGTTTACACCAGTAATATTATGCAATTATAATATGTGGGCTTATACTGTTGTTGACTTCAGTTGGTGGCTAAGACACAGCAGCTTTGTAAGTTACTATAAACACAGAAAATCAAGCATTTGCTCCAGTTCTGTGAACACTCGGAGCTGCTGCTTTGAGAAAGACTCGCTCTCACTAGACATACGGCTCAGGTCAGCGCTGCGTCTGTCAGTGCATTCACAGCAGGGGAGGGTGCTCGAGCTAGCTTCCCAACTGTAGTGCACCATGTGTTTGTGTAGGAAGGCCTGGTTCAAGGAGACAACGAGTTGAGTGCCTGCACAGTTGGTGCATCAAAGGGAGTCGAGCTACGACATTTGCTTATTACACCATATGATAGACACTAAGAGAGAATACAAGGGGACCAAGATGAGGAAGAGAGGAAGAAAGAAAGAGGGAGGCAGGTTAAAAAGAGTTTAAACAAAACAAGAGGAGCACTGATGGATAATTAATATCTCTCTCTCCGTCTCCTCCCATCACAGTATCAGCTCTGTGCAGCACTATGACCTTTAGCGACTGTGTAATTCTAGCACGCAGCCTGAGCATAATAATATATGAAAATCCATAGTGTCTGCTGCACACTGAGCAATCTGAAGACAGTAGGCTCAGCTGCTGACAGACCGAACCGTGGCCCTCCACCCGGACAGCCTATTATATCAGCAGAAGCCACTCGCTCCCATGGGGGGAGACACAGCCACAAGTTAGCTCGTCTTCCTCTTGGAGACAACTTGACCTCAGCAGCTGAGCTAGCCACAGTTCGTGAGCCAGGTTCCAGATCTTTGAAAACACACCGATATTTTTAGACGACAATTGAAGACCTCTGTGCCGCTCCCTCTTCTGCGGTAATAATCCCACGCATTGTCAGTCAGCTGTCACAGATATGAACGCTCTAGTAAAACATGGCCGAATGTACAGTTCATTTCAGGCCCAAAGAGAGTGGTTACATTGTTGAAAATAAACATAACAACAACTGGCCTTACAAACAACAAATCCCTTCTTAATTCCACCTAAATGATAATCTGAACCCTGAGTTAGCTCCATGCTAACGTAAAGCAACCATACAATAAAGCTATCAGGTTAATCCTGTGGATCAAAGCAGGATTATAGGCAGATTATTGGAGCAGCTCTCACCAATGTTATGACATGATCATCTGTACATGCAGTAATGGTGGAAATTATGAATCACTCTGCTAATTTCAACAGTTCACTTAGTTCAGACTCAACGTTCTACAGTTAGTTTAAAGTTTTCGTCGCGTAACTTTTTGTTGCCACTCAACAGCCTTTCAGTTCAATACAAAACTCAGCCTGTTTAGCTTGTTTTCAGTAGCCATGAGATGAGCAGAGATATCCCATCAGAATGTGGACATCGCTGTCTTTCAGCTTCACTTACAATGGTGGCTGCAGCCAGTGAGGGGAGCTCCACTGTGAAAAGATACTGATTTAATCATCAGTATGATGGAGACCTTAAACCTTGGAAACCTTTTATCAGTATGCTCCTTATGGAGTCCTACATAAAGAGACAACCATCCTGAGAGCAGTTCTGTGAATTTCACATGGGGAATCTCTGTATTTCTGTGTGTGTGTGTGTGTGTGTGTGTGTGTGTGACAATCTGAGGTCCAGGGGTGGACTGAAACAGTAATTCAGGCTGAGAATTTGACCCTTTCCAATTACATTGTAAAATAATCCTAGATGTATGGTATCAGACTAGTTATAAATATGGTCACGAGAGAGTGGAGGCCACATGTGCAAATGGTCCCATATAGGCTATGATTATATAATGTCTACAAGATAAATCAGTATTGGGTGAATCACTCTCTCAAACATCATGCTACTGCCTTCTGAATTCTTCTCCCCGCAGAGAACTCTTCAGACATAGATCAGTATTATTGCTGACAGCGAGTATCAAAGGAAAACTCAGTGTAGAAAGTCAGAGCTGTGGAGGCACACTGCAGCTACAGCAGTCCACTCCAGTCAGGCAGCATACACATTTGAGGTGATGCAGGAGGTCTTAGCTCTCTCCTCGTTATATTATCACTGGCTGAGTGTTCACAGTGCAGGCCAAAATGACACCTCAGGCCACCGGGACCTGTCCTCCTTCTCCTGCTACTGCTGAGGACAGGCAAATGGTTGCTTGCTTATCTTGCCAGACCAGTCAAATCTGATTAATCCACACTCACACAAATATGATGCTGAGTGGATGAGGTTTGACATTTGTGTGTGAAACTCTTAATAATGAGCACATGGAATAGTTGTGCCCTCAGTTATTACTTATTGTAAGGAATATTTGCTGATACACAAATCTCCATTTCAACCCTGCAGCGGTTTCTGTTTCCATAGAAAGTCAATGGGCACATTAGCCAGTTTGACAAATATGCAGTCTGTTCCCAGACCAAAATAATATTCCAAGATTCACATCGAAGCTGTAATTGACATTGTGCCTGTGAAACTGACCCCTAAACAAATCCATACATCCGCATGCTCCCTCTGGGTTCACAAGTGCAGCTATTCCTGCTGCTGAGGTGAAGGAGAATCCTGTTATAGTTCTATCCTTAGCTGCAATTGATCTGCTGACACACAACACCTGTCTTCCCTATCCTCTCATTTAGCCTCTCCTTTTTTCTTCAACCCCTCCCGCATCCATCGTCCATCCCCTCGAACCATCTCCAGTGTCAGTTTGTCGTTTTTCTGCAGCCCTTGATCTTTGCTAAATGCCCCGGGCTGAGCTTGGTGCTGCCTGAGCTCCCCTGGTGTCATTGCTCTAGATCTTTCTGTCCTGTTCCTGCCAACGCAAACTGGCAACACTACGGCTAGAACACAGCCCTCTGGACTTTCTCCTTGTTACTAAACTACCAAAAAGTGGGTTCAGATGCATTGTGTTGTTCAGGAGAGTGGTCACGGTGTCCTGGTTTCACTGCCTGGCTCCTTGGACGAGTCACTGGAGGAGTAATGGAGGCTGAGAGCGGCTAGTGTCTAACACCTGACATATTAGCACTCAGGTTTAATGAGGTTCCACCTTTCATATCCATCATCAATGACAACAAGGCTATCATTCAAAAAGCTGATGGAAGTACCAACCTGTGTGCATCAGGAGAGATTATTCTTCGAATGCCAGCAGCCTGGACAGTTTGGGGTTTGCAGCTGCGGCTCCAGTGTACATGATATGGTAAGAGCAGGTTAAACAGGACACAGAATCAAACCTCTCTTCTTACAACCTGCCAGCAGTATCACATTGCCTGGGAAGTGAATTGTCCCATATGCACAGAGTGCTTAAAGGGTTACTGCACTGTTTTTTGCACTCTCAACGGGCTCTAAAAATGGCAGCATCCCTTACTGAGAGGCCTCCAGGGTGAAGGGCTTTCGAGGCACCAAAGTGTATTTTAGCTCACGTCCCAGAGCAGCACGCTGCACCGGCACAGCAGCAAGAGCCCCAAAGACACACTCACAGCCACGTGCGGGAATTGCACATACCCATCTGCACGCAGTCACAAAAACACACACTACAGGGACGCTCACTTCCTAAGATGAAGATGGTAATTATTCTCCCAGCATCAACTTCCTTCCTTTGTTACTGAGGGCAATTATTCACTTAATCAGGTCAAGGATTCTTCTATGATGAGAAATGAGTAGTAAAAAAAGACAGACAGCCAAACGGCCATCAATCGAGTTTGGTGAGCTGTGGCACTTCATATGCTCAAATTAATGGAGATATTTAAAACATCAGACATTGACAATCATTTTGTTTATTCTGATTCAGAGAAACACGCAGGAGCAGCTGCTTCAGGTGTTTGTGAGGCCAAACTTAGCTTAGTCATACTGGGTCACTGAGGTTACTGATGCATCACTTCAATAAAAATAGGTTATACTGCACAAAAAGGGCTTTTAGTTGCAACCATTTGTTGCCAGGTGTACCTGCTAAGATATCCAAGTGACAAACTGTTATGATTAGCTTTGTGTTTAGACTGAAGCATAAGAATAAGAGATGATATGGACAAAAAAAACAGACCTGATATGCAAAATATGTAATCTGTTAACATCTTATTCTACAGAAATCACACAACAGGAAATAAATTAAAGTGCAATATGTCTTATAGATGCTTGTACTTGTATTTTGCTAGGTTTGTGCTAAGCTAAGCTAATTATGACCCCATTTGTATCACATGTGTGTGGCTAGGTAGCAGCTCAGTGAGCGTGTTCAAACACACTATTCCTTTAAGTCTAAGGTTCTCAAACTTTTTCACATGAAGAATACAGAGACTGATGCAAACTAGACCACAGACGTTCTGTCTGTAACCTAGTGACACTAACTCCTAGCTTGCCTTCATTTGAATTTTTTTCTGATCACTGACTCGCTTCTCATTTCTGATCCTGTCTCCCTCCCATGCCAAGCAATCAACTCATTGCCCTCACCTGGTTTTCTTCACCCATCTCCTCACCTGCAGCCCATTTGCTCATTTGTCCCTCAGTATATATACTTGTCCATTTTCATTTGATCCCTGTCAGATTGTCCTGTGTGTTCTTAGCCAAGCTCTCCAGCATTTCTGGTTCTGGCTCTCTGTTCTGACCCTGCCTGTTGATTTTGGATTCCAGCCCCTTGTTGGATCTGCTTTCCTGTTGTGTTTTCACTCTGCCTGACTTTTGGATTTAGTAAACGGATCTCCTATTGCTACTTGCGTCCGATGTTGTGCTTTTGGGTTCTCCTCTGCCAGTACCAGTGAACCTCACACTGTTATTTATGGGAATTATGGTAAAAAATTAGCAATTTCTGTTTTTTAAGGAGAACGACGGATTCCTGAAGGTCACAACAAGTGATGTTTGCTAGGATGACTTCCTGTTACATAGTTTAAAAAAAAAATCATCAAACCAGACTAAGGAAATGTGAAAGTAGCTTCAGAAACAACTTGCTGACGCAGGTCAGATAATTCCTGACATGGATCAAATCAAATCTCATCAGTCTCTATTCTCTCCCTCACATTGTTCCCAGAAACATTGTCAGCATAATTGGACTTTGCTATTTTTTTACAGTCACTGTTTGGACTCACAGGGTCTTTGTCAAAGTTTTGGACGAAGTGATGCAATAGGGACCCAACACTGTAACAGAGATGAGGAAGAGCCAGGTGGAAAAACAAAAATGCAAAAAAGAGAGAATTCTATAGAGATGGAGGGAGATACGCTGTGGTGAGAAAAACAACAGACAGCTCTGATCATGTGGAGCTGATGAGGCACGGGGTGTGAAAGGCAGATGGGGGAGGCAGGAGCATCAGTCTTTTCCAGCTGCTTGCTGGCACACACACTGACGACAAGGTTACGACCCCTCTGCCTCTCACTTTTTTTTGTTTTCCTCCCTCCTCCGTCTCTGCACTTCATTTTCCAAGCTCCTTCTTCGTCAGTATCTCAGAATTGAGATACTCTCCTCCTCCTTTCTCCACATCTGTCCTGCAGGCATACCACATGACATTTCATAATTCCCTAACCTGCTGAAAAAAAAAAAAAAACTACCAGCGCAGGCGGCCATCCCCTCCAACACCTCACACGTCAATCACACATCCTTCGAAATGTGTGACTCATACGACAAATGTATTGAATGAATCTATAAAAATAACCACATTTTTGGCAGCGTTTGTATTTACAGCTCATGTGTGTGTAGGTGAACTGTGGGTGTGTGTGTGTGTGTGTGTGTGTGTGTGTGTTTGCTGGAAGTGCTTCATTTTCATTCACCGGAAGAATTACAAATGTTATTTCATGGCCTATCTTGTGCTGCTCTTTTGCTGCCTGTGTGTTAAATCTTGTTATCTTTACATAACACAAAGTTGCCCTGAGAAGATCCACAAATCCTCTCGGTGTGTTACACTTGGCGATTACGCTGATTGGGGCTCTGATGTGTATCCGTGTACCAGAAATGATGTGTGTGTATGTGTGAGTTTAGAAAAACAGGGCTGGGAGCTCTTGCTTAAAAGTCATCACATTAGTATAAAGCAAAGGACATTGCTCTCTAATATACTTACATAAAGGGGATTTAGTCTCCACTTCGCGTTCTCACAACCATAATCTAACTCTCACTCAGCCTTGCTTATTTTGTGTGACTTCTCTCTCTCCTGGGAAGATTTGATATAACGTAGCTGATGACACATCTCTCACGTCTG
This sequence comes from Caranx ignobilis, assembly GCA_021432705.1. NCBI lineage: Eukaryota > Metazoa > Chordata > Actinopteri > Carangiformes > Carangidae > Caranx > Caranx ignobilis. The sequence goes on from MU269991.1 coordinate 12,784,686, forward strand.
CATCTGCGTGTTTTGGATCAAAAGGCGTGACACTGATGGTATCTAAAGGAGTGACTCTGGAGCAATGGTAAGTCAGTGTCGTGGACATATGGAAAAAGGTCCGTGAGTTCCCAAACAAGGCAGAGACATGCAGCGTGTGATAGGCAGAGAGCTTAGGAAGCAAACCTAAATCTCCAGCTTTGCTGAGGTGTTAGGAGAAGTGACTGGAAAAGGACGTCACACCGCCTCGCCATATTCCAGCTGTCTCATGCTGACACTTCGTGCACCGGTAACCAAAACAAAAGACAGGATCTAAAAATACCGGCACGCTCCCGACTTTCTGTCAGGAAGGCAAAGAGACAAGTCAGCGGCAATTTCCCCTTCACAAGTGATCGTGTTGCAGCGACAGAGGCCCGCGAGCTGCGTGGTGGAGGTATCCCACAATGCAGTGCCGTGACTTGTGCCGTACTGGCTTGCAGAGCTCGCTCTGGGCTCATATGGAAAGATCACACGTTCAGACAACTCCTGGTCTCCTATATGCTCCTTCTCTGCTCCCTCCCTCCTCGTCTCCTGCAGGCTCGGCTTGTCAAGTTCACACGTCAGCCTGCTAACACCGTGCAAAGCATCGCCTCCTTGCTGCTTTGCCTGCTCCTCCGCTCTCTTATTTTTACTACAGAGTTGTGGATTACAACTGCTGGAGGTGTGATTCTCTACTACACCTGCATTGCTGATGAGAAATTCTGTGTCCTTATTTTAAGCACTGTATAATCAACCTGTTCTACTGTTCTAGAGGGAGCCTGAGGAAAAACACACTAAACATTAACCCCTTAACACCCACTGGCCTGGGTTAGCTGATCAGAGCCTGGTCCACTGAATTGTGCATCATGTATGTTACATAGAATTTCCCATTGACAACACATCCATGTTTAACAGTAAGTCTGCTGATGCTGTACTATCCTATGTCAGAAGAGTCACTTTATTGTTAATGGCTTCCTTAGTTATCTTGAATTGCAGTGAGGTGGCAGACGCATCGAGAAAGGAAAGAACATTAATTAGATTAATAATTAACATTAACATTAATTACGGCTCTTAGGTTGTGTTCTAATTAATTCCGAGCTTTTATATGTTACTTCTTATTTGTTCACATTACATTCATGACGGTGTAGTACGTCTGAACTACAACTCATTTACAACCTCAGCTGGCTCGTGTGAGAGAAGTTTCATTTGGAGCTTTTTTGACTGATATCGATTTTGACACCCTTAAGACATGAAGTGTAATATACATTAGCACAATGCTCCAGCTGTTATAGACCAGTTCAGGAGCAGATTGCTTGATTCAAAACAGTGACTTGGAGACAGAAATAACAATATATATTATTAGTCGTAGTGCAAACATACAACATTTTTCTACATTCAAATAAAGATTATTATGGAGAAAACACAAAATTTTCATAAAAACTTTCATTTTGATGATGCGGCAGGATAACTGTATTCGAAGCTGTGAGTTTGTGTAGAGTCACATGACAAACTACAGCTTTGTTTGTGAATTCCCATGCTAGTATAACAACATATATAGGACACTGGCAGCAGAAGCCTGTATGAGAAATTAAAAAGAACATTTCTTCTTGATTTGTTTCCACATTTTTTCTCTGCGCCTCTTTTTCCTTCATCTCTAGTCTCTGGTTAACGTGTCGACAACAGCTGAAACAAATCTGGTCTCCACCGTGGAGAATCGCAGCAGCACTGCACTGTGATCACTGACAGCCTGATATGCTGCCTGGCCGTCACTGTCACTGCTTCCATTTAAGCTCACATCTATTCTACTGTGATCTACTAACAGTGTTCTACTAAGGAGTCACTATATGTACGGGACAGAGGCTGTTCACAGCTGACAACCAGCCTTGCTCATCCCAGGCTCTGAGGAACGAAAAGGAGATTCTGGGTTCCTGACATGCAGGATTCAACTGTGTGGTTGATTTATTTCCTCTGATGACTGAGCAAATCAGGACAGTGCAGACAGCTCTGACTGCACAAATGATGAAGATCCAACTCTTTTCACTAGAAGAGATAGCTTCTGATATCATAATGAAATATTCTTATTCATTTAATGATCATAGACTCCAGGACTATTAACAGTGTGTTAAAGTTGTATATGAGTAAGTTAAGAGGAAAAACGCCCCTGGAATAGAAACAAACAATAACTGCTACTGCAGGGTTCAAATTCTGACTCAACTCAGAGTCACGATATGGACCAACTACAAATTGCCTTGACAGCTCTGACCTTCGAGAGAACAGAGACCGAGAGGGTAGAAAGCGGAGGAAGCTATCATATTAGCAATGTTGAACCGTCCAATTATATAAAACTGCTCCACCAGACTATAAACCGCTCCACAGACGAGGAGCAGCAGGATCCCAGCTAAGTGTGACATACTGTGGAAATATGTTCCTACCAGTTAAACAGATCAGCTCCAGTTGAGAGAACATGTAATGACCACACACCACTCTTACACTTTCATGAGGATGTGCAAAAGAGCAGGTATACTTCCTGGAGCTTTAAAAGACATAAAGGCTTCTCTGAATTTCCAGAATATTTCTTTTTTTTTTTTTTTTTTTATCATGTAGCTTTCAGCCATTACTTTCATTATACAGTGTTATACCTTTGTTTGCATGGACTAAATGCAAATGAGGCAGCACATAGATTCATTCACTGATTCATCTAGGCTGGTAGAGCAGCATTCAGTGGAATCTGAAAGACAACAATATGACCAGCAAAAGCTTTACACATTAATCATTTAGCTGATTAACTATTTTGCTAATCAATTAATCACTTCAAATATTTCAAGAAATACCCAGACCTCTTTTTCTCTGTTTTACATTTAACTGGACACATGACAAAGCAATACATCTGAAGGTGTCACCTTGAGCTCTGGAGATATGAATGGTTTCTGCACTTTGAAGACTAATCAATCAATTACTCAATGATGAAAAATGGTTTGCTACAGCCTCAGAACGACACATGCAAATGTGTATGAGGTGATGCAGCACACATTCGTGTTTCACACTGTTCTCAAGTCCAGCAGCAGCAAACAATATTCTGGAGATGTAAGAAGATGAGAGTGTTTTGGACATGGACAAAATCAGTGCAGGTAAAAATATTCTTGCTTTTCAGTGTTTTATGAGGAGAAAAGAATAAAAATATGTTTGTTAAAGGATGCTGTTTGGTCAGAAAGGGGAAAGGTAAATATAACTTTGTTTACAAGGAAACTCCACAGGGCACCTTTAAGTAGCATTTTATTGCAGGACCTTTAATGGAGCATTAGGTTACTGTGGCACTGGCACCAAAATGAGTCCTGCAGGAAACTAAGGGCTCATTAAAACCAGCACTGCTCAGCCCTCTCAGTAAGTCAGACATGACACCCTTGATGACTAACTCTATAGGAAACAGCAGCTTTAACTCTAATTCATAAACACAAGCGCTCATTAGTGTGACGGCCTGATCCAATCAGTCAGTATGAATGATTAGAACTGCAATGAAAGTCGTACTCACTGCTCATAATAAAAGTATCTCTACAAACAAACAGACTGTCAAAGGAGAGGAAATATATAATCTAATTATTACAGCAGTTCATACTATAAGAGCATCACGCTGTGCCCTGTTAATTGAACCAGCCTCCACAGAATAATGCTGCTCTTTTCTGCTCACAGCTCCACAGTAAAGAGGTTGTTGCCTGATTGCGCCAGCAGCCGGAGAAATGAGGCTGCAGTCATTACGGCTGCTTGTAAATGCATCCAAGCCAGCCGGCGCCAGATCGATTTTTCTATTTCTGATTGGCCCTCTATGTTATTGCTCAGAGAGCCCCCCTGCAAGAGGCTGCTGGGAGGAGAGGGGTGGAAAGAGGGGGGGTGGGGTGGTACTGAGCTTAATTGATGCTGTCACAGTATGAAACAAGTTATGAAACAAGTCACTCTTCTGGCTGTGGCAGTACAGCTTTGACATAACACAAAAAAGGCAAGAAAAGAAAATACAGGCACAGTATCCACCACTCTGTTTATATTTATGCGGCTGAGGTGGAGACACAGCTGGTGGTTATTCTTCCATAAAATTCCTCACATTCTGCTCGAGGGGGAGCAAGGTGCCTAAACCGAGAGAGGGGAGAGGATAGAGAGGAGAGAGAGAAGAGAGGAGGGGGGAGAGAGGAGAGGGGAGAGGAGAACGGAGAGAAAGGAGAGAGGAGAAAGAGAAGAGAGGAGAGGGGAGAGAGAGAGAGAGAGAGAGAGAGAGGAGAGCCATGGGAACAGGAAATGTTTCTGTTGTGCTACAGTAGAGCTTCTTAGAGTAAAGGGACTAATTAAAGCACTTTTAAAAATGGGCTGACAGATATAGGAAGAACTACACAAAAAACTGCATTGAAATAAGATGAAAGGTAACTTGAGCGGGGACAATACGAGATGTAATGACTGAGTGGGAGAGGGAAAAAAATCATGTCAAGAGAGAGAGAGTCGTGCTCTGGGAGGGGAGTGATGGATGGCAGGAGAGGAAGAGGCTGCTGTTGAGATATGATCTCAACAGGTACTGGTGAAGTGTGTAGCAAATGTGTGTGTGCTCCACCACCACGCCTTATCAGTTGAGAGCTGTTGGCTGCATACACATACACACATACACTTTTTCTCCCCCTTGACTTCATTAGGCAAACCACATGCCGAGCTCTGGGGGTAATTGGCTGCCCTTTCAGTCTCCTAATGGTGAGAGGAGAGGAGAGGAGAGGAGAGGAGAGGAGAGGAGAGGAGAGGAGAGGAGCTGATTTTCTGTCATTCATCAAAACTCTCCTCTCTGAACTTAATCAGTCTCTTGCTCTCTTTTATCCCTTTTTTATTCTTTTGTTTTAATCCACTGCTCCTTTCTGATGCTTTCCTGTTCCTGCTTAATTCTGTTTTTGTGCAGTTATTAGAGGACAAGAGGAGGAATCAAACGGCAGCTCTGCCGTATTATTCCAGACCAGTATCTTTTGATTGGATTCACTGGAGACAGAGCAGCTATAACTCCCTACAATAAACAGTGGTGCTGTTTAAACTTCACATCTGATTCGTTCATGCTCCTTCAACCAATTAAGACCGGATACAGCGTACAGCATGTTTCTCCATTTAATACTGGACGAGATACACTATCATGCATATGGACTGGGTTGTTTTCAAGCCATGTGACTGAAGATGTGCACTGTGATTTGCTGTAATTCACACAAGAGAGACAAAACCCATCATGGGAAATGTATTTTGTTTCTTTTTTTGTGGTGCCTGCCACAAAACAAGTTTTTAAAATCACAGTTTGGTGGATGGTTGATGGCCTGATGTTGAAGCGGATTACAGCAGTTCCCTGGATGAAAATAACAAAGATAAGAACTCAGAAGATTCAGACACTGACTCCAACCTGCTGAGATACTCGGCAGCTAAAGGCTCAGGGTGAGACACGGTGGAGGACAAGCAAGGATGCAACACTGTCACTATACTTCATCGCCCAGCCTCTGAAGCAGATAGAAATATGAAACAAAAACCATCGGAGAGCTTTAGCTTTGTATTGTAAATGTTTGCTTTTACCCTCATGTTCATCCACATGAAAATCAACCTTTGCTACATGTCATCCCCCTCTTTGTTTCCCCATTTCCTGTCTCTCTGCATCTATCCTATTAATTAAAGGCCTAAAAGCCTAAAAATATACTTTTTATACTTTTACGTTTTTAAAAAAAAGAAATATATTGTAAATTTCTCCACTGAGGGATGGATAAAGTCTTATCTAATGCAGATTCCATCTCCAGTTTCAAAGGCAGTGACTTACAATAAAAGTCAAGGCTTAAGCTCTCAAATACTGTAGTTTTTATTTTGTCTTTCTGTCTGCTTCAGAGCCTGTGTAGTAAAGCTTTTAGTGAACATCAAGTTTTACAGATAAGGAGGTTATTTTCCAACAATATTCAAGTTTTTGAAGGGGCCTCAGGTTATAATGGCATGAAAGCAGGTAACTCCCGTCCAGCTACTAACAAGCACTATTCCCTGATTCATTCAAACACTGAAGATCCCCTCATGAATGAGCTCTAGGCTACAGTGAGCATTATCTCAAACTGATTGGGTGAAAAAAGATCTTTTGGTTTTCAGGGCTGCAGTGTGTTTTGCTTCCAGCCAGTCCACCTCCAGCAGAGCAGCTGCTGCTCTCTCAGCCTTATCACGGGCATCATCAGACTGCATGTCCGACGGGCAGGAGACACCCCTCCCCGGTAGGATCAGGGCAGATTAAGGGGCCGACAGCGCGCATGGGAAACACAGACCTTGTGTCAATCCACGCGGGGCACATCACATTCGCCCTGCTCCCCTACATATGAAAACACAGCCACAGAGAGAGGAAGCTCACCAGGAAACACCACTCTGCCCGTCATAGAGTCCAGCTTACTTGTCAGGAGTATAATGAAAACAGTTGTGTAATGGATGGAGATTTACAAATAACCCTGATGATGTCATAAGGATGTCATCTGGGTTATTTTTAGCTCATGCTTAAGAGTTCTTTTTTTTTTGCAGTAAGCCTGTGTTACAAACTGGAAGTGTGTGTTGGTCAGACATGAGTCAGGGAAAGTCTAATGAGCGATGCTATGGAATTGTATCATGGGAATTGTAGGTATTTTTGGAGCTCAGGGTGTCTCTGTCTCTGTTTGGCCTCTAGTCCTGTGGACACTGCTCCTTCTCAGAATGTCTCGTGTCTCTGCTGAGTTCCCCAAACTTTATGAGAGCACAAATCAGTTCACATGAGCGGCCCCTGAAGGTGTTCTCAGGTTTTCAAAAACACCATTAGTCAGAAATGTCAGCTCCAAACATCGGCGTAATTCCTCATGATGCTCGGGATAAATAAAACTAACATTTATGCAGGTGGCTGTTGATTTACTGGGGCAGGCTGTCTGGGTATTATACAAATACATACTCAGGCAGCAGTGAAGTGAGGAAATCAAGAAGACAGGCCTCATATCTGCTTGTCCTGCAAAAAGTCTTCACACTGAAACGACACTTTTTGTGTGTGTTTTCCTCCAAAACAACCAATATAACCATATCCAAAAAGCTATCTCTCATCTGCCACCCTCTGGGTGTCATTTAAGTTCAGGTGCTCTCGAAACTATTTGGCTGAAAAAACCCCTTGAAGTTTATTTTCTGAATCTGATTTCAGTCCAACATGAACACAAAACTGTCAAATGCTTTTCTTTTTAGCTCTTGCTTTTCTGGCTGGTTTGAAGTGGGTGTGGCTCATTTGGGACAAGATGATGTCACTTTCCTGTGCACCAATATGATATAACATCAAGCACCATAACAACAGCAGCAGTGTAACAGCACCACACCACCTTCTCTACTGTTGTATTTCCTACAAACACAAAAGGTCACATGTAAGACAAGGATATTTCAACATAGAGCCACAGGCTGTCTGTTTCCTGGTGAGGGAAGCTTCTTGTACCAGTGGTGATCATTACCATCACAAGCATTGTGATAATGTTTCATGGAAAAGCAGCTATTAAAAACAAAGTGCTTAAGACAAAATGTAACACAACTCTTATTAAAGATGAACAGAACCATTTCCTCCCCATTACTGTGTTATACCACCAGACCACAGAGCCATTTTACACTCACTCTACCTCTTTACTTCCCTACACTGATTATGGCCTTTTCTTCATAAAGCCCTTACAGCTGTCCTTTGAGAAAATACCACTGGCCCTCCACATCCGTCATGCTGCCAGAAGATGTAAAAACATCAGTATTCTGCAAGGGGGGGGGGGGGGTTGACCCAACCCCAGGCCTGGAGGGCTCTCGCATCAGGGAGAGAGAAAGATTTTACTTGTTTCTCTGAAACAAAGGCAGCACTCCAGTATTTGTATCCCATGATCCACTGCAGACCCACGCTCACATGACAACATAAAAGCCTAATTCAAAGTGACTTTGAGGTTGTGTACTTATGTATTCCATGCATACGTGTAGCTGGGGCATCTTGTCAGGAATTTCTCACATGAAGGTCATCTATGTGAGCAACACTGCATTGTTCCTGTGAAAGCCTGCAGTGTGGAACACAGGGAGGAACATACTGCGTATAGAAGATAGGAGAGTGAAGAGAGTAACTGATGATAATGAAGCCACTTCCCTCTCTCTCTGCACCTGCCACACTGACACACACACACACACACCTTGACTGCGATATCTATCATTCGAAGGGTGCTTAACGCTTAAGGGTGAAAACCTCTGCTCATACAAGTTCTGAGTGAGTGTACGCAGGCGAGTCTGTTTATGAGCCTGAGTGACTGAGGGAGTAGTGCTCCAGCACACATTTATCTTCTTATGTAACAACCAGACTAGCTTTAGCACATGCAGGCTAAATACTGCCTCGACCCACCAAAACATCAGCAGCAGGATTCTGCAACCCGAGCAAAGAGCTGAGCAGCAGCAGGACCCCCCCCCCCCCCCCACTCAAAAGAAAAAAAAAAGGCAGATCAATTTGCCAGGGTCACACCACCACTGTGCGTTACATTGTTATTAACCTGAGGTTAGGACCCAACAACAGCCACGTTACCAGCTCTCTCATCATTCTTTTCATTATTAGCCGCTGGAGAGTGACCACAGCGCCCTCCGGCCCTGCAACAGCCGCTCATGTGACTGAATATTCCCATGCGTCAGGGTGACAGGCGTAGCCTACCGTCTGCACAAATTTCACTTCTCTGTGCCTAATGCCAGGTGTGACAGAAACCAGTCTGAAAGGAGGCGTGCAACAGCTGGGTGGCATTTAGAAAAAGAACACTGGAGCACAACTGTTTCAGCGTGAGGTGCGGCAGGAGCTGGGAATGGTTGCTTGTTGTCTTGAAGAAAAGGAGAGCAGAGGTCCTGCACACCTTGTGACAGATGATAATTAAAGATGGCATGTTGTTCCCTGAGGACCACTGGGGCTCTGCCTTATTTTATTTATGTGGTCCACTTGGCTACTAACAGTCAGCAGTCATCTGTGTGGATAAAATGATAAATAACCTGTTGTTTTGCATGTAATGAAAAGGAGATGTAAATGTACCAGGTATCAGAGGGGCTGGGCTAAACTGAGCACACCACAGCTTGGCTAGGAAAGATGTTATTTACTCCTGTGTTTAAGGATGATGAGTCTGATCTGAAGTCTGGCAAATGGCCTTGGATCATTCATTCATGTTATGCACCTTCTGTTCTGTAAGTCAACACACTCTCTATATAAATCAGCAACCAGTCAGTTTGTACAGCCATGTGACAAAACTGTGTTAAGTGCTGTGACGCTGTCAGTGTAATTCATTACACACGCTCAGCAGGCTCAGAGCCTCCATAGGCAATAATCAGCTGCAAATGAAACGAGACTTTCAATAACAGCTTTCGTTTTTCCCTGTTTTCCTTGAATGCACCTCGTGGCCGTGATGCTGAGCAGGACACCTGCACGGTGCACGACCATGCGCATCCATCCTCGCCTCTTGTCCCGCGTTGAGATCATTCATAAAAATGGCAGGCCCGTGCTGCTGTCAGCCCATTGGCTGCGCAGAATTAGGCTTTTTCTGCCTTTAATGTCACCGTGATGCTCGATGGAAACACTCGTCCTACAAAGAGCCGTCACACTCATCCCGATCGAGACTGCACGAAAGAAATCGAAGCGTCTGTCTTAATGCAACGAAGCAAACTGCAGGGGTACAGGGGAATGTTTCCAGCTCACACACTCTTGGTTGTGCTAGAGGCTACTCGGCGGTTTATTGTCACCACACAGACGGAATTCGCACCGTTTCTGTGGGTAAACAAAACCCCCGGGTCGCGTTTCCAGAAGCTGGACTCACCGGTAGCAGTGGCGTTACAGTAGACATTAGAGTAGTAGTTCGCACTGGTTAAAAAGCCTATCTGCGGTGTGTGTGAATGTCGACCCTTTCTGCTTACCCGATAAAGCCGAGGCAGTGTCGGTGCAGCTGGAGATGGGGGAGTTATCCCTGCTCCGGTTCAGCGGGGGCTGGTGCGCAGGACAGCCGGGAAGAGACGCAGGAATGCTGGGCTCGCTCTGGACGCTTTCCCCCCTGGATGTCCTGGACGAATAAGTGATGCTGGACCGCTCGAGTGCTCTTATCTGGCTTGCTGCTCTCTCTTGCTTCTTAGTGCACACTCGCACACATCCACACACAAACCGACTGGCTGGCTGGAGTGACTGACTGACTGACTGACTAAGTGGCCCTTGGCTACAGCAGCGGAGCCCCGCAAACCATGTTACTGTGCAGGCGAGAGGCAGCAGTGATGGTGCTGCGGTGCGGAGCTGGCTCTGGCTGCTGCTGGCGTTTGCTCTCCTCCAGGGGCCGGGACGGGATAGCAGCGGAGGACAGTGTGTTAAAGTGGTGTGCACCGGTGGAGTGGATTTAAATGGGGGGATGGTGTCGCCGGGATTACGTGGTAGGGGTTTAATTAGATAGCGCTGCGCCTATTGGCACCGACGTTGCGCACAGCCCTCCTCCTACTTTCCTCCCCGCTCCGTCTCTCCCTCCTCTCTCTCCTCTCTCCCAGTGAGACAGATAGATGTGTGTGAGTGTGTATGTGTGTGTCACAACATAAAATGATGGCGCACCGTGCTGTGTGTGTAATAACGTAGTTGACTGCGCTACATCTCTGTTATCAGTGACTGGAGATGAGGATTGCTCTAGGGGGTTACAAACAAGCACCTTGGCTACACAATAAAAAAAAAAACACAATAAATCGCCGTAATGTTCCCATATAGAGAGAAATAGCCTGCTGTACACTCATGCATTTTTAATCACTGCAGCCTCTCCTGGTTGTAGCAGTGTAACAGAAATGAACAGAAACAGTCATTAGTCAAGTTCCAGTGCAGCTCAATTCCCAGGTTAAACGTGCATTTGTCTCTTCCGTTGTCCAGTGAACATTAGGAGCTGAGAGCATTCAGACAAATAGTTTAATGGTGTTCAGAGACTGCCATCAAACCACTGGAGAAGAAGAGGCTATAATGAGACAGCATGATTAAATTAAAGAGGACCAGTCCATCGTCAAATGATGGAAATCAGGTTCAAATGGGTTGTGAGGGGGATTTTTGTGGTGGCCACACTTGGTATTGCAGCATCCATCAGGATCATGTGCCACAGAGAGAGAGAGAGAGAGAGCATTACTGTTGTTGTTATAGGTCCATACTGTACATGAAGCTCTGTTTGTTTGTGGCCATTTATTCACATATAAACTGTATTGTAGGTCACTGGAAGCTCCCTCCAGGGTAGAGGTGTTCAGAGACTCTGGTCCACTCCCACAGTTCACCCTCACACTCACAGACTCTGAGGCATGTAAGTTCAATAGTGCTTAGGGCACACGGGTTCTGCATTTCTGCAGTCTTTGCCTTAGGAAAATACCCATAGTTCATAGCATCGTGAGGTTAAACACAGGGTTACAGTGATTATCAAGGCATGCCATGTAAATGTTTACATGTGTAAATATACATCTCACTATAGTATATTGACAGGATGATAAACTCCAGATATCGGATGGTTATTAAATCGTTTACAAAAGAGAAGTAAAAAAGATGGACGTAAAAATGTAGAGGATCATATGTGACATGTTTTGACGTCATTGATATAACGCACCCCAACACTTTCCTCTTCATATTATTTTGAGGCCTGTGTTTTGACTCTCAAGTGAAGTCCCTATGAGCCTGACCACCCTCTCAGATCAGCAGGCAGCAATCATCTGCTTGTTCCCACAACACATTGAGTTTACACATTTGCACCTTACTGATCATTCTCCTGCTGTTGCTGATGCTTTTATTCTTGAGTTTCACCTTCTTTGTTTTTATATTTTTGTGAAGGACTTTGTAACCTTGTAAAGAAAAGTGCTGTATAATTAAAGATTATTATCATCTTTATCATTATTACTGGTGTAATAGCAGTTGCAGTGCCTTTATAAAAGTTTTTTTGTGGACGTCCACGTGAGATTTTTAATAAATATAGCTGTGTACACATGGACTTGGACAAGGGCATCAGAAATGCCCTAAAATTATTGTACGTCCTCAATTTGATGTTTCAAGCGAAGAGATGGGGAACCATCTTTGAATGTTTTTCTTAATTTATTCATTAAAAGATGTGATGTAAATGTGACATTTATGTTGATTGCATGTGTGAAGATGACGAAGATCATCATCTTCACTCCACTCAGACCTGATATTTACATGCACTCCTGTGATTATGCACAAATGAAAGAGGCATTTGAAACGGGTGGATTGAAACAGATTTACTGCTCTTTATTTTTACACTGTTGCCTCACTGTTTTTCCACACACACACACACACACACACACACACATACACATACACAGGCACGCAGACACACAAAAACATACATTAGAAAAAGAGGCTTCCAATGTGACGCACTCAGTGTTATCAGAGTTGATGGGGGCACCATCCCTGACACACACACACACACACACACACACACACACACCATCTGAGCCAGACATCAGCCGTACACTTTGTCACACCTCACAGGACTTGAGAGAGCTGTGGGAAAGCTTTTTTTATTAACTCCAAAGGTTGGGGATGACTCACGGTCGGTGGTCTCTCTGGACTTAGTTTGGCTGCTCATTGAAAAGACAGCTGGCCTGTGTAACCACAACTACCCAAACAGGAACATCAAAAATGACACGCACCTAAAGGGAGCACACACAGGCGCTCAGAGCAGCAACTATTTCATCAGACAATCTGCGCCATCATGTATTTCAGACAAGGTATGTAAGGCAGAGGTTCTTCAAGGATGATCAACTTCTTAATTACCCACTGTAGCATCTGATGATCAAGTCTAATTACCTCTTAGTCATTTACTCAAAGACGTATCCTGTTGACGCGGCCACTGTGTGTGTAGCCTTCTCCCTGCTCACCACATTCACCTCTGCTGTGATGACTCCCTCAGTGTTTCAAAATGTGAACAGCATAACATCAAAGACAATGTACCACGCCTCTTAAAAGAGTGGGTGAACAGAGTGATTGTTTACAGGGGGAGGAGGCTGATGAACATCGGAGTTTGAAAGTTACAACTCTGATTAAACAGAATAATTTATAGATCATGTTATTGCCAAGGTATCATGCACTGGCATATAAATGAGGGAGAGGAGAAGGCATCACAGCAGGGAAGCAGGAACCAAATGCAGAATGAAGTAAATGTGCAGGACGACAGGGCTGGAATTAAAACTGTCACACAGCGTGTGGTTCGTCTTGTGCGCAGAAAATTAAAAAGAGAGATATAAAAATAAAAAAAATAAAAAAATAAACCAACATGAGGAGACGTTGATCTAACCTCCTGCTTCTTCTTCCGCCGTCAATTCACGCCCACGTCCCACCTCACGTCACACCCCCAGCCTCAGCCAATGGCGTCCCCCTAATAATTCCCACCCTTTTTTGAAAATGTTAGATGGCGGCTCACCTTACCGCAGCAGCAGCGTCAGGGTCCGGCTCGCCGTGCATCCATCTCCTCAGCACCGAGCCTCTCTCTGGCTTTTGAACACAGCCTGCGGTTGGATCGTGTTGACCGTCGCCCTCGTCCTGTGGATCGTAAACCTGGAGCCACGCAGGATGGTTGGAGCTACACCGGGATCGTCAACCAGCAGCAGCAGTTACCCGCCAGCTTCAAGGTACCGACGGCTAACCTGTCAGTAGTTGAACCTGTCTGAACATTCTGCTTTGTGGTTATGCAGGAAAAGGGCATTTTTGTTTGAGAGCTGTGCTTGGACTTTGGGTAACTGTATGTCAACTGTGTCTTGCATGTCTCCCTCTCAGGGTCTTGGTGGTTTGATTGAGGGATCACAAGTCACTGAATTGTGTGTCCTTGTGTCCTTAACCTGTCCCTAACCCAGTACAAACTGTGGGAGGGAGGTCTGGTTGGCACCTCTAAAAATCACAGGTAATCCGCGACATGCTGTTGTTGTTGTTGTTGTTGTTGTTGTGTGCTCGTGGATGCAGGGGCGTCTTACACTCCAAGACAAAGTGAGGGAGCAACCACAAAGTTGAACCAGACTGTGGATCATGTGGTAGAGAGGATTGCCTACTAATTACAAGGCTGGTGGTTCAGTTCCCAGCCCCTCCAGTCTGTGTCTTACAAGTGCAGCCAGTTTACCATTCAGTGTTTTTGACAACACCGAGTCGACTCTTCTGAGTCTTTGTGGACACAAAATATTTGCTGCTATAATTAATAATGCTGTGTTAGCAATGGGCCACTTAAATATAGTCACAATGAGTCCATGCAGAGTTATCACTCAGTATATCTCTCCTGAGCTTTATATAATCTTTCAGCTCATTGTTGTTGCAGCTGAGGAGCCAAAGATCTTCTTCAGGCATCAGTGGAGAAACCAGAGCTAAAATTGAGACGTATAGTCGTCAGGTGTCTCAATACACAAGGCCAAATCAACGAATGTTCCTCAGAATCAATGCCAGTTCAGCTAAGGTGATTATAACCTACATCTGTGTTGTGTCCTCATGCTGTGTCCACTGGGAAAAACAAACAAACAAACAAAAAAAAAGCTGTGGAGACACTGGAAGAAAACACAGATGGAGATTATTGACATGGGATAGACCGTTATAATAAAACCGTACACACATTGCTGTGCTGAGAGATTGTCATGAGAGCTCTGGGTTGTAAAAAAAATGACTGCTGTTAAATGTACAGTAGTTAAAGTCACAAAGGCCTCAAATCCCAGCATTCTGCAGAGATCACTTATGTGAGAATGTGCAAAGTAAACTCTGTGAGAACGAGGAGAGATTGCTCTCAGTAGAACAGTGGATATTACACATCAGAGCTTCCCATCTTTTTTTGTTTGTTTTGAAAAAGTTTTCCGTAAACACGGCATTGTTTCAAGAAATATCCGTGTATTGTACACATGGATCCACTGAAAAGGACTTAAAACGCTGCAGTACATATGCCAGGCCTGTGTGGAGCGTGTGAGGTGCTGTAACGCTGCCACACAAAAAACAGAGAAGAAGACGGGAAGCTTGTGTGCTGTATTCAAACTCCAAACATACATAAACTGATTAATGTTGACTGGGATTCGTGCAAATATGCCATTGAATGATGATTCAACAAGCACAATTCAGCTGCAGTGTCCGAGGGACGCGACAGTGAGCAGCTGTTGTTGCGTTACTAGCAGTGTGGCTCAGGTTACAGGTTAGAGCAGTGGGGGGTGGCCTATGTCATTAACCTTGGCATTAACCACAATGTACACAGATATTTTAGTTCAATTTTGTTGCTAGGTGACACCTAGTTGTCATGTCATCTATGACCGTATATTGAGGTAAATTAAGAACCAACATGTATCCGATATTACACAGGAATATTACACAGGAGAGTTTGATTCTCAGGTGAAAGTAGCAGTTCGTGTTGTCTCTTTTATCCATTGCTGTTCGACGAAGATAATCACATTGTTATCATGGTAGCCATGACAACAACATTTGTCTTGTTGTTGAGGAGATGCAATCTTTCCCTGCAGCTAACCAAGAATTTTAGAGGCTAAACTTACCAAGCCACAGCTCTTATTACAGTAACCGTGGTGCTGAAACAGTGTAACTGTGACAACTAGGATCTGGTCCACATGCCGCCACAATGGCAATGGCAAATATGAGACTTCTCATATTTGATGGCTGGAACGAAAATTGGAACAAAAACAACCTACATGGTTGTCCAGGTTGCACCATTAGCGTTGAAGCTAATCCAGGGATTTGCAGAATTACAGCATGACTGGAATACAAGTGTCTAACGTTAGCCTGTACATTATGAAAATGACAATGTGTGTTCAGATCGAATCCTGGCAGTACATCTTCATCACGTGTACATTTATCTTTAGTGTCAGTGGTTTGTTGGGTGAGCATCAGTGTTGTTGCTTGTGCAGGAGGAGAGGGGCCTCGGACTGGAGATAAAGGAGAAACCTGGGGGGAAGATGATCGTGGAAGTGTGGATGATTGGGAGAAGTTGGAGGCATGGAGCGTTGTGTGTTTAAAGCCTGATAGCTGGTATGTGTGTGTGATCATGCATGCTTTCCTCAGCTCAGAGGGATTAGGGTGGATGGGGAGAGTTTTTCTCTCGTCTTTTACTCCTGACCCTTCGACCTGATGGAACGGAGGAGTCACTGTGATGCTCTTGTGTTGCTGTGTCCATCCTTGGTCCTGCTGTTTTCTCTGCCCACACCTTCATACCTCTCCTTGTCTCACCTTTCTGTTGTTTCCCTCCGGAGCAAGATGGGGACAAATATCTGACTCAGCTTTTTTTTTTTTTTTTTTATTTCATTAGTTGTTCATAACTCTGGCTCTCTGTCTCTCTGTCCTGTGAACGAGGACGCTGATGTGATTGAATTACCCCCTCCTCCTCTCCTTCCCTCTCTTCTCCCTCTCTCTCTCCTTTGTGTTTTGTATACTGTTGGCATTTTCCCTCCTCTGAGCCAAGGTTCAATGCTGTTGTTGCACTTTCTCTGGTCTTGCATAACTGTGCAGCGGTCGTGTTGCGTTGCATCCTCCATCTCCTCTTCCCCAGGCGAGATGGTCACTGTGGGAAACGGCGGCCCAGAAAACTGACCTTCATTTCAGTATTCTAGAAAGACTTTCCTCACTGTGTGCAGAGCTTGACTCCCCGAAGGAGACTGTCATTAGACCTGTTTGACCTTGGTTGAAGTAGGATAACACATCAAGGAGCCGTTTTAGACAAAGGCTCACGCCCCTGACAGAAGCCACAATCAGTTTATTTCATTATTTATTGATGGGAGTGTTTCAGCTTTCTGTTCTTCTCAGTTTCCTTCACCACTGAGGGACACATGGGCCTTTAAATACAGGAAGCCACAGAAAGGCAACAATGGTGTGATCCTCTGCAATCAAAGTAAATTAAGTAACAAGAGTGACATCAATGTAGGCAGGTGGAGTTCTCTGTGATCACAGATTGTTCATGTACTGGGACACAAACTGGAGAAATCCAGTCTGGTGACAGAGGCAGTTGGTGAATCTGTTACGTGTTTGCCTGGTTGTGAAAATCATATCCCAGCTCATTGTAATTCATGTAGAGCTAGGATAGCATACTGGCTAACCTTGTTACCAAATCACCATTTTGACAGACAATGCTTTGACAGCTTTCTCAAAAGCTGACTGTGTTGTTTGTCCCAGCTGAGAAACTGTGGCGTCGCTATGACGATTGCACCAGCATCAAATGTCAGGCACACCAATCTGCAAGCGTTGACTCAGTGTGTTTGTGTGAGTGCTTTGTAAATACTTCTGTAGGCTCGGACGCACTTGCTTATCTACACTTAATTAATAATTGAATAATTATGTTAGATTTCAAACATAAGGGTAAAAATATGTATATAAAGCCTAATAGACATGTGAAAATGTATCATATATAACAAAACAAATGTATTCATCCTATAAATTGGCCAAAGAAATTAAGAGAAAGTAGTAAGAATAACAAATATGTATATGTCATTTTTATGTTTCCAGTGTCAATACTGATATGTAATAAATTAAATATAGAAAATACATTTTTTAGTATAAACAGTTGGCTACATATAGCCTACAAATGTCATTGATATGTCATATAAAGTTATATTGTCACATTTACAAAAGATGTTTGATAATCTATATGTGATAATAACATATCCTGATATGGTATACATATATAACATAAATGTCATATTGAATATGTTTGTATGTGCACAATTGTTCTCTGAAAGACAGAAATCATCATTTTAGATTGTTAAACTGCTTTTTGAATCGGAATTTCAGATTCATAGCAGGGATTATATGAGGTTGAATTTCTCATTGCACACCAAAGTCTGTTTACAGGTCTTGGGGAATCTGATAAATTGAATCAAATGATGCAGCTTGAGATAGTGTCAGCTGGGGCTGAGGTCTACAAAAATATACAGATAGATAAATAAAATACAGGGATATGGAGAGAGAAAGATGTGATCTTGCCAAACCTCTGGGAACTCACAGCCCAGCCAAGCAGCTGAGGACCCTGCTGTGAGAACTGACCATAACCCTGAACAAACACAAACATGATATCGTTGAATTGTCAGAGCAGGATGTTGTGGTGGGGGCATGAAGCTGCAGCAGCAAACAGCTCTGACATGAGTGTCAGCAGTGAGAAGTGCCAGGTTATAATTATCACATGAATATAACGGGATGTTAGTCAGCTGAGATCCACACAGCTGCGAGTGAACTGATGATAGTGAAGCATGAATGAAACGACTGATGCCAAGAAATGACTGAAAACACAAGGTCATAGCTGCCTGGAGTAAAACTGAGTCCTATTTAAAGAAACCAAGCATAAGCATATACAAGAACCAGAGTAACAAGAGGTTGGTGAAACATGAAATGTGGTGGTAACACCTCACTGCAGCCTGCAATCTGCCCTGAAGACCAAGCTCTGTTTAGAAGACGTATTATAACCTCTTGCCTTGTAAACACAATGACGGCCGAGGCTTCAGTCAAGCAACATCACCACCACCTGCTCACAGCAACAAATGTGTGGCAGCAGAGAGAGAGACAACTCGCTCCTATAAAGTTAAAATGTTAACAACGTTAAATAAATAGTTAAAGAATAGGGGTGTTGTATAGTTCGGTGGGTGGAGCAGGTGCCCCATATGCAGAGGCTATCGTCCTCACCGCAGAGGCCCTGGTTCAATTCCACCAGCGGTCCTTTGCTGCATGTCATTCCCCCTCCCTCCGTCTCCCCATTTCCTATCTCTACTAGCCCATTCATTAAAGGCCTAAAAAGCCACAAAAATACTTTCAAAAAATGATTAAAGAATAATTATTTGGTCAAAAAGCTTCAAAGGTTCATTTGATTTTCACCAGTTAAAAGCACCAGTGGGAATCATTAGCTTTTCAAATGAAGAGAGAAAACAGTAATGAATCTATTTAAAAAAATCTGACAGAAGTCCGTCTCATGTCCACATCTACTGAATAACTCATGCAAACTGTGTGTAACATGTCAGCTCCAGCTTAATGAGCCTCAGTCAAATCAAACAGGTACCAGTTCAAACGATCTCAGCGCTCCACTGTCCTTCAGCTGCTGCTGAGGGAGGAAATGCCGTCCGTGTCAGACCGTCTTTAAGGTTATTTTTCTTCAGCTGATGTTTTATCACAAGCTCGCTACTACTCAGAGTAGCTTTAAAAACTCTGCTGGGGGATCACAAGGTGAGACAGTGACCTGGGATCAAACCTTGGTGAGGATTTCAGGATCAGCCAGGGACTACATCACAAACAGAGGTTACGACTGCCTGTGCATGGAGGGTCTCTGAACTGATGCGTGTTATTAATCCAAGGGAAAAATGTGAATGACAGGAACATCTGATGACTTGACTGGGAATAAGTAGATTTAGTGAAAATGTCATTCTGGTCTTTCTTCACTTTTTATCAGTCAATCTACAGTTCCTCTTGGTTCCACTGGCATTCACTGGATGATTCTGTTTGGAGGTGACCTTTCAAAGTTTGAGCATGAATAGTTATTTATTCGAATTATCTACCATGTGGTGGATGGTGTTGTGTGGGTGGAATTAGTTGGAATTTATGTATTTTACTCTGTGATCTGTCTTCATATGCATGACGGATGTATTTTTTTCTCATCTTAGTTTCATTGTAATTTAAATTGTTTTTTCAGGAGTGCACATATTTTTCTATATTTTTTAAATGGCAGGAGCAGGATTCAGAGCTGACCTGTGGTAGCTGAACTGATTTGTGTTCCCTCATTATTCTGTAGGGTCTCAGTTTATCTGGTATCTCTCAAGGAGATTGTTCTATGCATTGTTCTATCTTGAGGCCATACAGCGGGGTCATGTTGGTGGTGACAGTGGGCGAGGATGGTTATTTTGCTGGTTGGAATGGGCCTGGAGTAATTGAGGGAACAGACTTATGGACCTCACTAATCCTATGCAGGAAAACCAATAGAAATACAATGGTGATGAGAAAAAAGTCATTTCCTGCAAGAAGACACTGACATGATTGTTTACATCGGAAAGAAATTTCAAATGAGTTCTTTGTTGTGACTGAATTAGGCATGTAATGAAGTGAAACAACAAATCGTTCACTGGTTTGTTACAAATTATATTTAAAAGAGGAACTATGCAGGATTTTTACTGTGGCTATGCAACATTTTTGCCTTAATTAAACAGCTTCAGTAATTATGATGGTTAAATAAATGACTTGTAACCTGTTACAGGGAGAATGGAGGCTCTCTGTCTTCCATCTGGCATCTCTTGACCGAACATTTTCATTGTGTTCCTCTGAGAATTTTTTTGCCAACACAAATGTAATGTGCTTTGGAAAACAATATGATTTGCATAGCGCTCACTGTGTGCCAATATCTGCTAAATGAAATGAAAGGAGGAATGAGTGCAACTAATGTGTTAAACTGTACTATTTCTTACACTTCCTACACACAACAAATCAACACTTGAAGCTGCAGGTCTGAGTCCAGAGGAGATCTGCAAACGTCTGTTCTGTGAGTTACTGCCTGGTTCTTCAGAACATCTTTAGTCCTGCAGGCATCACCATCAGAAGACATTTTATTACCGAGCTGAAGTGCTTGGGGTCTGTTTTTTCACCTCAGTACACTGCACAGTCAGCAATGAAGCAGAGTTGTGCAGGACACAGACACAGCTATGAAGCATTCAAGGACCTACATCCGGTTTATGGACCATTTCAATGTAATTGTGTGCCTAGGTAACAGCTTGGGTTCATGTGTATATTCCTGCCAATGAGTGATACAGAGAAACAGAACATTGGAGGAACTCGGACACATATAGTTTTTTATGGTTCAGATTATTCAGCTAAATTAGCTGGCACTTGAAGACAGGTGGTAACAGTAAAAAAAACAAAACATTAATGGTTCCTGTCAGAGCAGTTTCCACTGCTTCATTTGACCCAAGCTCCATGACATGTGGAAAATCAATGAATGGAGCTGGACATGTAACTGGATATTTGTCTTTTCAGGAGACACAATGGACGCAGTGTTGCCCTGAACCTCACCTGCATCTACAGCAGTGAAACGAGCTCTGCAGGGGAGCTCTGAGTGTTCAGTAAAGAGCAGATATCATTTCAGCTCACAAATAGCCATGCTACTACTACAGGTGGGTTTCCATCTGAATGTAGCATGAAAAAAATCCACATTTTGTGAAATGACGCAAAAGAAAATGCAAATGAATGTCCGTTTCCATCCATTACTTTAATGAGGACAGAGAACATTAAATCCACAGTAGAGGAAGCAGTGTAACAAGATGAGGCAATACGAGTCTCAATCAAAACTCAAAACCAGTGGAACAAAACATGATTAATTCTCCATGTTAAATTCAAGGAACACAAGTCTCATTGTTGCGGTGACATTTTACCTTGCTTTCTTCAGACTCTTCAGCAAACAGAACCTTCAGCCTCATACTCCAGCACTTTGACACATTTAGTTTTTGACCTAGAATAAATCATTTGCAATATGTGCAGATTTTCCTTAGAATTTCTTGCATTTAAACTCATGTTTTCTATTTAGAAATTGTAAATGTGCATAAAAACCGTTGCATAGAAAACTGAGCTTTATCCGTGTTCACACCGTGTGATTACGCTGCCACCTGACCCGACCTTCAACCCTAAATCTGCATAGTAGAAAATTACCTGAATGTGCCTGACTGAAACAAAGAAGCAATGTTACAAACCACCACCAGAAATCAGGCTCATGTATAAATGCATCAGTTCATGTTTTCTTCTTTTTCTTTTTTAGGTTATAAATAGTCCAAATCATTATTTCCATTTAAGTAAATGAAATATTACTATAAATAAAAAAGGAATGAAAAGAAAAACATAAATTAGCATTCATTTCTGACCTTGCTTGGATTTGGGTTCCTGTTCGTGATCAATTTGAGCATGACACACTAGACAAACACAAATCATGAACAAGGTCCACAGAATATATTACTGTGGTCAGATTTTGAGCAAAAGTTGAGCAAAGTTTGAAGGGAAATCACTCAGTGTTGCCTCTGCTCCTGCCATGCTTTATGTCAAAGGACAAGTTCATATATCTGCAGGGTTCATTTAGAGCTCCAAGACCTTCTGCTGCAACTCTCCGGTTGGCTTGACATGCTGATGTAACAGAAATAAATCTGTGTAGGTCAGTGTGGTTGTGGGTGGGCATGTGCAGCCCTGGATGGACGGTCCATGATGACAGCGAGGCTGCTGTGAATCCACCTGAAGGTTACTGGTAATATAATGTAGTAAAATAAATTGTAACTGAACATGGAAAATACACCGTTTCCAAAACACATCTACAATTCCATGAGAACAACTTACACAACCAGAAGTTTAAAATTCTCAGTTGTGTGGAGTGTTCCACTCTCACACACCATCCTGTCATGTTCTGCTGTGAATAGTGCAACATTGAATAAAACCAAACTACTGGCCCTCAAGAGAATTGGACCATAATACAAAGCTCCTGTTGTTCTGACTGTGTGTCATTAAAGGGACATATTATGGAAATATCACTTTTTGAAGCCTCTTTAACACATATTTGGGGGTTTGTCTTGCTTTCTGGCCCCAAAATGTGAGAACTGACAAACAAAAATGTAATCTTCAGGCTCTACAGTTTGAAATTCATGTGGTTTTGCGAGCTGTTCCCTTGGTTGTCTGACAGTGATGTCATTCATTAGTTTTCAAATTTGCATAATACCACCCCTACCTGGTACCAGTAGAAGGGGTGGACAGGGCAAGCAGTGGTTCATTTGCATTTAAAGGAATGGATGGAAAGGATGAAAAGAGCTGTGATGTTTGATCCTTGGGGTATTTTGACCGAAGCATGTCACAGACATGTCTTTAAGACACATGGAAACTATTTTAATTTGTGGAAATGGGGCAGAATATGTCTCCTTTAAAGCTTTCTATACTACACTACAATATATACATTATTACAGCTGGTGTGTAAGTTGTAGTAAGCTAGTTAGATTTGCATGCTAATGTTTGCATCACTATCAGTAGACACATGCAGATACATTTTTCCTCAAGAATATTCAGCATTATTGTGTTTATTGTGTATGTGTGTGTGTGTGTGTGTGTGTGTGTGTGTACACATATATTACTATAATAGACTTCATTAAAATGTAGATATATTATAGGAAAAATAAAAAAATATATGTTGATATAATGAGTCTACAAATACAGAAGACAGATTATTATTCCAAAGGCAGCACCAATTTGTTAGCATGAGCATTGGAAAACGAAGCTTAACCAATGTTGAATAATGATGATATAATGATATAATAATGAGAGTGAGGATTTGAGACTTCACTGACCAGATGATTTGTCAGGAGGGAGCCATGTTTCCCCGGCACCTGTCTGCTGTGTGACAGTTAATCCTGCAGCAGCTGATATCACCTGTGTTCAGACAGAGGGATTATACCACAGCTATTTCTGACAGAGGAAGACTGACTTTCTTTTTTGTAATCCCAGTGAAAAGCACCACTGGAAGCCATTTCACACAACTTGTTCTTAATATGCAAGCACTTCCTGTAGCGAGTCGTGACTGTGTGAAACACAATACTGCTGAGAAAAAAAAAAAAGGTCCATGTTAAAAGGCTACGACCAATTAAGAGAAGCAGTGAATATATAATGCTCCGTGGAATGAGTCAGAATCTCAGATGGCTTCAGAGGCTCTTGTTTCATGGTGATGCGTAATTGCTCTGGCCTTGATTTCACAGACTTCAACACTGAAGTCCAGACAGACTGAGACGGCTAGTTTTAATGCACCTAGCAACTCAGGCTAATGCTTTGACTGCACACTCTAATGCTACCACTTAATCTGCTTTGGCTGTGAGGAGAGGATGTTCTCACCTGTAAGATCAACACAGGCGGACTCAATGAATGTGGGAGGGCAGGAAGCTGTGACTGAACTGATGATGATGAATGGATATTCTCCTCAATGACACAATTTGTCCTTCAAAGTTGTACTAATAACCACAATGAAATAGGAAAGATGAATACACTCCACTTAGTTAAGCTTTTTTTGAGACATTTTGACTGTCAGAAATTAAAGGAACAAAATCCTCTTAGGTCAAAGTTTTACAGGTCAGTGTCTGCTGTGCTGAATAAAACTGCTCATATTTTGTGTCCCTCAAGCCATTTTTATCCCAGGGAACTACATTCCCATAGAAGAGTGCCACCCACCCCCACAGCAGTCACTGCATCACAACCTAATCATGAAATTGGCAGATGGTTCAAGGTCTTTCTAGACCAAGGTGAAAAGCTTCTGTGTTTTTGCTCTCCGCTAATGAAGCAGCACGACGCTGTCTTTGGTGCAGAGATGAAGATGAAGGCGAGTGACAGTGCATAAAGCTGCAAATGGGATCTCCTTTTGTGAGAGCATCTCCTATCGCCCCCATTGTGATGAAAGTTCCTCGCTATAATGAGGCTTTTCACTGTGAATGTCTGTGGCATCCTGGCTTTGAGAAGATTCTTCTCATGTGGTAGATGACAAGACTTGGCTCATTGGTTTACTTCAATTTCAATTTCATCAATTTTCAGTTTAAAACGCGGAGCATGAAATAAACATGAGGCAGTATATAAACAAAGCTTCTTATCATATAGATACTGAGCTGGCCAAACTGTCCTTTATCTTTTACAGAAAGAATTGAAGAAATTGACCACAGTAGATCTATATCAGAGGTAACTATAGAACTCTTTATTTATTTGAAGCTACTGTTATGGTTAGTTACTTCAAAGTATAAGATTACATACAATATAACTTAATATGACTAAATGCTTCTGTTCTTTAGACCTAATGATATCGTGATGATGTCATGATTGTCTTCAGGTATTTTTCAACATACAGTGCTGTAGATAGATGTATAGGAATGTATGCAAAATGATAATGTATGTCAACTATTATGGATTACATCAGAACTAATCAGGAACTTTAGAAACTCTTCAGTAGTTTATGATTAAAGCCCAGATTCTTTAGCTTGAGGAGGATGAATTTTTTTTTTTATATCATCACAGTTGGACTCCAGCGACTAATGAATTAAAGCAGAGAGCAGTAGTGAGCGAGCCCTCGCACGGAGCTGATAATGATGAACGACTATCCTTAACATCCTCCTCGGCTACACAATTTGTACTGGAAATTTGTACCCATAAACAAATGAGATGGATGAGAAAGCTCTACTCCTAATAAACCATTTTGAGACATTTGACCGCAAGTAATTACAGGAGTAGAAATATCTGGTTTATAAAATGACCATGGCTGTCCAAGTCAATGTGTACAGCCACGTTTGGCTCTGGTGAGTACTTTGCATTCCTCAAGTCTTCTTTTACTTGTAGTTGCTGGATAAAGGCGACTTGATGCAGCCAGCATGTACTATGTCCCTGTTCATCAGGCCTTGGAGGTTTGGAGCAGACTGGATCGTGTTTATCAGCAGAGTTACAACTATCTGTTCTATAGTGAAACATTGTACTTGTGCCAAAACACAACACAGGCTGGCTTTGTGTTGATGTTATGGTTTAGCTTCCAGAGACTGTTTTGTAAAATCTTGGCATGTTGTGCAGGCCCAATATCCCAAATGTAGGTAAATCTAGCACGAGGGTTACCTCACTGAAGTATTGTATGAAGCACAATCCAGCCATTTGCTCAAACCCATTCACAAGACCCATAAAACAAAGATTGACAAGGTTAAAGGCAAATCTTTTATAATGAACAGATAAATTCCAATAGGGTCAAATGTGAACATACATAAATTAAAACACACTCACAGTTTGATAACATGTGCTGCAACATAACCAAATGCATGGGCTTTAAATACTGGTAATTGGTTGTAATACAACTGTTATGAAACATTTTGTCTTGAGGACCTTTTCAACAGTAATGAAAACTCCTGTCTAATCCCTCTCAGCAGTTCACACTAATACTGGGGGATGTGTGACCGTTTGTGACAACTAGCACGAACCAATGAATATAAAATGATAAAACAACCAGTAAGTGGACAAAGGAGCAAAATTGTGTGAGTTTAGAATATGAAACAAAACTCTCTCATCATCTCAGCATCCAGTGACAGAGAAATAGCGCATAGGGGAGGTGCCTATAGGCTGTGCATACAATACGTCTATGCTGCTTTACTATCAGTTATACATGTATAATTCATAATGGAGTACTATGACATGATGAACAGCACTTGATACAGCTGTTCACTCACAATCTACTGTATGACGGCACCACAAATTGAGGATTAGACTTGGCTAAATGCCCAGGGCTAGTTAATAGAGGAGAATACACCCAGGCTACACTGTGGTTACATAACATACACACACACTATTGCAAACACACAAATTATTCATTAATGTTGTCAGAAGTATTGCTTTTGCTGAGTTTTCGATTAAAAAAAAAAAAAAAAAAAGAAATCACACAACCGAAGTTAATCAATACAAACTAGCCATAGGGATCAATATTAATATTCTACCATTGGACTGTAACTGTTTTGATCTTCTCAAGGCCTTGAAATACCGGCCCAGCTCACTGCTCTTCATGACAAGTCAAGGATGCAAAATTCACGACGTCCAATCACAGTGAAGCGAGGCAGAGAGGATCGTTGCAGTTGTTACAGTGATAAATTCCACAACTATGAGGATGCTGATTAATAGTATAGTCAAGGCCAGAATTCACATGCATACCTTTGTTTACTGATGTTCACTAATTCAGTGATAATCTTTTACCTTAATTCTAATACCCACATGGCTGTCTTACATGTGAACCAGCTGTCCTTCAACAGACAGACAGCTCGAGAGGTTCACTAAATCAGTGGCTTGCCAACGAGATCTAGATCTCCTATAGCTCGCAGGGACCACGGCCTCATCACTACGCTTCTTCGTATGCTCCTCCGACTCATCTCAGCAGGCAGAGGTGAGGTAGGCAGAGAAAACAGAAAAATAAAAGTTAAATTAGTAATGTGGTGTGGACCCGCTGGCACGAGGAGGGAGGGTCTTGTAATATTGATGAGTTGAGTGCAGCGGGAATGACTCATCTAGAGCTGGAGATGAAGAAGGAGAGGATAAAAGCTAGAGTCCAAGTTGTGCAGTTATTTTCCTTTTCCCCAAATCCCAAAATTATAGCACAAAATTTTCTGAATGCCACGAATTCCCCCCTTTTTCATGTTTATATCAATGTTGTGCAATGTGCATATTTACATACAGCCTCTAATGGTACCATAGTGCATATTTCTTCATAGGATAAAGCTGTAATACCTACTGTTCTCTGATGCACATTGTAATGCACGTGGGCAAAAAGTAGAGCAGGATCTTGCTCGTTGGTTCTATACCAGTAAGGGAATAAAACTAGAATGTGCTCAAACAGCGAAGCCCTTCTGGGGATGGTTCCTTCTCTGCAGAGAATAGGCAACTTAATGGGAAAACTGGTGACTTGAAAATCATTATATTGAAATTGGCTGTCCTGCAGCCACAGGCCCTGTTTAACAACCGTCAGGAAGAAGATCAATATGTAAATGGACATTGATGATGACAAAGCATGTTTGGAGCACGTTCTCAGAGGTTATTTTGTTGGGGTCAAAAATGAGCATTTGTAGTGTTAGATGACTGAATACTGTATGAGCATCATCCAGCCTGTATCATTGAGCTAATAAGGCTGCTGGTGAGTCATGTTAAAACCCTGCTGCTCGAGACGTTTATTAAAATGTCCAAGCCCGGGGACCTGCTTATAGATGATACTATCACACCCTGTTCTGAATTGTGCACATAACACAAATGGTTTCAAATGATTATGTTGCCGGCTCATTGCTATGCGTGTACAATAACATGGTTTTGACCCACACTGTGACCACAGAGGACAAGCTATTGGCCACAGGATGAGCATTATCTGCTCTGACGTATCTGCCTCATCACTGATCTAAATTAATTCTCAGACTAATGATTCAAGCTGTTCCTGGGCTGCAGCCTCTGCTACGCGCTATACCCAGAGCCAACTCAAGGTTTCTGACTGCCCCAAAATATAAATAGACAACTAATCATTTTTGATTTATTTGCATGGTGACTGAAAGTAAAGTATATGAACTAAACAGGAATAAAAGAGTTTGTACATTCTTTCTTGCCTACCTCACTGGTCAAGCGTATCTCCAACAAAATATATACTCATGCTGCTGATTTAGAAAAGTCACATGACTTTCAGGATTTCACTCAATGACAGAGTTTTTCCTTGACAAGAATGAATTTAGAGGGAGAAGTTGGACAAGGAAAAGACTGATCTTCTAATTATAATTTGCTTGGGCTAATTAAACACTACATAAGGATAGTTATGCTCCGTCTTGGCAGTACCTGACTACATCTATTCCAAAAATGGAAAAAGAGGTGGAGTGTGTTGTCAGTTAGTGGCAAACATCCACCACCTGTCAGACAAAGAGGCCACACCGTCAGTTATATATAATTTTTCACGTGAATGTGAAAGTGTGAGTTATAAAACGAATCACCTCTGTAGAGTTGTCACAAAGGAGGGAATGAGTTAAACAGACCAAAACCATTTTGTGCACCAGGCTATAAACATGTAAAGTTGGCATTTGAGAGTCTTTGGTGGTCATGGACTCTTGGAGCCGGACTCAAGTGGCTGTTTGAGGAACTGCAGCTTTTCAGATTAGCCTACTATTGGTCTCTGCTTAAAGCCTGGGTTATGCTCCATGCCAGTGCCTCCACACAGTCGTGTAACTTTTGAAGTTCTGCGTTGAGGGAACACGTGGCTGTTCAATTCACACCTATTCATTTTCTGTGCAAAACTTTTTTTATCTTCCTGCTTGGTTCTTCCAGGCACAGTGAACAATGGCGACCAAAGTGAAAGGTGTGTTTTTGGAGTTAGAGATGATTGATGTGGAACAACAAATGCTATGAACACTAAAACTGATGGCATGGCATGAAGGAGAAATCAGGAAAGCTAAATGCCCAAAATGATGTTCTGAGTGGACCAATCACAGCCCTCGCGGTCTGTGTCGCCTCAATGCCATGTTAGAATTTTTTGGAGGTGCACGTCAGGCGATAGTGTAGGGGCTCGAGGCGCAGCAGAGGGCTCTGCGGGGGTATTCTGTTGACTTGACACAGAAGCATAACTGAACTCAATCTCTGTTGGAGCTGTTGGTGGTTCAGCTGCATTGTAGGTATACTTTCTGTTAGCACAGGGGAATAACACAAAGAACCAATGAAACCACAGGATGTTGATAGTGAATGTTTCATAGCTATGTTATTAGCAGATTAGTTAGCAAATATGTTGCAAGTAAAAATTCAGTGTTATATTGATAAAAGCATATAGTTACAGAAAGCAGAAACTCAGCAGCAGATATTTCAGTACACAACATCAAATACTGTTGTTTACACTATGTCTAACCATCTGACTGCTCATGTCTCTGGCCCTGGCAGGCTTCTGTAGTGAGATCTCTGAGTACTTTACACTATTATCATGACTGACAGCACAGATGAGGAACAAAACAAAACCATGTCTGCAAACTATTGTCATTAAGTGATGAAGACTAACTGGCAGTTATAGGTGTATTGAAAATATAGGAACATCAGAAAACAGAGTTGTAGTTGTTGTCTTTATTTGCCTGAATTTAGTATCACATCCATATTCTCTCAGTCTACATACAGTACATACCTCTGGTTTGATGTTGACGCCCCAAATTAAAGAGCTGCAGCCTCTGAAGCCTTCAGCTATGGATCCTGAAATATTGGCTTTCCACCTCATTAGCATGCTGCAGCTCAGTGGCAATTTTGGAGCCTGCCCTGGGACATTACAACGGCATGGGAACCAACAAGACATGACAGAAAACAAATGGATGTAGACAAATTTGATGAGTGCTGGTAATCATCCCAGAAAATTCCATCTAATAAATTGTTGGTTTGAGTTTTTTTGCCCCTCGAGCTGTTTGAATGTTTTGCAGAGGAGCATTAAGTTTGTAGTTGAAATTGACAGATACATACAAAGGTTACTGTGAGTAATGTGAACACCAGCACAAAATAAATAACCGGCACAATGTGGATGATATGAAGTTCACAAGGTAGGTAAGGTCTGTTATGTTATTATGCATAGATATCACACCATGTGTTTTTTTTTGGTTTATTTCATAGTATCATGTTCACACAGAGGAGGTAATGGTCAGTTTAGCTTCTGCTGGGCCCCATGTGATTCAAAGAGCAAAAATAGCCCAAAACATCATTATGCATGCAGTGTGCTGATAACTGTTGGTGGAGACTGTCGTCCTGAGGAAAACAACTGCATCAGCGGCCACATGAGTTATGACTCTTGTGTCTCAGAAGATAAGGTGGAAGTCACTTGTTAATATAGAAATGCTCTGTGAATGAATCGACAAGGTGCTGGACTTTGACATGTGAGACCACTGTCTGCTGCTGGTTCTTATGTTGACTCAACTCTTTTTGTGTTCACAAGCAGACATTTCCCAAATTTTTGTAATTTGATTGATAGATTTTATTCATTGCTGATGATTTCTGTTATTCAGCTGATAGAGGCAACAGGTCACTGCTGTGGGAAGGCACTGACTTGCCATTTAATTTGAAGGGTTTGTTGGGTGAGATGCATGATTTAGATATCTGTAGGTTCAAATTACATATCAAAAATAACTGTCCCATATTTGGTTGTAAAGCAGGTCTAGGTAATATGTTGAGAATTTTTAAAAGTCTCAGTTCGCTGAGACAGCCAATAATATTCAGAAACTGAGCCTTGAAACAAGCTGTCAGGACTTCTGAAATAACTGAGACACCCCTCAGTTATTTCCAGCACACCATCCAACCAGGGAGGATTTGGTTTTTCTGGGTTTTATGGTACGTTCGATTGCACTCGGAACTCAGAAAGATCCGCCTTCCGAAGTGCAATAGAACAGCCCTTGAAATCGGGACTCGGGTAGGATCCAAACAGCCCAAGTCGGTCGGAATGACGTCAAAACAAAATGGCGTCGCACACCGTGTGTGTAGTCACTTTCTCCTCAACTTTTACTGTTATGTGTCGTCTAATTTAACATTATGTAATGTTAAGTAATGTTCTTCCCCAGCAGTACTTTTTGATGCTCGAAAGACATCCAAACAAACATCACCTTACTGAGTCCGGCCCTGTTTTCCAAGGTTGGGTAATGAAACGCATTTACCTTTACCAGAAATCGGAATTTCCGACCCAGGTCTTTCCAAGTTCCGAGTGCAATCGAATGCAGCATTAATTAAATCTGAAATATTTTTGTTCTCTCAGAAACTGTCAGCCAATCAGAAGAGATGAGATGAGCTGAGATGGTTTTTGGTCATTAAAAGCACAAATATGTCTTCTAATGGATATCAACACAGACATAAATGGGATCCTTAAAAACAAATGTCTCCAGATGTCTCTCATTTGTATAATGTAACTATAATAATGATAAATATTATCATCTTATAAGTAAGGTTTTAAATGATGAAGGGTTTATACGTTAGAACATTTGGCAGTTCTTAATGTTACGATACACCACATGCTGTGTTGCTTAAAGGAGTTAAGGTAAACAACAGTCTTCCAACCCAAACCACCTGTCATCCAGAAATAACACACAGCACTTTTTTCTCTTGTTCTAATTTAGAGAGGGTGATTTATTTTCTAGTGATAGTAGAAGTAATGAATTATACTGCTGCCAAAAGTGGAATTTGACTCTGGGTAAGTTTGATTACTTCAGTGCTGCCGCTGAGGTGGGTAAGATAAGCTCCTACACTGACTCATACCTGCCAGCATACCAATACAAATAAGGAGAATGCTGCTTATGAAAACCATGTGTAGATCTGATCAGCATCAAAATGAGCAACTTTTTTTTTTCTTTCTTTGTTTTGATGGTACTGTTTTACTTTCTAGCCCCGCCTTTCTCTGCCTTCAGCCCAACAAAACACACTGTGCCTCAGCAGAGGCTCTGTTTGGCTGAGACGGAGGTGATATAGCCACCAGCTAAAAAAACATTAACTTTGTAGATGGGATCAATGCGTCCTGTAATGTAACAATAAGATTAAAAAATCTTATTGTCGTCATGTTCTTGTTGCATGTGCATTAGAACAATCCGCCTGTAGCTGTGTGGTAGAGTCAGGGACAGGTCACCCAGCTGCATCTTACAATAGCAACTCATTAGCACTGTTGTGGACAGTTGATCACACATCACACTCTGCACGAGGGATGTCAGCAGGGGTGTGCGTGTGTGTGTGTGTGTTTGCATGAGCACTTATGAGTGTGTTAGGATGATGGGATTACTTTGTGCTGTTGTGTCAGTGTGTGTTTATACATGTCCCTTGATGAATTTCCCTCATTTACAAAGCATGTGTGTGTGTGTGTTGTTGAGTGAATGCAGTTGTCTGTTACCTGGGCAACGTTTGGCCTCTCCAATATGCACCCTGCCAAAATAGGCCTGTGCTAACAATGCCAGCCAGCCCAGACAGTGCAAAGACTCCACTCACACTTCATGGGACTCATTTGGATGAATGTGTGTGTGTCATCTTACACACTTATTTCTTGAATAATCAAAAGTTAATTTAAGGTCTGAGATGGTTGTATTAGTATGTATGAGTCTGCAGACGTAAATAAATGTCTGCAATGATTCTGCAGTTTTTGTTAATAACAAATGGTGCAGAGTGTATTTCTAAAGTCACTTCCTAGGTTAGCAACCTGCTGCTAGTATGAAATACTAGGTTATATCTTGTAGATGGAGCCAAGCTTGTTGCTGTAATTCATAGCAAACAGGAGACAGTCACAAACACAATTAGAAGAGCTGGATCCATATTTAGTGATGTTATCTATGTGCAGACTGACATGATTGTATTCCATATGGAATATTGCTTTCATCTTTACTGTGTGAACATGTTTCATATATGGCAGTTTCAGAAAGTACTCACATTTCTCACATTTCGCTTTTTTTTTTTTTTTTTTTACAAACCTGCCATTTTGCCCATTACCTCTTACTTTTTTATTTCTAAGGAATTTACAAAAAAAGGAAAAATAAACATCAATTATTGTATGAAGATTAGAAAATTTGTAATTCCATCCATTCAAATTTATATTTTTATCCATTAAAAATTCCATTGAAAAGTTTCGCAAACTACTATGGGTGATATTTATGGAAGAGGATTAGGGCCACTGTAACAATAAAAAGTGAGTTCTGACTTTTTTCTCAGAATTCTGACTTTTAAACTCAGAACTCATCGAGTAATTTCGCTTTAATTAACAGTTCTTCAGTCTGCATTCGATGCAAAGTGAGTGGCAAATTATGAAGATGTGTGTGTAAAATCTAACAGTTTTATGCTTGACTACAAGATTCACAATCTTCATAATATGTGAAGTAAGTGAAGTACAGTGAAGTAAATTGATTTTCTTTTTAGACAGCAGATACAATTTACTTCCTCTAACTGGATTTGTAACTAGACATTATAAGGACCTCACATCCACTTCTGTGGTGGAGTATATTACCCAAACTAAAAAAATGTAATCAATTCAAACTAAGCATTAAGAAAACTGACACCATTAAGGCAAATGGGCTGCATTTATTACATATCACTTATACATTCACACAGCACTCTGCTTTTGTACCAAATTCACACACCAACACTAAACTGGGAGCAATTTGGGATTCATCAACCCACCAACTGTCACATTATTAGTCAACCTGCTCCACATTCTGTGCGTAGACTACCGTTTCAATCCTGATCACAAAGTCAGCTTGTCTCAAACTGGCTCACAGAAATATGACAAGAAGAGAAACCACATAAAAATGCACATTAAAAGTTGCCAAGCCAAGGGTATATCTAATGTTTGCAGAATTGAATCTTTCAGGGTAAAACTTTGAACAGCTCTTAGAAATAATATTTTCATATTTCATATTTACTCCCTACTTTACTCCCTCTTACAAAGGGCTGATTGTCATGTTCACCTAAGTGCTCATCTTTTGACACTGGAAACCTTTGTGTTTAAATCCAATCTGAGACCTTTCACATTTCATCCCTTCTTCTCTTATCTCAGTCCTTTCCATAACAGTTTACAATGCTGCATGCCCCAACAAAGTGTGAAAGCCAGAACTGTCCGTAAACAGTAAGTCATTGATATACAGTACATGCACATAAGCACACGCTCATTATGTGCCATGGAGATATAAAATTCTAATAGCACCTTATCTATAATTGCTCAACAGTGCACTGAGGTTTGGTTAAGATTTAAGGACTACAATTATGCACTGAGAGGCAAAAGTTAAAAGGGGACTTAGGAAATAAAGAGAGTCAGTGGGAAACATATAGTAACTGAAACATGTGCCTCTGTTGTGTGTATGTGTTTGTGTGCATGCACAACCCCATTACTGCAATCAGCATGGTCATTAGACACTATGGGGTAGTAAAATTCTCAGAGCATGTCTTACATATAAAATCACTATACATTTTAATGAGGTTTGGTTAGGAGTTAGGATTACGACTGTGAAGTTAGATGTAACAGTTAGTTAGGCTTTTTGAATTAAAGGCAGTGAATGGAAATATGCACTAATAACAGGAACACGTGCTTCTCTCTGATGGCTATCCCATGTGTGTGTGTGTGCTGGAGAATGCCTTCATTTCAATCTGGAGTGTGTGGTGTATCCCTTTACACAGTCAACGCAGCCAAAGCCCTGTGTGGTGAATGTGACACATCAATTATAGATAGGCAGTAATGCACACTTTGCCTGAGTGCATTCCCGAGAGGCGCCATTAAAGATGGAAAGAAAAAAAAAAATTCTGGGCTGTGCTCACTGCAACATCAAATAATTACAGCGGCAAGCCCTTAAATTCTGGGTGCCTCTCTTCAAAGTTTCCGTATCTTCCCTGTGAGTTTTTTTATGAGGAGTGTTATTAGGAATGATGCCAGAATATGTTAGTGGGAACTTGAGGGCTGAGCTGGATGCTGGAAAGAGTTATCTAATTATCGATTCCTTGCTGACTTCACACTGAGAGAAGAAGAGATCTGAGGAGAGAGGGAATGCCTGCTTGACCTGCTGCTAATCCGATCACTGATTATTCCTTTTGCCTCCTCAGTCCTTATCTCCTTCCACATTTCTATTTAAAAAGTAATAGCTTTCAGTTATGGTATGGTTTTCACTTAAGTCTACCTAGATTTTGTTCACCTTCACTTCTTAGTTGAAACTCAAAGCCACACTTCAAGCAGAATTCACACTGTTGCTCAGACCTACATCGGTCGATCAGATTTCTTTTCTTAATCGCAAAGTAACACATAACCAGGAAGTTTCATGTAAGTGTTACAGTTTCTTTTATGCTGTGCTTTGTACCAGTATGTTGAGATTTGGGAGGTGTATTCATTGTCTCTACAGGCCTCTTTAACCTAAGACAACTGTATTAATTGACAGTTTCATGCATGTTGTATGTAACTTATTTACAGCAACTAATGCAACAATATAATTGCCATGTTTTCTGCTCTGGAGTACCTCAAGGCTCTGTTTTAGAACCACTGCTTTTATAATAATGTTACCCCATTTGGCAACATGAAGTGCATGTAATTTTTCTTGTTGTTTACACTAAAGATACTGACATTGTTCTCAAATTTCAATTGTTGATTAGCTGCAGTTTTCACTTTCAGGCTGCTTCCACCATCATAGCAAAAACGACACAGTAGTCAGTCGACAGAATATCCTTCCAATTTGTGAAAGACCACCCTCAGGCTTCAGGGCAGTATCTCAAAATCTAGACTTACAATCCTGTGACTATTGTTCAGATCAGTTTTTGCTCTACTTGTTCATGGAGGGGAAAGGTTTTACAGCAAGACCTAAACGCAAAATTAAAACGAAAAACAAACAAACAAACATGGTATAGTACCTATGTGAAATACAGCATGTATTCAAAAATATATACTATACATCCTTCCACCCACCAGAGGGACAGTTTGGTGGAAAAGAATGAATGATTGATCTTTCTACTGAATGGTGAGCCAGAGGATAGAATCTGAAGCTCAGACTGTATGGAGTGGGAACAGACTGATAGGACTGATAAGATTTATAGGACCTATACCTATGTATATAATAATAATTGCCTTGCTTTTTATGTGGGAATGCCAGATATTTCCTACCTAACGTGTCACTCAGTGTAAACATCATATATAGCTGCAGTGGAAAGCTGCAACACTTCTTCTCTTATCTCTTTCTTCTTTACAATAATAAAAGGAAGTGACAGTAGCTCATTTTCATACCCCTGCTGAGGCACCCAGCGCTCCTTCCTTCACCTCCTACTCCTCTTCCACCTCTTTCCACTCTACAACTTGGCTTGCCTTTTGTCATCATCACCCCATTTTCATAAACCACCCCCATCAGATTTTCCTTGTCTTTTTCTGTCACTAACCCTCCATCATACAGCTCTCCCTCACCCTTTAACTTTTGCTTGCTCCCCATTTATCTACATTTCCTTTTTTCAGCTCCTTTTCAAATACTCTTTTATGCAGTTATTAGCCATAATGTAATTTTTTTCCACCCTCTTTTTCCAGTCTAGAAAAAAGTCCAGAAAAAAAACAACCTTTAGTCTACAGATTCAATTATGTATTCTTCTAATGACAAAGAATTTCCCAAAGATGAAAGATATATTGTGGCTTGTAATGTTGTAGTTTGATGGATGGATATCTACGGACGATTTCTTGATGGTTATTTACATTTTGTATCTATTTGTCAGTGCATGCGTAATATGGCCTCAGGTAGGCTAAACATGCATGCACGCACACACGCACACACACACACACACACACACACACACACACACACACACACACTCACATGGCTTGAGGTCATAAGCCTAACTCTATTGTATTCAGTGCTGCTGTGCAGAAGCTCATTTTGCCCTTTAGCTGATTGCTATCTGCTCATTTGGTTCATTTAACATGTAATAAAAGACCTTCTCAGATGAACAGCTTAAAAGTGCCCCCCCCAAACACACACACACACACACACACAGGATAGCCATCAGAAAAAAACCCAAAGGATCTCAGCCTTTGCCAGAAGTCAATACTAAGCAGTTTGCCATGGCAACCATTCTCAATCCAGTCCCCAACAGCCCCTATGGGCCCTTGTAACCTTACACACATGTACACACACCCACAGCTTCAGGACGTTGTATCATTTGGACATCAAAGAAAGTCTTCATTGCAGGAAATAAGTGGTATCATGAAGACGAGGTGTTGAACAGACAAAGGAAGTTGTACAGTCACCTTTGAATATCCGTGCTTGGCTCTGACAGACATCTTGATATCTCTGGATATTAACTGAGAATAAATCCATTGTATCTCTCTCAGGAACCTGCCAGGACACCTACCCATCCAACAGATGAGGCCCAGATTTGAGCAGGATACCAGCAGGGAGACATTTTAATGAATTAATATGCATTGGCCCAATTAGCCTCTGCACTGCAGTAATTATCACACACATTTATGTGCTGGAAATCGGGACATCTCATCGCGCAGTTCTGCCAACCCAAAGGATTGTGGGACTTATTTTTAAGCTGGAAGAGGTCAAATGTTTCCGAGTAGCTCTCTCTGCACATTAATTAGCTGGAATTCGCTTGCGTAGAGAATAAGATGTGACAGATGAGTGGTCTGATATCTAATTCCTCGGATCTTACCTCCAGGGATATGGGGGGAAGGGGATGGCATGTTGTTAGAAAGCAAAACACAGTTTGTTTTGCACATGTCATTATCATAATCAGTTTATATTCATGCTCTGGGTGTCAATTAAGGGCTTATTCTTCCTTTAATTTGTGCTTTGGTTTTATTATTTCAACAAGATTGTGGGAATGGAGTAGGTTAATTGACTGCAGCTGAGGGAATGGAGCAGAAGAGGAGTACCAGGAGTGCTTCATAGTTGTTATGGTTTGCAACCAAACACACACTACACTAGTGCTAAATCAAATAAATGATCAATTGATAAACTAAACTGACAGAAACTGATTTTATTAATCCAAAAGCTTTATCATAAATTTTTCATAATGTATTTCTTTTGGGAAAATCAACCATAATTAGCTTTGGCACCTTGTAGCATCCTGTAGCTAATTGTTTTCATTTTTTTTAAAGGCAAACCTTCCTTCCAAAAAACCTTTCATAACATATTTGATAATTTTTGGAGACAAAATTTGAGTGAACGTTGGACACATTCAACAACTTGAAATTAATGCTAACACTGTGTCTGCTTTGCACCGTTAGCTGTTAGTAGGCTTTACCCTGATCTGATCGGCTGCATTGGATTGGCCAATGTCTGCATTTTAGTGTCGTAATGTCGTAATGATCAGGTCAATGATGTCATTGTCATGAAACTTTTTGCAGATGCTCCTGTAGCATAGATTGCAGATGGCTTGTGTTTTATTTGTTTCATTTACTCCAAAGAAGTTCCACAGCACTGACATGTTTAACCGCGTTTCCACTGTGGGAGTTCCTAGTAAAGAGGAACCGTCCTCTCACCAAGACCCGCCGGACTCTTGAGGTGACGTGCAACAGTTTCGGTCATAGCAATCTAATCACTGTGAGGCAATTTTTTTTGCCTGTTCTTGATGTTGTTGTTTTTCCGGCAGTATAGACGCCACAAAGACATAAAACACACATTTAAACCAATGAGATGTGTTTGTTTTGCAAAATAGACACATCTCATTGGTTTAAATGTGTTTTTTATGTCTTTGTGGTGTTTATGCTTGAACTCTGTCACTATGTGATTGACAGTAAAGTTTTTGAATCTTGAATCATTAGATGTCAGATACAAACAAACATGTCGTTGGCATGGAACTTCTTCAAAGTGAGTGAGACAGATAAACACAAGCTATAAACAAGTTATTTAAATAGACATATTGCTCCCTCACGTGATCAGATCGTGATCGGTTATCGGTTTATTTAAAATCACTGATCGGTGATCGGTGATTGGCCCCAAAATTCCTGATCATGTAAAGCCTAGCTGTTAGCCATCAAGTTCATAAGGTGTGCAGCACAAGTATGAGGATTCAACAGTTTCTTCATAAGGTTGACTCTTTTATTTAAGTGTTGCGCTCAAGTAAAAGATGAAAGAGGGTACATATTGGGAAAATCTAACTTTTATGGTCAAGTTTTTTAACCAGTTTGGAGAAGTTTTCTTCAGTTGAATTGCGATATGCTTGGTCTATACCACACGCTGACAGAATATCTGCCAAAGTGGTTGAGCATACGGTAGCCTGTGACTGAGGAGGATAGTGTTGAAAAATGGATGATTCGTAGCACAGAGGGAGGTCTGGGGGAAAGTAAACAAAGGGAAACGGGTGTACACATGCAGGAATGATGGAGTGGAAACGTCTGTGTGAGTCAGAGCAAACATGACAGGACAGAGTCGGGGAAGCATCGGCGAGACAGGCTGACTGGCCTTTGGCATCTTGCACACTTTAATTAAAATAGATTGGAGATGGAGAGAGAGAGAAGGAGGAGGGGACTGTTACTGTGGTAACCAAGTTTGGCTAGATTGAGATCTTGAGTCATCTTAAAGGGGAAGAATTTCTACATTTCCTATACTGGTTTTACACCATTATCAATTTGCAGCTTCACAGATTGAGATCGGTCTTGTGTTTTACTGTATTATGATTCTATATTAATCAAAGTGAATATTTTAATGATATTATCAGTTTTCAATATTTACAGTTGATGGAAATATAGGCTGTCCTCTGAGGTCAAATCTATTATAGCTGGAGAAGCTATAAATTCAGTCACTGAGAACATCTGTGTATGTATGAAGCTCACAGTGACAGTGTGTGTTTACCTGGTCACTAACATTCATGTTTCAGATTATTTCACTCAGACCTGTGGACCTGTGCAGGTTTTTTTTTGTGTCTGATTGCAGATACTAAAAGGAAAGTCTGGGTTACTGTAACGTACCAGCTGATAAAGACCACCACTGTGTTTGGCAGAGGCTCCTCAGCCCCCCATAGAGCCCTGGAGGGAGTCTGGGAGCAGTTCATCACTCACACAGGATGAGGGTGATTACTTGGCTACTGTATTCTGGGTCCTGGATCTAAATATAGCTGCGCTGTTGCACTGGGGAAGGGGGCCAGGCTGCCGGGAGGATGGTCATGAAGGCATGTGGTCATCATTGATTTAGCGGCAGGGGCAAGACAGCTTTTTAACAGTAACACTGAGAATGTGTTGCTTTATGTTGATCACTATAACACTGAGAAGTTCCAGTTAGCTTGATTTGAACT
Organism: Caranx ignobilis; assembly: GCA_021432705.1. Classification (NCBI taxonomy): domain Eukaryota; kingdom Metazoa; phylum Chordata; class Actinopteri; order Carangiformes; family Carangidae; genus Caranx; species Caranx ignobilis. The sequence continues at coordinate 12,824,914 of MU269991.1, forward strand.
TTGACTCCACCGACCTTATGAGCCTTTTGAATCAGTCTGTTCCATACTCATGGATGTCTCAGCCAAGTGTGGCATGAACTTACTTTCGGTTCATGACATTCCTTTAGTTGAATTTATGATGGACAATGAAAATAATCCTCCTCCTAGAAGTAATTAGATTACATCACCCAACCAAATGAACTGACGTCAGGCTGTGAGCTATCACTAAAAGCAGACTAGATGACCCACTCGGACTCAGGTATTGTCTTGTCTCACTCTTTGGTACAGATGTCAGTATGCGTTACAACCTGTTGGTACAAGTGCAGTGGTTTAGCAATCAAAGCTTTGAGTTGAATTAACAAATCAATTACCCTCAGACATAACAACACATCATTTGTCCAGTACTGTCTTTGATGTGACTGCGCTGATATCTTTAGTGCCTAGAGGCTCATATTTAATTCACCAGGTTGGAGATCTCTTCACTTTAGAATGAGCAGCCTGTCAATAAGTGAGCAGCAGAACAAAGCTTGTTCTTCAGCATAGTACAGCAGCAAGCAGGTGCTACAAAATCACAGTTAGAATAGTATAATGATGATGAAGACTGAAGACCTTCAAATATACAAACCAAGTGGTTGCAGATATTAATCAGTCGGGTTGATCCAAGGCTAAATGCTCTATGAATTTGTGTGCTGCCGTCTTTTGAAGTGTGTGTAACAAACACAGATTTTAAGTACTGACAAGTGGAGCGACATTGCTTACTCTGTACAGACACAATTGACACAGACATTTCTTTTCAATACCTGACTGAATGGCTTCTTCAAACAAACCATAATGACCACTAACAGTGCAGTAAAACAAGCTCTGCTATATAGTCCAGAGCCACTTCTGTCTGTTTGAAGGGCCATTGAGAGAATCGTTCCACGGGCTGTGGGATAAGTGAGGTTTCCACAGCAGTTTTGAGTAATCTGTTGTGCTAAGTGCAGCAGGGAGCAGAGGAGGTTGTATGGCTCCAGCTGTTGCCAGGTAGGTTTCGAACAACATGTCTGGTATGTTCTACCGGGGGAACTGTCTGTACATCATGTGGAGATGAGGCTTTGCAGAATAACTGTGAAACAACTCGGTAATAGTCGTCAGTTTCCCAGCTCACCTCACCAAAAGCACTTCATTTCTCCACATGTGAAATTGCTGTGCAGCAGCTGCAGAAGCCATAATGTGTATTTCAACAGTTTTAGAGATTATTTTTCAGGCTGCACACATTTACCTTTGTAATAGACACAAGGTTTTGCATTATTTACTGACTAATTGTTCAGACCAAGAGTGTGATTAGGGCTCTGATATTTTCTGTTGAAGGTTAGGTCTCACTTTAGGTATTGAAGCACAACTTTTGCTGTTTGTTTCATAAACTGTATATTGTCTGAGGTATGGAAGAACTTGCCACTTGCCAGCCTCTTACACAGCTACACAGTATTCAGTAATGCAGTATTCAAAGATTTCTGAGGGGTGCATGCAGCAGATAATTGAATTTCCACTGGAGAGGCTGATCCTAAAAGTGAGTCAGCAACATGTTTACATCCTGGTTGAGGGAGTGCTACTTTGAGCGTCAGGTGGGCAAATGTGTGCTTAATAATATAAACTGGCACTCACTGTCTTGGCTCCCACAAGCCCCACCTATTTGCCTCTTTTAGGATTAGCTTGCAGTTAGGTAGAGTCAGCACTGCCAAGATAGCCCAACCAGGAATGCATAGCAGTAGTGTCATAGACACTTCACTACATCATATTTATTCTGTGTAGCTTGCTAGCTAAAAAAACACGCGTGCCATCCAAGAGTGGATGCTGCTGGAAAGGCATGGCAGCAGCAGGGGCTTAGGGATTGTTTGATTCGGTCTCATCCAGCCGAATATATAAATATATTATTGAAATATTCAGTAGTACGTCTTCATTCTGAAGATTTTTGGCATATTTCCCAATGGAAACTGGCATGTTTATTTATTTTAGTGCACATCTGGCCAGTGGTGGTAGCTGATTAACAGTGGGAGTGAGTAAAGGACAAAAAGCTGCTTCATTTCTTCTCTGTCAGTTGAATCAGAGCTCGGAGAGCAGCAGAAATACAGTAAATATGGTAACTAAAAGATTAGAGGCCTCTAATAACAACTGACTCAGGGTGGAGCTGCTGCTTAGTCTCTGCTCCACATTGCAAATGAAAGACAGTTGTGAATATTTGATAGTACTGTACACCAGTGAATCCAATAGACATGAAACTACAGAGGTTTGTAGATTGGCCGCTCACTTCGGTTGCTACTTCTATGTTGGCTTGTTGAGAGAGCAGCCAAGCCAGGTCAGGTTTACAGAATAAGTTTGACATTTTGAGAAAATGTGCTTATTTTTCAAGTTTTATAGGAGAATTATTTGGCCGAAGGTGTAAACAATAGAGTGTTTCATTAATGGTTGCCAGGTTTGGTCAGTGTATTCACCAATGCAGCAACAGTACAGTGACAAATAAAAGGCTGCAAACCTAAAACACAGGAAAAAAGACATATATATCTATGCATATTTATGAGCTCTGCTCATATTTTGCACCAGTTCTAAACACACACATTCTATTTGAATTTCTGTTTGAAATAAACAAGCTGCTCCTGATAGATATCAAATGTGAAATACATATTTAACTACACTGATGCAACACCTGGAAATAAAAGAAGAGAACACAAACTCTGTTCAGCACCTGTTTGAAACACCAGTTTGCTCATCTCTACATCACCACACCTCTAACCGTCCTCGTCCACCTGAGCCTTGAGATTGAACATTGACTACACAAGCCTGTGCACGCCACTGAACACAATATTGAACACGCAGCCAATCAATGTGCACATGGACCCTTGGTGCATGCTAGTGATTATCAAGGTGTGCTCCACTGTGTGTTCAACCACCCAGGTAGAATGAGCAGCGGGGCTGACTGGCTAATGGACGCGGGACAAACACGAACACACACTCATCTCCCTCCCTGTGACAGGAGGTGTTCAATACCGAAGCCTCGTGCCACAAGAGGCGTGGGAGGCACTGCATTTCATCACTGTCATACATTGTTTGGATTCATACATGGCAGGTGTCAGGTTGGAAAAAAAGCTCTATATGATGACCACAGAGGCTTATTATTCTTTTCCAGTTTACATGATTCCTCTCTTGGGATCTTCACACTGTTCTTAAAGACCTGCAGTGTATCCTAGTTTGTCTGCTTTTGTTGGACTTGATGACTTGGTCGCCTATAGACCAGTCCAGTCCTTTCAGCTGTCACTCAGCTATTGTTCATTTATGTCACGACAGGTTTTTACTATAAACTCATCACTGGGATTTTTGGCACTTGATAAGCAGCTAACAATGTGGTAACCTGTGGTGTTGCCATGTTTAGCTCAGACAAAATTATTAAAGGGATAGTTCAGTTTTTTTGAAGTGGGGTTGTATGAGGTACAAATGGCCACTAAGTATAAAATCTGCAGTACAAAGGTCTCTGCCCCCCCCAACTGAGAAGTACATTGTGCTACAGCGAGACACGGGCAGTGAATGGTTGTGAATGGGGGATTGTTTATCTACTTATTTTCGCCACCTAAGAGAAGTCCCATAGGCGACAGTGTCCCACCCGAGTGTCCTGTGAGTACCTGTGATATTGTCCCACCTGTGTCTGCTTTTCTATTTTGTGTCTCTGGGTTTCCACTCAGTTGGTGCTGGTTCTGTTCACACTATTGGTTCTTCTCCACTCCTGTTCCTCGATTCATGACTTCCTCCCTGTGTTCATACAGGCTTTTTTTTTACCCCTCTGAGTTGTTGTTTGTTATTTCACCCTGGATGATCCAGTCACCTTTAGTTGTTTGTTGCCTGACCCCGGTCATTTCAGTAAGTCATTATTGTTCATTACATCTTCTCTCTCTTGTTTTTACATCTTGGCCTTTTCCCTTGTGCTCCTTGACCTATCTATCTATCTATCTATCTATCTATCTATCTATCTATCTATCGATCTATCGATCTATCAATCTATCAATCTATCGATCTATCTGTCTGTCTATCTATCTATCTATCTATCTATTGATTTATCCAATAGTGACTGTATTGAACACACCACACAAATATAATAACACAGTACATTTATGACTATCTTGTGCAATGCAGTGGTTTTGTAGAAAGTTACAGAGATGTTTCTGTGGTAGTGAAATATTGTAGTTTGCCCAAATATGACGTCAATATGTTGACCATGTGCTTCAAGTCACTTTTTATTTTTACCTCCACCACAATCTTTTCATTAAGCTAAGAAATATTTGATTCACTGTTACACTTGATAATGTGTTAGCTGCTGTAATGAACTGTGATGAATGTGATGTGTGATGAAGGCAAAGACATCAAAGTCGCAGACAGTAAATGTTTTGCTCATGTGTTTTGTATGAAGAGCTGCACATGTTAAACAGATAGTGAGGTTGTTCAGCAGTGTGGGGAATGTAGCTGCTCTTGTCTTTGTTTACTGAGACTTTCTGTTGCTGAAGTTTGAGATTCTGTCTGTAAATAACCTTCAAACTAAAACACAGAACATCATGTGTCCACAGAGTTTGTACAAGCGTTCAGGACAGCAGACATGAAAGCGTGCCTGAAGAGTGTGTCATTATAGTGATGTCTTTGTCCTTGATGTCAATATAACTTTGATATCTCAAAAAGCCAACAATCAGTGAAAAGACAGCAACACAAAACTCCCGCGGAACACAAGTGTGTGCTTGTAGGAAATTGCAGCATGAAGCCGTCTCCACAACCTGAGCACCAGTTCACACCCGCAGACCATTTCCAGCTCAGCAGACACACACTCTGCCGGGACCTCGCTGACCTCAATAAGGTAGGGAGCCGGTGTGTTTGCATGTGTGTGCTTACAGCACAGCTGTGTATTTGCTCGTTTGCCGTGCGTCTGTTGTCATGTGTGTGACAGGCCATCAGTCATGATTGGATCCCTGTGCTCCAGCCCGCAGGGAGAGAGAGATGCAGTGTGGCAGTGATGGAGCAAGGTGCACATGAGGTTGTGTGTGTGTGTGTATGTGTGTGTGTGCACGTGTGTGTGTGTGTGCCCAGCTTGAATTTGAATCCTCATGTAAATGAATGAATGTGCATGGCTGGTGGGTTTTACTGGTTGTTGTTGTTGGAGTGACAGCTGGCTGCATCATCTGCTTGGTTGGGGTAAAACGCTGCCCAGTTCTGCAGGACAGAGGAAACACACTACCACAGGCCGAACAATCCATCCTCTCCTCTTTTATTCTTTACCTCCTGTTTTTAAAATCTAAGTCTTTTCATCTCTACACCTCTCATCCTCTCCACTTCTGCCAGTTTATCCATCAAAATCCCCATGCTCTTCGATATCACTCTTACTATTCTGTCATCTGTAGGCTCCCGCTGCTCTCTGACTCATACCTCTGACTGTGTGTGCATGTGCGTGTGTGCTATATCTAGTGCTTTTATCTCAGTGTGGAGCAAATGTTGTCGACTAAAACTTTTATTTCTTCTGTGTAAGTGTACACAGATGATAGATAGATGGAGGTTGTTGGTGTTAAATTCAGAACAAATAATTGTGCTGATAATATTTTACTTGAATCAAATAAGACACACAAAACCAACAAGGAACTAATCTACTGTCTTTGTAGTAAAACTTGCAATATATATATATATATATATATATATATATATATATACCTCTGTGCCACAGATCACTGGCATCCAAAAGCTATTTAAAACGCATTAATGAGCTGCACTCTGGCACTGGTTGACACGCCACTTCACCACATGTACATACACACCCTCCTGCTACTGGAAACACTCAGCAGAACACCAACACTATGGGTCCCCAACAAATGGACACTGATACATGGTGCTCTGTCTGAGAAATGTTCACTAAAACAAACGCAGTGCCAGCTGTTTCTGAAGCCTTGAGCCTTTCCCAAAAGAAATTTTGAGCTGGTTTTACAAGTACAAAGTAGAAAACAAATGAGGCTGTAGTAGATGCAACAGATGATGTCAGTAGGGATCTATTGAAATAAAAATTATCACTAGACTTATCCTTAACCTCAGACGTGGTAATTTGGACTCAGCTCTGATTGGATGGGTACATCCTGGCCTAGCAATGTGTGATTGAGAACAATGATCCCGATCATGTCCTGGCTTTGCTACCTTTACCAACGAGGCTATGTCTTCACTCTTCTGCTTGTTTTCCATCAAGAATTGGTTTGCATCAAACTTGGTGGAGGGATTAGTTGTGGTACAGTGACAACCTCATTAAAGTTTAGTTGAAGAGGCAGAACCAGGAACATTTTTTATTACTTTCCTCAACACGCAATCACTAGTCAAATCTAAATGAATAGGCTACCATTGTTTGTTGCCCTTCGGTGTGGTACAGAGGAAGCTGCTTCAATAGGTGTGCAGCACAGAAGGAGTGTTGGTGGCCTGTGTCAGAATGTGTAACTGCCTCCTCAGGGCTTGGGTAAATGAATCAGTTCTCCAGTTCAAATCTATCTTCATTTGAATAGTCCAGTATTGATTCATAACATCCCATGATTGATCTTTTAATGTGTTTTATTTACACATGGATGGGTGGATGGATGTGTGAAGCTGTAACCTCGTTCTTGCGTGGATGCAGAGCTGCTGCTACCAGGATGACTCATGTCTACTTTACAATACAGTAAGTCAAAGTTAACATCTGGCTGATTTACACATTGTATCTTGTTGACTTCACACCATGAGATACTGTAGAGGTGTAAAAAAATCACACATTTTGATTTCATGTGTGGAAAATCTGTATTTTCCTAAAATGGCTGGTCGTCACAAAGGCAGGAAAACAAAATGTGTGTGTGAATGTGTGTTTGAGTGTGTCACACAATGGTGAGTGGCTGTGTCTTCTTATTGCTCAAACACGAAATCCATTCTGTCAGCCTCTTCCTCCTTAATTGTCAGACCACACTCTCACACTCATACACACTCAGTAGATTCTCACTAAATTGCACATATAGCCACAAACTAAAAATATGAGATACAGTGTCCGTACACACACACACACACACACACACACACACACACAGCACAGCACACACTCACACATAGATTATTTTGGCTAGCGTGTTCACATTAAGTCCATTAGAGGAAACATTATCTCTTTGATCAATGATTATAGCAGCCATATACTGTACCAGAGCTGTGGTGAAGCCTTGTTGCAAATTCAGAGTGCCATCATTTGTATCATTTTAGGACTGTCAACTCTTTCCTGTTCCATTAGAGGAGAAAAATACTCAAGATTTAATTGACAAGACACTGAATGAGCAAAAAAAAGTGCTCCTCACTGAAAACCCAGAGCAGTTAGTGAAAAGGAAAGCGCCACTGCCCACTTAAGCCTAATTAGCCTGATTTATATGCCAGCGTCTCAGCACACAGCACCAGATGGTATACCTCTTTTTTTCACACCTAAAGGAGGTGTTGATTGACTCCGTACCATTGTAGCCTCCTCATCTCACATAACGTCTGTCAGACCTCAAACATGGACGCTTCTCTGCATCGCTACAGTTTCTGAAATCACATTTAGCCCATTCTGATTAAATTACAACTATGGGTGCAATCAACGAGGGAAGCCTGTTCCCATTCGCTGAAGCACTTCAGGTTTTCCCCTGCTTAACCAGATTAGTTAGTGGCGTTGCTATGGTAACAGCAGGAGATTCTCTCAATGCACAGAAAATGACAAGTCAGAGGATTATAAACATAAATAAATGAGCACTTTCGCTCCCCCTGTTATGCAGTCAGTCATGAATTCACAATGAGGATTTTGAAAAGTCTCACAGTGAAATGTTAAAGAGTTCAATCAGAGCCCATAATATTGTTATCTAAATTCAAAGTCCTGTAACTCCTGAACAAGGCTGGTTATTTGCATGAACAGGATCAGCAGTGATTGAAGAAAAACAAGATGTTGCATTTTTTCTGTGATAAATTTCTACACAAAAATTCTTTGAGTAGTCATGTGGGGTGTGGGTTTGTCTGTAGCAGTTAGTGGTATGATATAATACCATGTATCAGATATGTACCACTCAGATTTGTGACTGTTGGTTTGTTGTGTTATGCCAACTCATTTTCTGCAGTTTAAAGGAGGCCTCGCTGCAGTCGGCCCTGGTTCAAATCCCGCATCGGGCACCATTTCCTGCATGTCATTCCCCCTCTCTCTACCTCCCCATTTCCTGTCACTTTACATTGTGCTATCCAATAAAGGCAAAAATGCTCAAAAAATATACTATTTGCCCCTTTTCCACAAATTAAAATAGTTCCCATGTGTCTTAAAGACATGTCTGTTACATGCTTCGGTCAAAATACCCCAAGGATCAAACATCACAGCTCTTTTCATCCACTCAAAACAGCTCTGTTCAGAACGGTCTGTTTCAGTACCCTGTCCCTTTAAATGCAAATGAACCACTGCTAGCCCCGCCCAACCCCTTCTACCAGTACCAGGTAGGGGTGGTATTATGCAAATTCAAAAACTAATGACATCAATCAGACAACCGAGGGAACAGCTTGAAAAACCACATGGATTTCAACCTGTGGAGCCTGAAGATTACTGATTCTTTTGTCAGATCTCACATTTTGGGGCCAGAAGGCAAGACAAACCCCCCTTTTAATGATTGAGACAAAGAGTGGGAGTTTACATGACAGTTAAAAAAAAAAAAATGAATTAAGAAAACCTGTGGAGCCTGAAAATTACACATTTTTTGGTCGTTTCTCACATTTTGGGGCCAGAAGGCAAGACAAACACTCAAATATATGTTAAAGAGGCTTCAAAAAGTGATAATTCCATAATATGTCCCCTTTAATTTCTGTCTTTATGGTTAATGACTGAAACAGTGTCATTGGAGCCTGGGGGGATGTGATTGGATAAGAAATGGCAGCTGCATGGTGACAACTCATACAGAGTCATTATGGAATCTATTGAAGAAGAATCTGTAATGAAAGAAAACTCCAATATAACTACTGATATAAAAGAAAAAATGATGGGAATTAGAGAGAAAGAATGATTACAATAACCTGAGATCTGATAATTCCTGAAATCCTAAGGGAGTTGTTTTAATGAGTGTCTCTGAGTTGTTTGTTGTTTCTTTGTCCTGTGCAAACACTGATTTCATGCGATATATAAAGCCGAGCCAGTGGATTCACCGGAATATTCCACTGATAATAATGAATACTTATATTTAATAGATGTAATATGAAGTTCTGCTTTAGAACAGCATGGGAAAACATTGTGTGGCAGGGCCCAAAGGCTTTTTTTGGGTGGCTTATAGAGTTGATACAAGGACAGAGCCATCCCTGTTCATGGTGGTGCTCTATAAGCTGCAATTATCTGCACTGTGTTCATCAGACTTATTATAGCTCCTAGGTGTGAAAAGCCTTCAGTCTGTGTCCATAATGTCACATTTAGTATCAGAGGTTTTGTTTCTTTGGCATGAAAGAGGCAAATCAAAGACACACAATATTTCACACTACTTTTCTGAAAAATTGTTGAGTATTATGTATGATATATCAGTCTGTCTGCGGTCTTTACAAATACTGAGCAAGGAAAATGCAGCATAACAATGAGAACACACATTTGTATTAGATGTTATTATCTGATTGCCTCTCACTTAGAGTCTGACTCCAGGCTCTGATGGAAGAACCTAAAAAAAAAAAAAAAGATAATGTAACTTTGAGAGTGACTCGTCAGTTCACGTTATCACCTCTTGTCATCTCCACAGTGAGCATGGACACAGAATAAAATCAAGAAAACTTCACTGAATACATCCATTGAATATGATACAGAGGTCTTTACAACCCTTACCTGAACATAACAGCCACAAAACAGATCATTTCTAAAACTTTCAAACTTTTAAGATACAGATTTTTCTTGTTGCTTCAGTCAAAAACTCCAAACACAGTTACAAACCATGTTGTTGGAAAACAGTGAACAAATCAGACTGTGTATTACATAAAGTAATCAGGCAAGTGGCAGCTGCACAGTAAATTAGTCATTTTGTGTTTAAAGGGGAACTATGCACGTCTGGTCACTTTTCCTCTGTTTTGCTAACCCTCCTCCTGGCCATGTGCATTTGTTTTTATCAATCCATGGAGCGCTGGATAACGTTACAATGATACAGCGTTTATATTTGTGTAAACTTAACCGTCATAAACAAAAGATTGCAGGTTATGGAGCACGTTTGTGTTGTGGTGCGCAGAGACGAGGGCTGGGACACCGGGGCAGAGGCCAAGTGCTGCACTGATGTTGCAAGGTTGGTTTTCAGCCCAGAGACGGCAGGTGGAGGACAGAGAGCCTCCATTCTCCCTGTAACAAGTTAAAGTTATGTATGTGACCATCACAATTACTCCAAAGCTGTTTAATGAAGGTTAAAATATAGCATAGCCACAGGAAAATCCTGCATAGTTCCTCTTTAAAGACAATCGGACAAACAATGTCTTTGGCATCACTTCCTCATGTATCTTTGCAAATGCCTCAGGAAACTGAAAAAATATATCTATAAAAGAAGAAATGATCATTCTGACTGTGTGTGGACCTCTCTGTGACTGGGCTGGTGTCTCTGCTCCTGTGTGAGTGAGCTGTACAACAGGCCACACACATTCATTAGAGGACACCGTCTTTAAAGTCTGCTTTGCATAATTGATGCACGGTAGGAAAGCAAAACTGTAATTACCAAACAGATAGAAATGATACTGTTCTCACTCCCAGGTGGTCAGGTTTAATTTGCTCATTGAGCACCAGAGTGGATGGAATAATAAACAACAGTAAGTGAATAAGGCCGACATGATTTAATTTGAAGACATCTCCTTTGATAATTATGTTGTTCTAGAGTTAAAGCTGCTCTTTGTTAGTCAGTCAATTAAAGGAATAGATGGACATTTTTGGTAAAATGTGTGCGGTAGTGGTGCAGATGTGGTTCTTACATCTGTCAGCAATGTCATTAATCTGCTGATTGGGAAAGCAAGTCCTAGAAATTAATATTCTGATTAACAGCAGATGGATGAAATAATATATAATGGATGAGGAAAATATTAATTACCTTCTTTCAAATGTGTACAGCCTCGTTATTCATCAGGGACAAATTAGACTCTGTGCTTGGACGGCTGAAACGGTTACAATTTATTATGTACTTGGGGCAGCAGCCTAATGTTATTATGAGCTTTTAAAATGTTTATTCACAAGGTAGCTGTGACATTTCAAATTTTAATGTCAGGCTGTGTTCAGGAGCTCGTGGAAATACCTGTTGCCATTTTCATGTTATATAAAAAAAAGTACTTTTACAGTATATAATTGTTTGTTCATAAGGGAAGGACACTTAAGTCTAATATGTTAACATGATCACAGGTAATCCCACAAAGAAATAATGGTAATGTGTGTTTGGGTGTGGCACCCACTCTGTTGTCTATGAGAAGCCTATTTCCGCCACTTGATGAAAAACAAAACTTTAGAATGGTGTATAGATGGATTTGGAGTTGAAATCTTCAGCTGACCTGAGAAATCATCTCATAGTTAGTAAGCTGAAACTCCATCCATATGTTGAAGGAGTTTATATTCTGTCCTATATCTAAATCTACATCTACAGGTGTCTGAGACACAACAATTCCCTGAATCTGAAGCAGCCACCTGGACCAAGCCGGATGGTGCAGCTCTGCGTGCTGCTGGACCAAGGCTCTTTAAATAAGAATCAAAATCATCACTTGGCACTTCAGTGAAAACTGGAAAGGCCTTGTAGCTTACTACAGAGTCATGCAATATGATGTGGCAAGGGTCAAACACCCTGACCTCCTGGAGAAACTCCATCCGCCCATGATCTGACATGTACTCGGTGAGTGTGTGTGGTAGGTTAAACCCTTCAAAGTAGTTGGCGCACACCTCATACTGCAGCTCTTTGTTGGCAGCCAAGACCACCTGCAGATCTTTCAGATAACTGAAGACATGTGTGATCTGGAGGATATCAAGAAGACTCGTCAGCCGTGATGTTGATCTGGACATTTGGGGACTGAGCTAGGTCTCTCTCTCTCTCTCTCACTCTCTCTCTCTCACTCTCTATTTTCTCAATTCATTTTTTTTGACTGTCATGTAAACACACATGCCTTTGTCTCAATCATGTAAAGGGGTGTTTGTCTTGCCTTCTGGCCCCAATTTTTTGTCAGTGAGAACTGACAAAAAATCTGTAATTTCCTCCACAGGTTGAAATCCATGTGGTTTTTCGAGCTGTTCCCTCGGTTTTCCAATAATGATGTCATTAGTTTTTGAATTTGCATAATACCACCCCTACCTGGTACTGGTAGAAGGGGTGGGGCGGGGCTAGCAGTGGTTCATTTGCATTTAAAGGGCACTGTAAGAGACCGTTCTGAACAGGGCTGTTTTGAGCGGATGAGTGTTAAACTTGCATAACATCCAGACACAAGGGACAACTGCCTCATGCAATGCTGACATATGTCATGAGTTCATTCATGGGTAATATTTGATCTGGTAAAATTAATATATACACAATATATAGAAATTCAGTGTATGTACATATGTTATATTTGAGTGTGAGACCAGCTTGGCCTGTTGACATGTGTGTGTCTTTGGTTCACAAGCACAGAGGCGAGTTACATGCTGGAAGTATCTCAATGCAAAGTACCATCACTGCTGCTCATTAATTAACATTTCACATCTCATTCAATTGATTCTTACATGAACTGAAATGTTAAGGAAATAGCACGTTTTACTGGGAGCTAGATGCTGGCAGTACAGTATGTCACAGTGAGGAGCAGGACAACAGCATATCCAGGTCCTGTTGTCATTTTGAGGTTGCTAGGCTCCCACAACAAACAAGACACCACAGGTTAATGACTGAGCTGTAGAGGTGCTGGTGAAGTTTTGAACTCTGAACAGAATCAAATTAACTTCTTCCTCCTTGTTACAGTCTCTATTAACTAGGATAATTAGCTGATTGTAGTATGACTCTTTCACCTAAATCTCAATTATTATATTCCCTATGACCTTTTTTGATTGCTGTTGTCTTAAATTTACTATCAATTAATATGGATTCTTGTGGATGCTTATGGGTTCTCTGTATCCTTGCGTTTGAGGCCTTTTCCATCTTATCCCAGCCAGATCCCAACTATAGGTCTATGTGGACTTGGATAAGGTTGAAAGGGCAAAAACCTTGCTCATACTGTATGTTGTATGAGGAAAGAAATCAATCCATCAGATGAAGCTGCGTGAAATGTCTCTGCCAGTAGATCCGTCTGCTGTCTCCCTCTTTAACTGCCTTTCCTCCTCTCCATCCCTTCACTCCTGTATTTGCCCACACTTTTATCCCTTCTATCTGTGAGGATCTGCCAGTGCTTAGCAACATGCCTCACCACTCTTCCACTGAAGTGTTCCCGCCTGGATATGCACACACACTTCATGTGACACGTCTGTTGCACAGTCTGTGTTGTAATTGCCTCAGGTGTTTGCAGGCGGCCCTGTGGATGCCTAAACACTTTGCTCAACACAGCACTCTGTTCTTTGAATAGTTCCATACATTTACAGTGCTGTCACACAGTACTACTACCTACTCTAATTTGCACTTTTCACTTTCTGTCTGCCTTCACATCCTGTTTTCTTTGCATTTTGCCTCTCAAACCCTCTTTTTCTTCTTCTTTTCATGCTTTTCACATTTATCTTCTTGCATCTTTTCTCCTTCCTCCCACTCGACACTGGATAAGGTCGCCATGGAAACGCAGTCGAAACGTATTGGTGACAAAATAGGTTTTGTAAAGGCCAACCCATGGATTACTACTTACCTCACACACACACACGCATACACACTACAACTTTTGTGTTCCCATCTCTCCTCTTATCTCTCTTGAGGAATAGTCTTAATCTGTTTCTATGGATACCAGGATGGGGGGATGAATCCTGCCAGTGGAAACTTTGAAGCACTTAAAAAAGAAATGGGCATGAAAGAGGAAGTGTTTTAAGGAGATTGTGTTGGTTGTATCCACTTGCTGATAACACTTGTGTCAGGTGAGGGTTTTTCTTATCACTGCTCTTCCCCACTCCACTCCAGCTTTCTATTACACCACCTTGAAAGTCAAGTGCTCCACCATTCTCCAACAACCCATCACACACTGCCACATTAAAAAACCATTTAAAATACCAGATTTTCTAAGGGTAGTAAAGAATGCCTGAGGGCACGCAGTGGCAATGGTATCACAGTCAGTTCCATCCTGACACTGCTGCATGTGAAAAGGTCAGCACATGTTTTCAGCCAGAGGTTTCTTCCCTGTAAGTACCGTATTATATTTAGAAGTAGGTGTTGTTTTGTGGCCAGTGGTATAACAGTGGATTTTAAAATGGGACTGAGAGTGCATAGAAAAGAGGTCTTCAGGAGACCTCATGATTCATCGATTGAACAACGTGTTCCCTCAGTTCAACACTGAGGATTTGATTAAAACGCCTGAAATTAGACTGTGACTAAGACAGTAAAACTGTTCTGAGAACAACTCACCCGTCACACCTCCTGTTTTTTCATTTTAGATCTTTTCAGGCCTTATTAAAAACTTCTTGGCTTTCTTTTGTTAGAAAGCAATGGACCCCACACTGACTTTTGTTATATAATCACATCATTACAACTTTTCTTTTAATTCTCTGAAGACTAGAATGGAAATTTGCTCAAATGAAATGAAAATGAACTGATAAATCAATTAGTTTTTTCCTCTTATTGTTCATGTAGCTCTGTGACTCATGAAAATTGTGTCATGTTCAAAAATACTATAAAACCAGTGGAATCTGGTAACTCAGTCGTTAAGATCCACATGATTTCCAGTCTGTATCTCAACTGTCACTATCCAATAAGGGCAAATACGAAAAAGACACATAGCAAGTAAAATAATTAAAAGCTCATCAACTTGTCAAACCTACTGTAGTTTTCAACAAACATCAACCAAACACCTCAGATTAACACACCATGGTGAATATTTGCTGCAGGATGGATGGAGCAGTTTAATAATGAAACCTAACACACAGAGATTCAAATGCACACACACACACACACACACACACACACACACACACAGAAACACATTACATTCCTGTCACCAGCTGCTTCTCATCCAAGCAATAGTAAAATCTCTGAAATGTAGCTTGTGATGAATTAATGAACTTTGTGGCCACACACACACACACACACACACACACACACACACACACACACACACACACACACACACGCACACTTTTTGAAGCAGCAGTCTATTTGAACAAGGATACTACAGATTACAAAACTGATGGAGGGTTTAGATGTTGGACTCATATCCTTGAGCCAGGTTATTAACTCTCACTGGCTTCCTTTTCACTGTCAGAGAGTGACACTTCAGTGAGAGAGAGGAGCCTCCAGAAAGGTGTCGACAGCTCAATAGCTCGTTAAAAACTTTGCAGCACTTTGCAGAAAAACGTTGAATCTGCGTCGGGAGCTCACGGAGCCGCAGAGTTCAGAGTGCATGTTGGAGCGGATCAGAAACATTTTGTGTACTGGTCTGGCACAGCAGAGTCCCACTGAGTCTGACCAGCGTCTCTGCCAAGACAGAGTGAGTCACCCATCTTTTCCCTCCACGGGTGCCACTCTGCTTTGTAACCGAGCAGAAGGAAAACAACACTCCTCATATCTGTGTCTCTGGGGCAAGTCCATCTGTCTCTCTCTTTACTCGCTCCTTCTTTATTGTATTGTTATCCAGCACTGATACCCCCACCCCCCACCCCCAGCCCCTCCTCCCTGCTCAGCTTCTCCTCTCTAGGTCACATCTGGCAGTAAGACAGCTTATATCTGAGCTTATGGGCTGTTACATAACCTCCCACATTTGGTCATCAATCACAGACAGTGGAACATAGCTCTTATCTATGAAACACCTCCTCTCTTGCATCCGTTGTGTTTGTTTTCCCTCTGCACCACTGATTTTCAAAGAAGAGAAGCAGTTGAAATGAAAATATATCCCAACTATTTCCAAGCATTTATCTACAGAAGGGAGTATCTAGAAGATGCAGGACCACGCATTGTTATGGTGATTTCTGTCCCCAGGCGCCGCCGTGCTCTTTCACTATTCTCCATCCACACTGATGGTTATTGCTTGTTTATGGATACAGCTGGCAGTCTGCGCATGTGTGCCATTATGAACTGTGCATGGGCTTTGCAGAGTTGACCAGCTGGCACCATCTTATCTATCTGTCCCCAGTAAGTCCACTGTACATTGCCAGCAACATCATCTCTCTGCTGTTTTCAGAGCTTATAAAATCCACACCAGTGTCAATCCATCAGCCTTTACCAGCAGGGCCCGTCCCTGTGGTGCTGTTAGCAATATGGTGCCAGGTAGACCAGCGCTGGTTGTTGGTGCTTTCTGGCTTTTATCACCCAGACTCTGCTGGGAAGATCCAATTCAGCTCTGAACGATTGGGAATATTAACCCATTTATCACAGATATGTGAATCGGGGAAGGAAAGTGTGGGTAGTAATGTGATTCTGCTCAGTGTGAGGGGTGAAATATTACAGTGAATGGAGAATAAAAAATGGAAGGACATGCGACAAAGGGAAGGGGCCGAAAAAGAAATGAGGAGGGCAGGAGAGAAAAAACAAGACTTCACATTGGTACAGCATAGAATATATAACTTTAATGTGCATTGAGCCGTTCAATAATTTTCAGCCTGACAAAAAACATGGGCTGACTGAGGACCAGTTGCTGCAGCAGATCAAGATCATTTATCATTCCAGTGCTGCCACTCCATGGTGGAGTAAAGGAATGCACATCAGTGACTCTATATTGCAGGACTAATGTGTTTATCTTGTGTTTGTGTATGTGTTTCTTATAGAAGTCATTCAGTTTGTTGCTTTTTCTATAATTTGTGTTTTTGTTTTGTTAATACAAAGCCATTTTTTCTGCTGCCATCCTTAACTTATAGTTATTAACTTATTCAAACATTGCTTCATCTGTATTAGCATTCTCCTGAATGTCACCCTCATGTCCAAAGTGCCCTGCCTGATTAGATCTCCCTGCTGAAACTTCATCCTCCAGCAATTCGGCCGTCATTTTAGGGCAAACGCCTGCCAAAAGACACATCTGGTCAATTACGAGATTTGACTGCGAAACGCTTGTCTCTGTGGTCCTCCTGAGCCTGATGAGGTGTAATGAAGCACTGCTAAATATACACTAGGTGGATGATTTCCCAGGCCTCACTAGCAGTAACAGTGCGAGGTAAAGTGCACTGACATTTTACAAAGGCCACTGTGGCCATTTTGTCAATGAACGACTAATTCATGTTTTTCAATCATGCATAAGTCATACTGACATTCAATTATTGATTACCAGTTGGGCATTGACTGCTAGTTGTGGTTAAACTGGATACATTTTAAAAGATCAAGATTTTGTGTTAGCCTTTGCCCGCAAGAGAGGGCAGTGAAATCACTGTGATTTCACTGCCCTCTGAAACTGAGCTTTAAAATGAGCTGTCAGGGCTTATGTAACTTTGTGATGTCATGACAAACCATAACTGCCCACCTGGACCCACCATCCGACCTTGCAGGATTTGGTTTCTTTGAGTGTTTATCTGAAGTCTGCTTTACTTTTTAGTCGATTACTCAGAAAACGTTTAACCAATCAGAAGGCTCAGAGTCTCTCCTCTGATTGACCAGCCTGTTGTTACTGGAGCTTCAGAGAGAAGCCTGAGGGAGGCGTTATAAAACTGCATAGACATGGTTTTTGGTACTTAAAACCACAAACATATCTTCTCATGGATCAACTTAAAATAACACACAGAAAAGAGTTAAATATGGGACAGTAAAACAAGACAAGTCATGCAGGTCCCTAGACTTTAATACACATAAAACTGTTTCTGGAGAAACTAAACATGGAGACAAAACTGTGAGAGGAGCTGCTCACGTCAAGTTGTTACATATCAACACCTTTTCAGGGACATTTCAGAACAGAACTCACTCATGTTTAATCAGCCTACCATGTCTTTGTTATAGCCTGAGGTGTTCAGAGGCTTAGATAGGCTTTGTGAACAGGAGGTACATTGTGAATTTTGGAGGTTTCATTGTCTTGGGACCATTAATGTCTGTACTGAATTCAACGGCAATGCATAAAACAATTGTCAAGGACCAAAGTGCTGCTCCTCATGGCTCAAAATAGTGTCTTTGTTCAAACTAAGGCACCAACTGAAACTTATGGCTTTGTCTATTTGTTCTGGACTAAAACAACAGTAGATAATCCTGCTGTTGTCAGGAATATACAAGACATGTATAGTTGCAAAGAAACTGAGAAACAACTGACACTTAAACTTGAAGTTATGACTCATGCTACAGCACATCACTATAACTTTAAACCTTATTGCATCACTGCATTGTTCTTTTGACTCATTTGTTGACAGCATACAGCTCTGTGCTTTGCATGAACAGGAGTCAGTGAAACTTTTCATTCAGTATCCTCCACCATAGACTAAGGAGGGGTCTTCTTTATGAAGGTGAGAGAAACAGTTAGGTCATCGTGGCAATCAAGCACCTTTGAAATTCCCATATGAACAGGGGTGCACATGACTGGTGTGCGTTGTGGTCAAAATAAAGGGTGCACAGTACTTGGTGTGAAAAGAATAACTGAAACATTGCAATTTCTCCTCACTGGCAAGATTGTGACAATTGTGCTGAAGGGATGTCTCTGCTACCGATTGTGGCTTCTCACAGGGAGACATGGTGGTGATTGTTGGGACAAGAGTTTATAATACGCCCTCTGAGCTATGCTATGATTTGATGTATATGTCATGCTGCTTTAATGGGAATTACTGGACAGACACTTGTGCTTGATAGTGAAATGCTCAAATGCTGATCCTGACATATGTTGGATTGTATTGGTTCTAATGACAGAGATCCACGAATTCCTTAAGAAAATGCGGTCTTGCATCTTGCAACACTTGCTAACATGCTTAAGAAATACTGGCCTGCTTGTCTGTTGAATCCACTGTAAGTGGACTAAGTGTAGTTGTGTTTGAAGGAAGCAGGAAAATGTTCGACATAGCCTCCTCTGTGTATGACTCGGTCAACATAGTGGAGAACAGCAAGATCCAGATAATAACCAGAAAATTCATCTGTTGTGTTTTTCGTTGTCCCTGAGCCGCTCTGCATGTGAGGGGATATTCACATCTTAATGTATCAAAAAACAATACATTTGCTGCCAGACTAGGGCTATATCATTATCTACTAGAGGGGAAGTTGTAAGTCAAGTGATGATAACAAAACAGTTATGTGCACCCCTGGATATAAACTGACAGAAACTGAAGGAACTGACAGGACATTTCAGTACAGAGTATATTGAGGCTTTGAAACATCAGCTCAGGTTCCAGACCTCTACCTGACCTCTACGAAGCTCAGACAGCTGATAAAACAGACTTACAATACAAATGCTACGGTGTGGAAATGATGCATTTCCACATACAATACAGTACAAGTTCATCTTTCCAAACTTTCTCCATCTCATTGTTTGTCTCCTTCTGTTTCCAGCTGGGTGACTGTACCATCGGCACCTGAAGTCCTGATGTCTACTTCCCCACACTGGCTTTCTGTTTGGGATATTTCTGTGCAATGCCATAGGGCACATGTGCAGCAATGGTGCCCATCTCTGCCGCTCCCTCCACGTGAAACATCTGGTCATCGAAGTAGATGTGCGGCCTGATCTTCTCCAGCATGGGGCCCTTCGGTGCTCCTGCCAGGAACAAGGCCTCGTCGATCTCCAGGCCCCAGGCCCTCAGTGTCTTCAGTGCACGAATCCCAGAGCTGGCTGCGCTACGAGCTGTCACCAAGAAGGTCCGGATGGGACAGTCCAGCCGGTGGCCTTTAGCATAAAACTTTTTCTGGAGCTTCCCCAGTGCCTCCAGGAAGCCCTTCAGGGGACCCTGCAGGAGAGGAACAGATGTTGATGAAGCAGAGCTGGTGAGATTGTCCATCATCCTGTGTTGCAGTTCTGTGTGTTTTACGCCTTGCATCATTAGTTGTTATTGCCTTGTCATGCCACATCACATGCATGCAGCACAAGCAAACCTGATTAAATTAGCACCACTATCTTTTAATGTAGCTCTGCGTGAAGCCCTCACAAGCTAAGTTTATAAATTGCCAGCTGTCTGGCAGAATCACACTCCAACTGACAGCGTTTGGAAAACCACTTATCAGCCTATCATATCATTTATCATTTTGCATAATTTATTCACGGAATAATCAATTAATGAAATGGAATTTATATTATGAACATCTGCATAATCGCTGACAGGGGATTAGGGCTACATGGAAACGGCTGTGTTACTGCTGCAGAGGAAATCAGGGTTTAAATTCACCTACAGTTTGTTGCCTTGGTTTCTATTTATAGGCACATTTTTCCTTTGAATTATAAATGACAAAAAAAACAAAATCATCCATTCAGGGAAAGGATGACATGCAATTTGCACTATCATCATCTAGCCAGAGGTATATCTGGCCTTAGAGATTTCAAGTAAAAACTACACACATGATCCAATAGCGTGTCCTCGTTTTCCCTCTCGTGTTCGAAGAACTTGTCCAGCCCATGGGCCTTGAAGATCCGCTCTGACTCATCAGAGAAGAGAACTGCGTCACCGTCAAACGCCACCCGCAGCTGGGTCTCCGACACCTCTGTCTGCTTCTCTGGCATGAACATGGTGGCTGCTGCAATGCCTGAACACAAACACAGAGAGAGGTGAGTAATTATGAGTTCATCAGTACATTTGCCGGAAGCGTGGAAGTTAGTGGTTGTACAAACTACAGGGAAAACTGTTTTACTTTACTTCGCTTCATTTCACTTCATTCTAAATCAAAGCATTAGATACTTTGATACCTGCAGACCAACAGATACATTTGTTTATAGTATAACTGGGTTGTATCACCAAAACAGAGCAAGAGACACTGTGATACTTGCATATGCTTTTTATTCAAAATTTAAACTTAAGTCAGAAGTGGGAAATCAATTCAACAATTCCAAGCTGAGTTAAAGCTTAACTTTATAAGCACAGCAAAGACTTTGAAGTAGTTTGTCTTCTGGACCAGCAGAGGGCATTCTTAAAAGCCACAATCACTTTGAACTATGGGTGCCCTATTGGCAAAAGGGAGGACTGGCAAATGATTATAGCACTGTTGACATGAAGGAAGTATTAATAAATGGCTTTCAAAGTAATTAAAACCTTTCAACTAAAATGTCAAGGACACTTCCTTTCCTTGACTGTGTGTGTGGAAGAGTTGCTGGTGGGCGTGGGCTTTTCATGGAGTCTCTGCATTAGTCACATTAAGCTTGTAAGGTACATGATGAACCCCCTGAGGTCACCTTGAGAGGTATGTGGTCACGCTGTAGGTGCGTCAGCGCTCTGGTTAGTTTCCCACCAGGCCTCAGCTTACAGAGTCTGAGACAAGTCGATACAGTCGATCAGTTGTTTTCTGGTTCTTACTGCTAGACAATAGAAATCTAGGAAATACCAAACATTCTGGGTTAACTACTCCAATTCAAAACTTGTTTTTAGATGTGTTTGGAAGTGGTTGCAACCTTTGTGTTTAGGTTTTTATTTTTTTGCAAGTAGGAAACACAGGGGACATTAAGTGATGATACAGGTACACACTTGGGTTGTGTCTAAAATCACTCACTACTCTGCAGCAAGAATCATATAGTGGACTCGTAGTATCCCATGATAGAGTACATACAATATAGACCATTGTGCATTGCACTTGTGCTGAAAGACATTTTGCAAAAGCAGGGTCCAAAAGTATTTCTTCGTATTTTATGGTTTTGTGCAATTTGCCACACGTCAAACTGATGAAGATGTTCTCTTATTCACCTGTTTTGTCACCGTAGTCTTCACATTTCAATATGTTCTCTTCCTTGGCAGCAGTTATGAAGCAGCATAAAATGCTCTGCACTAAACAAATTTAAACCTTTCGAAGCGGTTGTCACCTCGAGTTCAACAAATTTTGCATCAATGTATTCTGTTTTTAGCTTGTCGTCAGCCGAGCGTATTAACACCCTGAATTTTCTTTGGTAGAAAGAAGCCTGGTGTTTTCAAACATTGATACATATTCAGAACCACAGCCAGTGCAAATGGGATGTTACTTCCGACTGGTGTTCCCTTTAGTGCGTGTCTTGATATGCTGTGACATGCACGAATCAATCAAGCAAATACAAAGACAGGAAATATTATTATGGTAATATATGGTAATGTCACTGCAGCGTTGGAGAGGATGTCAGTCAATGGTGCTTATTATGCAAAAGGGAGAGAAAAAAATTCATAAGGTACACTTCCAGCACAGTGAGCAGTGTGTGTGTGTGTGTGTGTTGCCATTTAAATTGAAGTTTAAAGATAAGACTTGTGTTTTATTCCATTTATCTGAAATCAAATAAATCTGACAAATCTTCCAGCCTCTTTCCAAAACTTTTGAATCATTCTGCACTTACAACTGCACTTATAAGAACAAAGACAACAGTAAAACTAGGCATGTTGGTAGCTGTGATGGATTACCTATGTGAGGCAGGTTTATGTCTCTGCAAATACAGAACATATAATGAAATGAAAGAAAATCAGTGGACACCTGGAAAGACAAAGGTCACCTACAGTGCAGTTGCATAATAAATAGACTTGAATATGGATAAAGCTTCATCAGAGGACATTTGACTAAACTTACAATATATAACATGATTTGCAACATGAGACCAAGACCGTATTAATTTGATAGGCAGCTTCTAAGGTGCATATGTGAAGGGAGACTGTCACCACATTCAATCAGAATTGCCATTATGAAGTCACATTTACATGTGGAAGTGCATGACTGGGTTACTCCTGGTCATAACTAGGATATAGAGTAAGTGCAATAATGACAAACGATGCACAGATAGAACACACATTCACCTCCTACTTGTAGCTTTGCAGGACTGTAGGTCGCTGATAAAGAATATCCTATAAGATTACACTTAAGCTTCCGTCATCACCGCCTTTATAAATCTGTATGTGTGCGTGCATATGCTCACCTTCAGCCAATGCCTCCCTGACCTTCTCAGCATCAGCAGACAGGTAGAGGTTGGTCTGCCAGGCCTTCAAGTAGCCAGTGGGACTACTCCCCCCCGTCATACAGAACCTCTCAATGAACAAGTCTGAGGAAAAAAGGGACAAAACGGCAGTATGACGTGAGTGTTAAATATCAGCATGCAGCAAAAGTGTGATTAATAAAACACAAAAATCATCATTTCTGTAGCTTTCAGTGTCTCGCAGACCTTAAGTGGGTTCAGGAGTCATAGGAGGTGAAGTTAGAAGAGGAAGGGGTTAAAGAAAGGGTGACAGGATAAACTTACAAGCACAAGTGTGGAGGGCCCAAAGAGGGGGCTGGAGGGGGGGAGAGGGGCTGTACAGATAGGAGTCAGGGGGATTTAATACCGGTGAGAAAGTGTCTGTTTGCATTTTGGCTCAGCGAGCCTCTTAGTTCTGTGTGGTGGTCTGAGAGGTGCTGTGTGCAGAACAAGGGGAGACTGATTAGAGCCATGATTACAGAGCTGTGAATCATACAGTATCTGTCTATCTGCTTAAAATGAGCTGATAGTTTCACATGATGGAACAAAGAGGAGAGGAGATGAGGGCTGTTAAAGAGCAAGGGAGTAAGATGATAGACTACTGCTGTGATGGAGACGTGATAGAATGAGCCTAACAAAGCTGAAGGTTACAGAGGGTGGTTGACATCAATGAAAGATGGAAATATTGTAACAGAGAAGGTTAGTGGGAGGGACGCTGACGTGCTCATTATTAAAATAGAGAAGCTGCGAGGTTACAACATTTATTTGAAGCTACATTAGTTTGGGGAAGTCTTAGAGCTCTGAGGCAGTTTACTTTCTGTATACTGTCACGTTTTACACTTTTGTTTTCCCTGTGACGTGTTGATCCCTTAGAAGATATGTTTGTTGTTTTTAAGAAACAAGAAAGGTCTCTTCTCTCAGGCCTCTCTCTGGAACTCTAGAAACAATAGGTTGGTTTGAGCCAATCAGAGGAGAGGATTGGAGCCTCTCTTCTAATTGGCTGACTGTTTTCTCAGTGTTAGAATAAAAATAGACCAGGTTTCAGGTACACAGTCAGAGAAATCAAATCTTGCTGGATAGTCACTCCACCAGGACATTTTACCAGGACATTTCACCAGGACATTTCATCAGGACATTTCATCAGGACGTTTCATTATGACATCACAAAGTCACAGACGCCCTGATGGTTCGTTTGAAGGCTCAGTCTGTGTGCATTTCTGTGTAGAGTGAATAAAAAATAAAGCTGGATGATATGGGACCTTTAAATACATTCAAAGAATTAAACATATAAACATTTCTGTTTCTTTTGCCTCATGTTGTGACTCCTAATAATGAAGAATGTAGAATTCTCAGTGTAGTGAGCCACCTTCAGAAATTCAAACTTTATTGACAAAGTTTTGAGAACTTGTGTGAAACACCAAACACACATAAAAAAAACAACAACGGCGGTCTTGTATCCTGTCTCTACATCAACATGAATCACTTCTCCATAAGGAAAAATCTAATCTCATCTGTGCTGAACTCTTGTATCCACTGGTCTGAAGCAACAGCACCGGCAGAAACAAAAGCGGTTCTTGTGCAGTGTGACTCATGAACAGTCTGGAGGGGGAGACTTGGTGATAGAAACCAAAAGAAACAGAGGGACAGTGTTGCTTTAAGTCCCCTAAGTGATCGCTCTATCATTCAAAGAACCAACTGTCCTCTTCAGATTTCCTAAATGGTTTATTTAGCTTTGTAGTCAGGCCCTCATGGGTTTGACCCCCTCTCTACCTCATCACTTCAAACCGCCCGAGTGTCCCCAGCCTGGTGCTGGAGCGTGGGAGTCACTGGAGAGAAAATGTCCTCACCACTGATGTCTTTGGGCCCCCCTCCCCCAGCATAATGTTTTCATATCATCTATCTCTGTATGATTTATTTACTTGTTCTGAGGCTCTAAGACGTGGTACTGAGAAAACAGGAACTCAGTGGGACCATGAGGATTCTGCTGTCACATCAAAGTATGAGCAGCTTCGTTGCATACTTTCATATTTTGCTCTCATGGCAGCTACAGCAGGTGTGTGTGAGTCCATGCTGGATGGTATGAATATTGATGCGAGTATGAGTCCATGGAATGGCTCCAGGTCTGATTTCCTTGGAGAATGATAATGTCATCACGTGAATTCTCAATTTACTGCACGCAGAGCACATTACAGGACCTGCCAGTCATCTCAGCCCTCAGGTCCGGCGATGTATACATGCTAAAGAGATGGATGAAACTGCCAGCCGTCACCTACATTTGTCATTCCCTGCTATGCGCTAAGTGCGTAGCTGTGTCAAGTCATGTGAACGCAAGGAGGGGAACTTTATACTCCATCCTGCAGTTAAAAATAGCCTGTTTGAGTCGATGATGAGAAATAAATGTGTATTGGGGTGTTTCTCTGCAGTGATCATGTTGCAGGTTTAAATATGAAAAGCAGCAAGTAAATAGCTCAGTCTTCATCGTGTTCTATGGCTTTTTATCTCTATGACATCAGAGGGGTCGTGTTTTCCTTTAATTCTGTAGGAGAGGTCAGAGGTCAGGGGACTGTTTGAATGCACTGAGCCCCTCATGCAGAGAGCCACCAAAGAGATCTAACATGAAGCATCTGGAGGGCCCTGTGTTGCGCTCAGACCTGTTTTTGTTTCAGGCCTCTTGGATTATTCTTACATCCCAGAGGACGTCATCTCGAGCTCAACTCCGGCCCAAAACTCTGAGGAGCAGGAAGTGGTCTGCGAGGACGATGTCATGATGGGGTCTGAGAGTACCCTGGGAAGGATCCTGCCAGTCAGCTGTTCATACACTTTGTTGTTTGTGTCTCAGCTGAGCTTGCGTCAGCTATGTACAGCAACCTGACCGACGTGGATTATCTCATTACATCAATGTTTGTGCTGAGTTTCTTACCCCCCTAAGGTTACATGAAAAACAGTTCAATAAGTATAGTAAACTATACTGCAAACTATTTTCAATAACTACATCAGTGGGTTTTTAATGTATAGATGTAAAACCTTTCATTTTACTTAATTTTTTGAGATTTATCCAGATGTAGAGCAGGTGTGTAGCCCTTAAAGCCTAAACCTTGATTCATGAGCTTTGGTCTTGCTTTGGTTGTGCACACTTTTCTTTCCCTCATCAGAAATTCTAAATACACACCTTTCATGAAACACATTTCATGTACTGTGTGTAATCCTTGCCTTCTAAAGAAGTAATCCCAAATCATTTTTCCAGTTCTGTGGGATTTGCGATTTTATATGCCTGACATGTGTTAGTGCTGAAATGTTAGTCACCTGCTCCCCCGACGGATTCCTCACGGATTAAAACCCTCTGTCATTGAACATACCGGTATTCAGTTTAATAGTTCCTCCTCGTAATCCGACAAAACCTGGCAGCACAGCTTTACATATGTGAGAAAATGTTTCCCCGTCACTACTCACATTGAGTGTATCCACTTGTGTACATACACCATGTACAGGGTGTATATGTTTGTGTTAGAGCCCACAGATCAGACCCACAAAGACCCAACATTTCTCAATAAGTTGGCTATTATAATCAAAGTTTTAAACTGTGATTGCAAGTTGTTTGAAGACACGATGTGTGCACTGTTTTGCACCATTTTGCACAGTTGTATAACACTGCAACTTTGTTATAATCTCATAATGAATGGATTATATCATGAACACACAGCTGACTGAGAGAATCTAACTTCTACCTTGTTTTGACACATTTACTGTAAAACTAAGGGCAGCTCATTTTATTTAGATTTACCCACACTGATTAATTAACATTCAGGTGACAGTGTCAGGTGCATGGTTGTAGCTGAGTTAAGCTGGTAAAGGAGATGTTTGCACTCACACTTGAATTGTCTTGATATTTACACTACAACATTGTGTTTACAACAAAACACCAAATGTGTTTGAGCTAGAGGCCATAATCAGCATCACATCAAATGATGGACAGTGGGTCTGGTCCATGTTAGGGGCCCGTCTGAGGGTGGTGACTGTAGAGCTGCAGAAGTCCTGACAGCTCATTTTCAGGCAGAGACACAAAATTGAGAATGATGATTTATGTCTGAAGGTCTGTCTCCTAACTGTAAGATGAACAAAGTTTTTTTAAAAAACTATTTTATGAGGATCACATGCTTAGTCTGGCTCACAGAGAGAGAGATAATGACCTTGTCAAACTGAAGTGTGTGTGGGTGTAGAAACATGATATCTTACTAACCTATCAACAGGCTGTCTCCCTATGACAGGAAGCTATTTAAAGGCACTATAGCTGCCTCATTGTGTACTTTGTGTGTCTACATTGTGTGCCTAAAGCTCTTGGTTTCCCTGTGTGGAGGCGCTGAAGCTCATCTGCTTTTTGATTAGATCTCCATATGACTCACTGTGATGGTTGATGGTGTTGATTAGCCGTATTCCTACATGTGCATGGTTGTACGTCACCAGCACAATGTCGAACAGTTCTTCACTTTCCGGGTACAGCTCTCGCAGACGAGTGTTGACGGCCTCCAGAGCCTGTCAAGACACAGGAACAGAAACTGTCAGCTGATTCCTGATCAGACTGTCAATCAGAGTCTGTGCTGTATTTGTTTGTGTGACGTATACCTTAACAAAGGCGAAAGCAGGTCCAGGGGCAAAGGGTTCATTTTCATGTTCAATCTGGTATCTGAGATACTCCTCCACTCCTTCCTGCTCAAACACCTTCTGCTCACGCTCAGTCCGAAACAAGACACGAGAGGAGACGGCAATAGTCACTGCGTTCTCAGGCTTCGGCTGCAGTGACACACAGAGACAGATAGAGAATGGTATGATGGAGGGGAGCAGAAGAGAGGGGAGATGATCGAGCAGTAATGATGACTGGAGAACACACAGTGGAAGAGAAGTGAGAGAGGACAACCCTATTTTTTTTCCCCTGTCATGACCCTCAAACTATATAACCTTGCTAGAAACACTTTGAATGTCTCCTTTTTACAAGAACATGCAAGTGCTGCTGCCCCTCTGTGTAAAAGAGGCCTCATGGCAAACATTAAAACTTTATTTGGATGCAGTTTAAGGAAATTCTTCACATCACAAAACATGCTGGGCTACATGCATAACATGACACATTTCCCTTATTGTCATTCCCATTACCTGTTGTAATGCCAGTACATCACCTAAGAGCAGCTATGC
This sequence comes from Caranx ignobilis, assembly GCA_021432705.1. Classification (NCBI taxonomy): domain Eukaryota; kingdom Metazoa; phylum Chordata; class Actinopteri; order Carangiformes; family Carangidae; genus Caranx; species Caranx ignobilis. The sequence continues at coordinate 12,853,201 of MU269991.1, forward strand.
ACTGTATGAATGGGGATCTAATCATTAGTAGAATGGTGTCATCTCTAATCACGAGATAAGAGGACTACGCATGTTCATCCACGTGGCCACCCATATCCCAGTGCAGTCCACTACCAAGAGCACTTTGCAAAAGTTTGTATAGGTTCTTGTTGACTGTCAGACGCTGTATGAAAAATGACTTGGCATATTAGTGAGGTTATGTTTTATATTTTCATAATCAAGACTCAGTCTCAACATTTTCTTTGAATAGCCTCGTTCACTCAGGGAAAAACTTTAAAACCCTTCCTCAGATCTCTTAAAACAACTTAACAGCATTGAGTTGGTAGTATTACTTCTGTAATAAATCATTAAAAGAACAGAAAGGCTTCAAAATGTAGATGATGTTCTCTAATTTAAGCATTTGCTCAAATTATGAAATACTTTGCCCGTACAGTGATACTCTGTGCAACCTATGCATAATTGAAATGAAATGAATCAGAAATGATGCAGATAAGCACCTTAATGAGGTACACCAAGTTCAGCAGCCTACTCAAAAGTAATCTTAGTGATACATCTTGCACTGGTTTTATCTATAGTTTTATATCTGAGTCATTAAACAAATGCTGAGTATTGGAACATATTTCAAACATTGACTGGATGAAGAGGTCTCCCAATGTAAATGATCTTGTGGTGAAGTCAGATTTGCCTGGGAGGCCTGCCCACTTCCTGTCTCAGACCCCTAATGTAAATGATCCTTGTCAGTGATTTCAGTTTGTGCTGTTTATATTATAAGTTGTTTTATGTTTCAGTATCCTACATAGTGTGAGTGCAGCTCCCCCTCCTGGAAGAGACCAGCTGCTCCTGCTGAGTATCACAAGAACAACCTCACCTGTGTCACTTGATTGTAAAAACAGCCTGAAGTCACACAGGAAGAACCAAAATATACACGTGGCAAAGTTGATGTAACAGGAGTTATAATTGCTTCACTGCTACCAAACCTTTTTTATGCACTGGACTAAGCAGTTTTATGTGTATTAGTTTGTGCACTTCATTAGCAAAGTTAAACATCTGAAGAAATTTGGAGATAAAGTGTCTTTATTACTGTAGTGGAAGAATAAAATTCATTCAAATCACCTTTGGATTAAAACTGTATTTGCAGAACTGATCATATTAGTGATATCTGAAAGCGTGAGAAACCACCCAGTCTCTAACACCCCCCCCCATTTTCTTCCCATCCCCTCCTAATCTTTCCGTACAATACTTTATCATATACAGATGAATCAGCACCTCTTTAAATCAGTTTCAGCAAAAAATGTCATAAATGCAAGATTTCTTCATAAGAATTAGCGACCTAAAGCCAAACAAACAGACAACTGACTTCACACACATACACACATACAGTGCACACACTAACCCTATGCCTATTTTAAGTTAAGCACTAAAGGTCTTCTAATGTTTCTAGCTAAGTAAATTATGGTAGATACAAGCGGTTATTTACACTGTCAACAAATTCTGGTGGCAAACTGTTGCCAGAAACTGCAGTGTTCACCAGATTTAATGATTACACTAATTCATATAAACAAAACCCTATCTTTCTGAACATCATGATGTCCAGAGTTTGCTGAGTGTGAGAAATGACCATGTGAAGACTCGTCTCTGTTCTGTTTTTGGGAGTTGTGTTGTTGAACTATAGGCTGCATAAAACTGAGGGGTGATTGTAATGCTGCTGCCTCGTGTTGTTCTCATGTTGCCTAATGTCTGTTTACGCTTGAGTGTTGGTGTCTGGAGGGGGAGGGCAGCATTCCTACAGGGGCAGCCGACATCACTACCCACAGCAGGCAACTGAATTTAGATGAGGGGGGCAACTCATTTAAAGTAGAAAGTGGATGTGTGTGTGTGTGTGTGTGTGTGTGTGTGTGGGTGTGTGTGTGTGTCTGTAATGTTTTACCTAAATGTATGTCAGTGTATAAGTGACAGCATCTTTTGTTTTTGGGTTATTTAAATCATGCATATTGCTGGTAATGACTTTAACAAGTCTAATAACAGAGACAGAGTTGAGAGAGCTAAGTTTAAATATGTTTGTAATATTCAATATACTGGATTATCATGCAGTGCAAAATGGCAAGAACCGAAAATAACAACACAGACAAAAAGCACTTAGTAGTCATTGTATGTCCACATGCACTAAGTGTCTTCCCAGTGGGGCTGGTGTCTGTTTACTGAGACACATGCATGTTTGTGTCCATGCTCCAATGACTGTGCTGGTAAGTAGGCCACAGGCTGACGGAAGCACTGAGGTACTGTCCCTGTATTTAGCCTTATTCCATCACAACTCCACTGCATGCTGACATGTCACCTACTTACCTGTTAACACACACACACACTCACACACATGCATCACCTCGGGATTAATCCTGAACCACATCGACTCAGATTAGAAGTCCAATTTGACAGAAATATTGATTTAACTGTAATGCACAGTGCTGCTGGACTCTACATTTACTAACAGGGGTAGTCTGTTGTCTAGCCTTTCCTCGTTGATTTGAATTGGGTTGATGAAATAACAGGAATACCTATCAAAATGTTGAGCAATAGTGTTGCTCAACAACATCACAAACTACATCCTCCAAAACGACCATACTGTTAATCCAGCACCTCTCTATCAGAGTTAAATCAAAATCTTGGACGTTGCAGGAGTGTTTAGGCTTCATTAGTTTTTGCCAGGTGTAGTGCATAAACACGTGTGTGTGTATAAACGTAGTGTTTGGACCACGCGCTCTGACAGCCAGCTTTGATTTGTCACCAGAGAGAAAAACCGTTTCCTCCCCAGGACTCATGGGAAGGATGCAATCTGTCAGGATAAAACTAAATGAACACACAGGACCTTCAAAGGTGCAGGAGTAAGGGGAAGCTAAAAATAGGCTAACTGCCTTTGTTCATTTCATTTATTTATAATTTTACTGGAATCAACCTTCAGGGAGTTAGAAACTATGAAAGAAAACATTCATTGATATTAGCAAGCTAGGTTAGCTAGCCTGTACTTTCAGTGGAAGCTTCCACTAGCCTAAATTGCGAACTTTAACCTTTAGCTTCAGCATGATGGGTACCTTTAACTGTTAAATGTCATATAGGAACCATCAGACATACACATTGTGTATTAATATTCATAGGATCCATACAGCAGGCTAAGGCCAGTCTTTAAAAATAAGTTCAGACACAAGATTTAGACACAATCATCGTAACTTATCGTCTTTTTTCATTTTAAATTGGGCCGCCTTCACACCATGATGTAAATTCAGTTTTCCCCATACCAGAGTATTCAGTCTGTCAACTAATATTAAGAATCTAATTCCTGAGAAGCATGAGTCCGTCAAACAGCCATAGCTCCGTGCAGCTGTCTAGTGACACAGCAAGTAGACTCCTTGGCTCAGTGCAGCAGGTGATTATCCAGCACAATATGAATGAACATGACAGCACAGGAAATGATGCACCAGGTCAACTTGTTGGTTAGTAGAGTGGATGTGTCCGTGACCATGCAGGCACATTGACGGCCATCAAAGGGGGAGGTTAAAAGATGGTGAAAGGGCAGAGGTGAGGGTCATTCAGTGACCATGGACACAACCCATGACCTCAGGTGACAATGGGACATACTTACGAAGAACACGCCTCCTTCCACCTTCCGGGCTCGTCTCCCTGTCACCTTGGCAAAATGACAGGTTGTTTTTATTCATCAGAAATAGTTTCCCACATATGTAGTTCAAAGTTTATGGAACCTGTTAAAATGGATACAGGTAGCTGCGCATAACAGAAGAGTCACTCAGGTGTGTCAAAGGACTTTTAAAGTGCTCTGTTCCCGGTGGAAAACATGGGTCTCTTTACGATTGCTGCACAGAAACAGCCTTGCAGATGTATGAGACCTTTGGTGCAGCTTATCTATTAGAGTCAGTTTACGCTATAATTAAAATGTCACACAGTCTGGGAGTGAACCCAGCACAAGAGGCCAGTTCCTCGCTGTGATTTGATACTGGTAGTGTTAACTGCCTGCCCTCTCCCAGTGGGGCCTCCTACCTACTGGGAATGCATCGATCACAAGTCTCTTCGTCACAGAAATCTACAGCTATGATAAGTCCCTCACTGCTGTGTTGTGCAGAGGCACAGGAATAAATAAACCTGACAGGAATGAGAACTTAACATTCACTTGTATATTTAAAGTCGCACTCAATGATTACAGCGCTGTTTATTGTCTGGTCAAGGATAAAAAATGAAATTGTTGTTGAACCCTGCGGCCCCTCCCCTCTCATTCCACCACTATATATTAATCCTGTCAGAGCTTTGCCAGATCAGCAGGACTGGTATCTGTACATAACCCCATGAGTCATCCGTTATTTACATATCTGAGGCTGTGAGACATCTCTTCCATTCGTCTGAGAATGAAGGACAATAAGTGTGAGGGATTTCCCATCAGAGAAAGAAGAGCGGGAAGCTGTGAGACTGTGGGGAGAAAGTGTTGGGATGGGAGTTGAGCACCAAGGAGGGGGGAGGCTGATATTTATAGACAACTAAAGGCCAGTGATGATGCAGTCTGTTCAGGCCTTGGCAGATATGGTAACACAAGAGTGTGGCTGAACATACTGCCAGTAACAGAAATGTTAATGTGATGGTTCGAAATCTACAAACTTGGTCTGAAACTTGTTTTCTTATTCTATTTCTTTTTGTAAATACTTAATATTCGTACAAGGATGTTGTTTCTGGCACATGTCCATCTTTGTATTTGTTAAGAAAGCTTTCAAAATAAAACTCCAAATCAGTTGAACCTTAAATTTAAGGAAAAACATGATAATAATATTTTAAGAAAAGAAAATTACACGCACATCCAAGCCAATATGATAAATCTTATCCTATCACAGCAGAAAAACAGTGACTTTTGAGCATCTCTGTTTCTTCTAAATAAAAAATAAAGCGAGAAAAGCAATAAATCATACAGTATATGTGTGACAGTTAAGTTTTGATCAAAAAAGTTTGGCTTTGCTTGAAGCGACTGTTTCCCACAGATTTCATCAGTTCTAAATAGCCAGTTCTAAATAGCCAGCCAGAAAGTATTCTAAGTATGATACCGAAAGAAAATCAAAACCATTCATCAGACTTTCATTTCATTTCTTTTTTGAAATAAACCTGTTTGGCTGCCAGATATTATTTTGAAATGTATTGCATATGGCCAATACTGTTGGTATGCTCTGGGTGTGTTTGAGAATTCAAGATGAATAATGTCTACAGTAGTATGCTCTGCCTCCAGGAAATAGCCATAGGCCCAAACTCTAAGGTCCAACACTGTTACTACCCCTTACTGAAAACCACTTTTGTTCTCTGCCTGCAGCAGGCACGGCTTTGCAGTGGAGAAGAAGCAGTCTACAGTCACCATACTGATGAGCCTTCACCTCAGAAAGATTTGATCAGCATCAGTTCATGTCCTCTACCAGGCCCAGCAAGCTGAGTGTGGATGATGTATTCAGCGCTTCACTATAACCACCAAGGTGAGACTCAGCAGCAGCCAGCCTGATGTAACTGAGCCACTTCCCCAGTCTACAGAGTTTTTTTTTTGTCTAAATAGACCAATCACTTTATTAGTTTATAACACAACTGAGTCAACTTTTACTCCGTATCCTGTCCTCTGCCCTCTGCTCAAAGCATAACAGAAAATAACAACTGAGCTGACAGACAGACAGACAGACAGATAGATAGATAGATAGATAGATAGATAGATAGATAGATAGATAGATAGATAGATAGATAGATAGCCATTGTACTTTGTTTCTTACTTTTGTGAGATTTAATGTAGATTTAAATTTAATTTAATATGAAAGATACAGACTTCATGTCATTGTTATTTATTTATCTTTCCCATGTATTTGCTAGAGCAGCCAGACAGCAGGCTTGTCATCCAGGTCATCAACTAATAAAGTGATTGGTATAGTATAAAAATATTCGACCCATAGTAATGTAATGAGTGGCAGGTCCAGCAACAGGCTGCCAGGAAACATGTTGAACATATACTATACATCACACTATGAAACATAACAAGTTTAATATGCTGGTATTTATTGCACTATATTATAACGAAAGCAGACACTAATGTCTTCACTACTGCTCAGCTTTAATGTAACCATCTAATTTCACCGAGTATTAATTTGAATAAAAGCCCTGTAATCTGCCCAGTCCATCACCCTGATGCATAATCACATGCAGTATACTAATGCTGTTATGTGTCTTAAACGCTGCATGTGAGCACAGCTGAACCCTCCTGTGCGCAGTTTTCGATGAATGTATCTCCGGTCATATCTTTATCGCAGTGTTGTAATGCAGTACATTTGGATGGATAGTTAAGCGCTACCACTGCATGGTAATGGATGTTTACAGTCTGGAAATACACCACTGTGGTCACAATAATCCTCTCGCAGCAGAGATTACTCAGCTTTTAGCTACTTTTAGCTCTCACTTTGGTCTCTTTACCAGGATTTTTCTCTTTTAAAAAAAAAAAATATATATATATATGTATTTTGTGTTTAGTGGAATACTAAACAACTACTAATTCTTTTTCATAGTCCCCCAGTGGCTCAGTAGCCTGTCCCCCTGACTCCCTGGAAAATGCTACAGTGCCCTGTACAGTATGCTGATGTCCTGCAGTGCTATAAACAGCAGTGAGCTCTGCCAGTCACTGGGACTACTCTGCTTTGACTGTTGGCTCAAACACATGCTAACCTTTTAGAAACTGTTTTTATTTCTCATTCTGAGAAGAAGAAGTTTGAATAATCAAACTACAACTAAACCAAAAAAATATACAAAGATTACACAACAGTAAGAGAAATAACCTTTTCATTCACTTAACTGACAAACATCATAGATTGTCAGATATAAATATTGTATTGTCCTTTAAATCTGTCTCATACTTGGATAAACTTGAAGTACTTACGTATTTATATATATGTGTGTGTGTGTGTGTGTGTGTGTGTGAGTGTGTATATAATTTAATTTATAATCAATTCATTTAAAATTCATTTAAAAGCGAAAATGTTGCAATTATTATATAATCACTTGTAAAGTTTAGACCAAAGTAGGCCTACTGTTGTATGTTATGTAGGTTAGCTTCTTAGCCTAGTCCCTAAACTTCTTTTCTGATTTCTAGATGTCTCATGTGTCTCCTATTAAAATTGCATTGATAATCTTATCTAAGGATGTCTGGCACCAAACTGAGAAACAGTCTTACACCCACTCTGTTTCGCCTTGCCTGACCCCACAGCCCCTCATCAATGACCTTTGCTTAAAGCTACACGTGGGCCATGTAAACACCAGACAGCAGAGGAGAAGAGAAGAGAAGAGAAGGAAGTTTGGGAGAAACTTGTTGTGTTGTAGCTGTTTTAATACGTGGCCTCTGCAATCTGACAATCTGGAAACGATATACTGGCATAGGAATGGTCAGTGGGACTTACTGGTTTTGGCTTTGTGGTGAGGCCCAGGTGATCTTGATCAAACTCTTCCTTCACTTCCCATGATCCTCTGCTCTCCCCGTTAGATGAAGGGGAAACTTTGAGCTCTTTGACCTGTCCACTCATCACCTGTACAGGGTCCAGACTCATCTTCACCATAGAGAATGCCTCCCTCTGTGCTCCCAAAGGTGCCCTGCAAACCGTCCTGTCTGCTCTACCTTTGATAAAGACACGGTTCTCTTCTTAGGCAAAAAAAAAGGTGCAACTGAATGAAGAAAATGTCCCGCTACAGTCCGTGGCATTTATCGAGATACCCCTACATTGATAATAGGCTCACTAGAGAAGGTAGCCGGGCTTGCACCTGCCCTGAAAGCAGTCGGAGTGTGAAGAGCAAAAGTGTTAGTCCTCTGTTTCCTGTTCACTTGTCTGAATCCTATTTCTCCTCAAGAGGATTATTGCTCACTGCATCCAATTCCACAGCACATGAAAGACGCTCACTCATTCACAACCACTATCCTGCACACTCACTCCTTTGCGATCCATGCATAGACACACACATACACACACGCACACTGTCACTCAAACAGTCTGTCCTTTGAAAGTGTGTAGCAGGCTGTGCAGCAGTCCATCTGCTGCTATCTCTCTGCCTGTGTCTTTCCCCTCTCAGTGCCCCCTCGCTCCCTCCCTCCGTCCCTCTCTGTCCCATTCAATCACTCTCTTGGCTCCCCGGCTTTGGTCCATTCCCCTCTGTCCTCCCGCTGACCAATCGCGGCTCTGCTTCCTTATTCAGCGTGGCTCCGCCCCCAACCCCAGCACCAAACACCCTGCTGCTCTCTGTTGACGGTGCAATTTGCCCAAGAGGCTCACGGGAAGTTCACACACATGCAAGTACACAGCAAAAAATAGTCATATGTAGAAGAAATCAAGATTGTATAGAAAAACATATATGGACTTTATTTCATATTAATACTTAACTTATTTAAAAAAATGAGTCAATTATTATCATCAAAGCTAAAAATCTAATGAAAAAATAGATTTATCTTTCTGTTATATTGTTTTTTTTAGTTTGTTTTTTTAAATTTTAACTCTTGATAATAGATTAGTGATATTTTTTGCAGTGTATGGCCTGTGTCTCGAACAAGGTTATCATTAATCTATAGTAAAACATACCTAAAAGCAGATTTCCAGTTTAGAAAGTACATAGCTGATACCTCAGAGAGAATGAATGGTGGTGGTGGTGGTGAGAGAGAGTGTGGTTAAATTAGCCCAAAGGTAGCAGATAATGGATGTAACCTTCATTTAAAACCAAGGTTGTACAGCGAGTTGAACACAGGGCCATTAGTGTCCTTACTCATGCATAGTGAACACAGCACAGTGTGAGGGCTGACGATGGCCAAATACCTCTGTGGTCTGTTGTTTTGTCTTTACACAGAGGTGGCTTTACAAATGTATTTCATAGCTTGAAGGCTGATGACGCTCCCTGAGGATCTGTCTACTGCAGGCACACACAACCTGGCTCTGTGCCTTCACACACACTGATGGGGTGAAAGACTCATTTCTAAATTGCTGTCAGTGTGTTTGCAGCACATTTGGGGTTTTATAGCTCAACTTTACCTCTGACCTATGATGAGTCAGTGTAAGTAGACTCAATAGATGACAACAGACAACAGATAGAAAGTAATCAAACCAGCAGATTGTGAAATTATCATTAAAAACTCATTGACAGTCATTACAGAATGTTATTTCATTCTTATTTTTATATAATATAATATAATAATAATAATAACAATAATGATAATAATAATAATAATAATGATAATTATTATTATTATTTATTTAATGCTTTAGTCCTTCGAAATTTGAGTGCATTATATTTGTCCTTTGCTATTTTATGTATTGATATTTCTTTATTATTGATATAGAACAAGAAGAGGTAGCAGTAGAATTAGCCTATCTGTATTGTCTTAAACAGTATTATATTATATTATAACTCTCCTCCATTTTTATCACAGTTTAATACTCAGACATGATCCCAGTATTACTCTAACATCACTTTTCTACAGAAATTGGGCCAGTTACAATCTTTTACAGTCTATGACTGTGTTTTCAAACAAAGAAGGTTTTGTGACATCAAATGATCATTGATTATTTGATCACTTAGAGAACAGGGAGAGTTGAGCAGAAGTAGAAGCACCAATGGCAGGATCAGTTCTGCTGGTAGTCATGGTATTAGCAGGGACTAGTAGTAGTGGTAGTTGTACTTTGTCCTCAATTCATCCAGAAAGATGGTTTTGTTATTATATTATATTATATTATATTATATTATATTATATTATATTATATTATATTATATTATATTATATTATATTATATTTGCAGAAGCACTGCTGTTGACAGTGTTAGGTTGTGTTAAATTGTTTGTTTTGTTTTTGTTTTTGTTTTTTTTGTCCATCTTATTGCACCATTTTCTGCAGCATAATTTGATGCTAATTGCAAATTAACTCTTGACATCTCTGAAACACCACTGACATTTTATTTGTATTGTAACAGTAGTAAGAGTAGTTGATGGCGGTATAGTAGCAGCAACAGTAGAAATGGTAGTTTTCTTCTTTCCTCACCTCATTCATTAATTTCCCTTTGACCACAAAGTGTGGTTGTGTGTTTATCAGCTGGACAGTGATGGTGTAAGGGAGGGTTGTGCAGCAGCCACATCCGTCTGAGTTCTCACTGATAGTGACTCTGTTTAAAGTGCTGTGTTGTAGTTGAATGCCGGTGTCTGTCACCAATAAGTCAAAGTTTGTTCCGTGGGTGTTTTCACTTTGCTCGGGCTTAACTGTGCTGCATTTTGCTTGTACAAAAGAGTGCTGTGGGAGAACTAAACATCTGACCTTTGAATGGTCCTTGCAGTTTAAATGTCACTGGCAGCACTTTGGAGTACTGGAGTAGAGTGTGACTGAGCTTACAGCGCCATCCTGTGGCTGTTTTATGAAATGCATCCCTTCACTGTGACCTCTATCACTGCAGTGTGATTCACTGTTTCTGCTGCTCAGCCTCTGCGTGTGCATTTGTGATGTTTGGTTTTCCACTGAGCTGAAGCCTGATACAGCTAGGCTCAGAATAGATTTATATCGATCTGTGATGGATGGCTGGAGAAGGGGCAATGGAAAAAAGGGTATAATCAAAACAGTTTTTATCAAAAGAATGAACTAAAATTAGAGAGCAAGGGATGAAAGCTGTGATGCTGATGTCACTGATATGCTAAATCCGGTTTCCCTTCTATTGATAGCCTGCAATATTCAACTCTGGAAAAGCACATTAAACCCCACACTAAACTATTACATTAATCACATGGTGTTTCCCTTTGACAAAGCATTTAAAACAGGACATTTATTTCCATTACAATTTATAATAACAATCTTTATGAGTCAATTTGTTCAGCTGTTTGTCTCTTGCACCAGGTGAATAGCCTCTGCAGATACAAGAGCTACAATTAATTTTGACTGTCATTAAATTTCACTGTGCATGTGTGCGAGTGTGTGTGTAGTTCAGATATTACTATGTTTTGTGTTCACACACTCACATAATTATGGGGACTTGCTTTCCATATGGGGACAAAAAACAAGCCCCCACTACATAAATCATGACAGTTTATGGTGAAAACAGGTTTTAAGGTCAGTGTTAGGTTTATGTTTAGGTTTAGATTAAGGTCAGGTGTAAGCTAAGATTGAGGCAAGTTAGGGTTAGAGTAAATCTGCAGGAAATGAAAATAGGTCAATGCAATGTCATCTGAAGTTGTGTAGAGATGACTATGTTTGTTATTATGTGTTTGTGTGTATGTATCAATATGTGTAGTGATGTAGGTGAGGGATTGTGTTGCGTGTTTATGTACTCCCTGCCTTTTGGTCTCAGCATGGTTACCATGAGAACAGCACAAGGGTGACATCACTGCAGCAGTGTGACATCATTGCCAGACGATGACTCATACTCTTGGCCCACTGCTGTGTGTGTGTGTGTGTGTGTGTGTGAGTGAGCATGTGTGAAGGTGCTATCAGAGGAAACACATGGGCCAAGGCAAAACAAACACTTGACATCCATGTGTTTTATTCTATGTAACAAAAATAATTACATTGTCTTTGTTCTAGCAGTCTACAGTAACAATATTGAAAACAAAGAAACAAAAAGCAAAATCATCCGACGGGACAAATAGACATTTACATGAACATCATAGAGAAATGTTGAAGAATAGCATTATATTGCACAACTGAGCACAAATGGTCCCCTGTCAAAAAAAGTACAATATCCATGTTCATATTCATGTCACACAGCTCAGAGCACCTGCCTGGAGCTTCCTGGGGACTGACAGCCGATGAACTGCATCATGTGATCAACACAGCATCACCTCATGTTAAACTCCACCTGATACAACCACACCAGTAATAATCCTCAGTATTCTAATGCAACACAGTCCCATCTTTGGCACATAAAATCTGCAGAGTAAATCTTGGGTTTTATTAATGTGGTTTTGAATTGGATGGTGCATGGGAAATATCAGATTTGGAAGCAATCAAAACAATAAGACAAAAACCATTTGTGTCTGCAGTCTTAGGGAGGAGAGACAGAGCGGCTCTCTCGCTCTGAACCACTGCTAATTGGGATGGACAGAAGCTAATCAGTGGAGGAGAGTGGAGATCAAAACATTGTGGAGCCACTTTGTGAGGCAATCTGCTCTAATCAAACTGTTTCAAATAAGACTTAACCAATCCCATGAAATTTAATGTAGTGAGTCAGAACACAAAGGAGGCAACAAAACTCTGTGGGTATTTTGAATTTGTTCTTTCTGGTATACCAACTCTTATCTTCTTCCACACAATCGTCTTTCATCCTGATGTCGGTGTTTGGATCTTCACTTTCTTTTTCATTTACAGAGTGTGTTTAAAGAGCTGCATTCATATTTATAATTTCTTGTTTTGTTTTTGTTTGTTTTACCACTTGGGGGCAGTAAGAAATGAACATCATTTTATCGCCATTGGAAGTGCGACAGGCAGTAATGCCCAGCAGGTACACCCACCTGTGCTGCTCACATCACCATATAAACTTGTTATGGTGAAGATGTTCAAGCAAACACACTATGTCAACCGTCCAATAGTCACTCTCTATTTACCTGTGTTTTTATTACCACTAACTCCTGAGATATTATGTTTCTTGTTCACTGGCTCATCATGGACTTTGTTTCATTCAGTGTAGGGTAGGTTGTTTACATTGAGTTCTATAGAAACAGGGAACTGCAGAGTTAGTCATCATCTTTTTCTGTGGGTTTGAGAAACTTTTTTTTTTTTCACCGCAGCCTCAGGTACGATTTATTTCAATAGCTCACATATTGACATTTTAAAACCTGCACAAAACAGTTTGTTGTCTCCTTTGCCTTTTGCTTTCAGATGTTGCCGAATGTTAAAGTTTCACTTTCATATCTTTTTCCATTCCAGCAGTTTCATGTCTGGTGAAGTTTACCCTCTTGACTCATTAGTTTCAGTTTCAGTTACGGAGGTCCACATTTGCGCCTCCTTTATGTTGGATTTGCATGTGGGTATTAAGCAGATAATATCAATCATTCGAATGTAACTGTAAAAGTTACACTATTTGCCACTTTGAAAAAAAAAAGAAGTAGTAAGATAGTTAAAAAAAAGATAGTAAGACTGAACACAGCCTGATTAAGTTGCTTGCATTACAGTATATAATGTTGCCATGTTTGATCTTCAGGCAAGTTTATTACATCATAAACAAAGGAAGGCTGTGTAATAATTGAGCTGTTGTGAGGTGTGACATCGTACTTCTATCCGCGAGGTGACAAAGTGACACAGGACACTTTTTTTCTTTACATCACTGACACCCCTCTTCTCACACCTCAGGCTTTCCCCTGCCAACAACTACTCAACAATTTCACAGAGACCCCCTCACCCCACACCCCCCTGCCAGCAACTGACCTGTCAACTCTGCCATTGTTATGAAACCTGACCTCTATTTGTGAGTTTTACTTGTAGAACTGCAACAGTAGGCTACAGCAAACAAAACGACACGTCCCATATTGGAGACAGTACATACCGTATACCAGCGGACCACAAAAGCAAGTGTAGGTGTGGGTAATAATACTTAATGCTTCAGTGTGAGGGTTTACACTCATTTTTACAAAGTTAAACTAGACTGAGGCATCTCTTGTTACACAAATGATACAAATACAAAACACATGTGAGCACTCGCAAAAGTGCCACACACACTGAGCTTTCACAAGCACTCACAGTTACTCTGTCACACGCTCTCACACACACTCAAACACACACGCAGAGTAGCTGTGTCATCATATGAAATTAGGTCTACGCTAGTGGTACATTTACATTTACATATTATATTCGTTTATATTCATAAATACGATTATACAGTCGTATTGTAATGTACATGTAGTTTTATCATTACAAATCGCACAAAGGGGGATCATTCTCTAGCTTTCAGGAGGGAGTGTGTTCACTGGCTGAGTGAGAAGGAGACAAGTCTAATTCACTGACAAGAGAGAAGCCAAATGTTTTTGCTGGCTCGTGGAGAGGAAGTGAGGAAAATGTTTTTTTGTTTTTTTGTTTTTTTAAGCCCATACAGGCCTAGGCTATATTTGATACTTTTTGTTTTGATGAATTCTCATGAAGAAGAATAATAACAACTATTTGACATTTTGTAAAATATGCTCCTTGGCTTTTTTTTTTCTTCTTACTGAGAATTAGAGGAGAGTAACACCACTTTTAACGCTTTCTGCTAAGTACAAAGCTACAACCAGGCTACAACAATTAGCTTAGCTTGCTATCAAAAGCTAGTGGAAAGCTAGTTAAACTAAAAACTTGGCTTTGTTGAAAGGTTAAAAATACACCTCTTAATTTCTAATTAACACATTCGTCACTCTGTACAAAGTTCATTAGCTAACTGTTTTCCACTGCTAAGCGAAGCTAACTGTCTCCTGTTTCTAGTAGCCTAAGGATACTTTATGAGTGGTAGCCTATCAATCATCAATCAATCAATCAATCATATTGTCTTACTCTCTGTAACTGACAATAATTTATGATAGGGTTAACATCAGGTTGTAATCAGGCCAACAAACCAGGCATTTCTGGCTCTTCATTTAATGTGGCCTACATGTATCAGACTACCTATCTGCTTCATGAGCACAAACACACACCACACACAAAGCTTCCTCTTCAACCTTTTGCTGTTTTTCACATTGATTTTAGATCTGAGCTGAGTTCAGCAAAGTTCCTCTGCCTTCACCCATTATCAAAGCGTTTCCTCTCTGACATTTAGCGAAAGGAAAGACAAAGGGGGGGAGCAGGACAGTGGGAAGAGGGAGAGGAAGAGGAGAGGTGGTTATTTCAGCTTGTATTGGAGGCAGGTTTGGCCTTTCTGAGAAATACCGGCTCTGTCATACAGCATGTAATTACTGTCCTGATTATCCCCACTTCACACTGTAGTTCCTATTACTATAATTACTGGTGTTGCAGAGGAAAAAACACATTTCATATTATACTAAATGTTTTTCTGTTTCTGTTGAAGAATTTTAGAGGTAGTTCAGTTTTGATAACCAATTTCACATTTTTATACTAAAATGACAAACTGTGGTTCTGGGAGATGGTTAAAACTTCTCCAAAGCACATTCACCTGCTGATGATAATGAAATAACTCATCAAAAGTTACATAACCATTCATTCCGTTCCTGAATAAATTTGTTCATTTTGAGCTGGTAATGCTAATGCTAGCTGTGTAGCTACAGCAAAAACTTACAAAAAGCTCTTTCAACCTTGAACAGTGATTTAACAATAAAAAGTGTTAGATGTTATGAAGAAATTCTTACGGTCTGCAACCAAGTTTTGGTTTCCCCCTTAAAAATAAAGCCACTGTGTGTAATATTTGAAGATTTCTGATTATACACACACAAGCATCCAAAGACTGTGAAGGAAACTGTAGTCTCATAAAAATCTACATATGGGGGCTTTAATTATGATCAGCTGGTGTAATAATTCAACATCATTCTTGCTCCTCTTTTAATAACTTAATAATGTAATCATTAAAATTAAAGATATAAAATAAATTTGTCACATTCTGTGTTACCTCAGGCCTCTTTAGCTGGCATGCAAATGTTACCTAAAATAAATCAGGAGAGCCATGCAGGGAGGATGTTATCCCACTCGGGAGTCCAGATTATTCTGTATAGAGGGTATGGCTTTATTCTAACCTAATTACATGTCTTAAATGAAATGCATGTAATCATAAGATATTGATTTTGCTAGCACATGTGGGAGAGCTTCATGTGCAGCCTGAAGTCACTGATTAGCACATCAGTATGCTCCTCCACGCAATAGGAGGCAGCCGTCTGAGACATTCATCACCTGCCCGCCTCATACTTAGAGTGTAAGGCATCTGGACACCATGCTGTAATCTATCGGAGATGCTCTCTTCAAGTGCCATTTGTCTGATTGTGGATTGTTGAGGAAATAATGAATGCAACTGCACACATACAAACACACACACACACACACACACACACATACACACACAAACGCACCGAGGGCGAAGTTTGAACTGGGTTTCTCCTGGGAGCAGATGTATTTTGCTCGTAGCATGTTACATTCACACACACACACACACACTCTACTCGCACACTCGCTAATGGCGATGTTCATTTGTATAATTCTCTGGCTGTCAAAATAACATTTGCTTCTCTCTTGTATCTCTACATGAACCATATGGACCAAACAACAGGCCCTCAGTTGGTTTGATGCCATTCCTTTTTTCAGGCTTTCCCATGGTGCACAGCATCCAAAAAGTCTGTGTGTTTCGACACTGGCTCTGTGGGTGCCAGAACTCAATTGGCACACAATAATACATTAAAGGAACCGTCTGACATTTTGGGGAGTGTTTTCTTGGTCACTAATAATATTGCAGTATGTCACCACAGTAATGGTGAGGTATGGTATGAGCCTTGAGTGCTGAGATTGACTACATTTAGCATTAAAAAAAATGGAAGCAAGGGGAAGATCTCTCATGTTTAGGTAACAAGTTTTTTTGCCTCAGAGCTCTGACTTCTTTGAATCTTCATCATTATCACTGTGATGCTGCTGGGCAACTATCCAAAATCTACATAAAACCCTCTGTAGAGATGTAACCTGATGCACATATACAGATCCTACACAGGGAACACAACGTATTCTTGAACAACACCAAGCGGTTTCCACATGTTTTCACTTTTTATGCTAAGCTAAGTGTAACCTAGCTCCAGCTTTATATTGTATGCAGAGATGCAGTTTAGCAAATTGTGCAAATTTACAAATAAAAAAGTGGGGAAGTTGCAAGTTGTAGCTGCCAGACAGGTGACATTTACACTCAGCTCACCCTGCAGCATTGTAGTCTCACATGCTAGCTAGAGAGTCTGACGGTGTGAAAGTGTGAGTGACACTCCTACAGACTGTATTTCCTCTGTAAAATCCCCACTACATTTTTTTTTCTTTTTTGTGGTGTATGCCAAAATGAGCTGGCCCAGTGAGCTGCTGCCCACCGATCAGAGCGAATTTATAAAGACACTCATCTAGACTGGAGCAGAAGTGCTGCAACGCTGGAAGAAAAGAATGGCATCAATCAAGGGTCCATTGTGTTCCAAACATGGCTCCTTTCTAGTCATCACTATCTGAAGAAAAAGCTTCCCTACCTCTCTCCTCCTCCTCCCTCAACTGCCCGCCCCCCTTCCTCTCCTGCCTCTCTGTTCTCATATACTTATATCCTCATATCCTGCTCTTGTTTCAATTCAACTCATCCCCCATCCCTCCCCTCCCTCCCTCTGTATCTCTAGCCATCCCTCTCTACTTCTGCATGTCACACTGCAGCAGTAGGACGATGGAGGGGTCAGACTTGGCTGCCTCTTTGAACTCTTCCAGGGTGATCTCATCGTTGTGGTCCTTGTCCATCTTGGAGAAGATTTTGTCCACACGCTGCTGAGGAGTCAGGCCATCCTCGTTCATACGCATCATGATCACTGTGCCCACCATCTTGTAGATGGCCTACAGAGGAGCAAAGGGAAAAAAAAACTTGTTGGATATTGTCTTACAATTACCAGAGTGGACTTCCTGCCACATCAAACACTCCTCAAAACAAACACACCTCTATGATCTCCAGCATCTCCATGCGTGTGATCTTTCCATCCCCGTCCAGATCGTACATGTTGAAGGCCCAGTTGAGCTTCTGCTCGAAGCTGCCCCGGGAAGTGATGGACAGGGCACAAATGAACTCCCTGAAGTCAATGGTCCCGTCACCGTTCTTGTCAAATGTCCGGAACGCATGCTGGGCGAACTTGGAGGCATCACCGTATGGGAAGAACTGAGGAATGAGAAATGACAAGTCAATATAAATCAAACGAGTCAGTCAATTTGTGCAGTGCTTGACCATATGCTTAAAATAGTATTAGTATGCACTGTATTAATCTTAGTATTTAAAGTCATGTGATTTTTTTCTTAAACTGCACTTGAAGGGATCAATTTAAACTACTGTAAGGACTGACATTTTTAATACTGCATTTCTTTCTTTCAAAGAGTATTATCAGCTTATCAGCTAATCTGTGTGTTTCTGTATGAACAAGGATGTGGTTAGTTTTCCTCTGTTTTGCATGTGTAGCTAGAATGGCTGTGTACTGACCATGTTTGGAGCATATCATTATTCTTTCTCATTTGAATAAAAATATCTGATTAACTGAACTAAATATTTGCTGTGATTAGAATTCTACTTGTAAATTTAATTACTGTTCATACCAACATTAGAATTAAAATGAATGAATGTGATGATGGACGGGATGCAGAGTCATCTGTTTTCTTTCCCAGTCACAAAGTCAAGTTGTTTACACAGTGACTCTACTTGTTCAGGAAGAATTTATTTTATTTTGCAATTTTCACAACCCTCTTTACAATATATTTGTATCACAAGGCTGACTGATGGTAGTGATTGAGGACAATGCACTCTAACATAGACTTTGAACCTAATGTGCAGCACAATGAGTTCATAGCTCCTTTTCCCTAGTTGGGCTTTTCCATGTATAATGTAATGAAAACGGTCAACAACAAAACAACAGAAACAGAGAACCCAGATGTTAATATCTTACAGTTGAG
Organism: Caranx ignobilis; assembly: GCA_021432705.1. Classification (NCBI taxonomy): domain Eukaryota; kingdom Metazoa; phylum Chordata; class Actinopteri; order Carangiformes; family Carangidae; genus Caranx; species Caranx ignobilis. Next base: position 12,871,844 of record MU269991.1, read on the forward strand.
TAAAATATACAGACATAAAGTCTAAAAAGAGACAACAGCACAACAAACTGACACACTTCGATGCGCTATATAAAGTTCTTATTGTCTCGTTATTGTCCTCTGCAGAACACCACATACAGTTGTTTTCTGAGTCACTTTAGAATTGAATGACAGTCAATGAGCCTGAGAGGTTATGCAAAACTGATTTAAAAATATCTTTAACCCTTTGTGCATCCATGAAAAATCAGCCTGCTTCTCTGTGACGCATCACAGAGGCTCCAGAATATTCTGAGACGCCAACGGAGACAGTGGCAGTATCACAGACTCTCTCTGTGCCCCAAACACAGGACGATTATTCACAGTGGCAACAATAACATAAACTTTCCATGCAGCAGCCTTACAATGGTATGAGTCATTTGAAAGGTTTAAAAGGTTCCTATCATCTTATATAACTATGGAAAAAACACAATTTGCACTGCAGGCTATTAAAAACTTAATGTAACCCAGCTGTACAGAAACTTTATATTATGCTATAATCACCTGCCCTCCACCTCTCCACCCCGTCCTCATGCTCACCTTAACATAGAGCTGCTGAAACTCCTCCAGGTTCAGAATGCCAGATGGGCAGTCTTTCAGGAAGCCTTTGTACCACTGCTTGAGCTCTGCCTCATTGAATTCGGTGTTCTTGGTCAGGTCATCCAGGACCTCCGGAGCCAGCTTGCTGTTGTGTTTCCCCATGATGCTTCACCTCACTGTGGGAGGGGGGAGGGGGCAGAGAGAGAGGGAGAGGGTGAGCACAGGTGAGGTAGCACTAGACAAACAACAGCAACAGCGGCAATGCCCCTGTGATGTGGCAGCAGCACAGGTCTCTGAGGATGGTTACAAATAAGGAATTACCTGCATGAGTGCACCTGCAGAGGGGAGCTGCTTTATCTCTGTGTGGCATTGTGTGACAAAATAACACATGATATCCATATTACCAAGTGATTTATCCCTGTATTCATTTAAAAATGACCCGACTTCAGTGATGGAAATGGTCACATATCACTTTGAAGGAAACCCACTGACTGCCTGTATCAATCAGTTGAATATTGTATTGTGCTCTGTAGAGCTTGCTTGTATTTCTTGCAACACATATCAGCTTTAAAAATCATCTCCAAATCTGCAGTGTTTGTGTGATCTTGTTACTATTGAGACAGGCCAACATATACATTTATGTGTGTGTGTGTGTCTATGGGAAATTGATCATTATTTAAAAGGCAAGTAAATCTGTATTGGCCTAAGTGCAGTCATTTGTGTATATGATTGATGGTGCTACCAAAGGTCTTTCCAGCGTCATTATGACTATATTATTCCACCCACATCATCACCTTCTGTGACTAAAGCCCCTGGAAGCATCGCTGGTATTTTGTCCATAAAATCTGGCCTATTACCCCAGCCCCGAACCACACACCTATCCACACAGCTGAGGACCGCTGCAGTGCCTTCATGACGCCATCGCTGACTCATAGCCCCGTCTGATAGCGCTCGCACTTTGACACCAGGACGCAGCCGAGCCAAGCGACCACAAATCCTCCTCTAAATTGCGAGAAAGAGTGTGAGGTCGGCTTAGTGGCTGAAATATCATCCTGTCGTAGTTTTATGGCGAGTGAGTCATGGAGAAAGAGGCAACAAAACCCTAAGTCACTGCAAACTGCACAAATATTTTGGATTTGCTGTGACAAGCGTGAGGCAGTGTAAGAGAGTAAAGGGCTCAAAGGAAGAACAATAAAGGATATCAATAGGAGAGAGGCCATTCTCTCATTAACATCATTTGAAAAGGTCATCTGTGACATTATCAAGCTGAAACACAAAAAAATAGTGTTTCTCCTTTCTAAGGGGTGTTCATCTGTTCATGGAAGTCCTGTTTTCTCTGTAGCTGATGGAAAGTAGCTTCACTTTTAGTTAGCTTATAATAAAACTCAGTATGTTAAGTCGTCTGTTTCCAGAGAGACTGTACGGTGGCCCAGATACAGCCACAAATACAAATACAAAAAAGAACAGATGATTACAAATGAAGCCACAAACATAAAAACAACTGTCTTTTGCATTGTGTTGACCCATGGGGGCCACCGTACTTCTCCTTTGTGTTGCATCTCACGATTTTTCTACATCAATTTAAAAGCTTCACTAATATAATCAAGACACAAGTACAGCAGCACGCACACAAACACAGATTCACAAGGTTAACTGCTGGAGGATGGATGGAGACAGATGCTGAGGGCAGCCGTGTGGAGGAGGATCACATAAGGGGCTGATGTTGTGGCACAGACACCTGCAGTGCTATTTTCCCCTCTGTCAGAGAAGGTCAGTTTTGTGAGACACCAGAAGTTAAAAACACGAGTCAGTCACAACAATCTCCCTCAAGCTGCAGACATGTGCAATGAAAGTTTAACTCTCTAAATGATTGATAGTGTCCAGGTAGCTCAGTAAATCAGTGACTGCATCAGAGTAAACAGACCAGAGGAGCACCAACCTGTGCCACAGGCAGTGAGTTTATTTTGGCTTGTACCCTCTTGGACTACACACACACACACACTGCACAGAGATACAGCATTGTTTCTTATTTCTGACTGAGGATTGAAGCAGATGAGATTTTATCCCTCTATTAGAGAACCAAATGTAGCAGATAATAGAGTTTCCTGTGGAGGATAGCGAGGGGCCGTGACCAGCCGGGCGAGCAAACACATTGGAAACTTATCCCATCTGAAAGAATCAAAATAAACACTGCTCACACCAGCAAGACAGGCGACCCACAGGCTCCACAGGGTGGATGCTGTCTTCCAGCGAGGTGCTCAGGTCCCTGCCAGCTCATCTCACTGAGGCAGAAATGTGATGTGGGGGAGTAGATGTTCAGTTGGTGGAGGTTATCTGGAGTTGACCCTGGCTGTTTCTTTTTCTTGGATTAGCAAACAAATCAGGTCTCTGTGGAGCCAATGAGATCCAGTGAGGAATACAGATTAACTGGCTGTTCTCCCGTTTTCTCTTTTTGGCTGCCTGAGAGAAGGTGATGCTTATCTATGTGCATGCACATGGATGTTTGTGTAGGGGAAGTGTGTAGTGCTTTGAAGATGTGCTTGTGTTTACAGTGGATGCATAAGACTCTTGATGCACCTGTCCAACTGCAGACCTCTGAACCTTTGTAGACACAACAGCTCTAGCAAGTTCTACAGCTGCGCTCACTGATGGACGTTTCCTGATACTAGTCACAGAAAAATTCTGCATCCATTGAATTCAGAAACAGAAAAATTGCTACAAAGACAGTAACAGGCTTGGATTTCTTAAACACAGCTGTATGAGTTAATGCAAGATGCAACAGAAACAGTAATTCATATATTGCATTTATTTCATATTAGAGTGGGTGAAATTTTAATGTGTGATGTCAGAAACGCTGGTGATGTTGAAGAACCTGATGTTTTTTATTGATATTTTCTGTGAGATGTTTTCTCATAAGGTGGAGGAGACCAGAAACAGAGCTAAAAGTCAAGTGAGTATTTGTCAGAAGGACACTAACATATTGCCCTGTGTCTGCTGGAGCTTTGATAGGTGATAACTGCTAACATGTTCGGCATAACAACTTTTTTTTTTTTTTTTTTTTGATGGTGATATAGTGTTGTGTGTATAGATTGTTCCACTTGCCCCAAGTGGGCAGATAATCAATTGATGCAGCTTTAACTTACAGTATTTGTTCAATTTTGATTGAGAACAAGAGTGTGCCACACAGCCTCACAGCCCACTCTTTGTTATGTAACTCTGAACCGACTGATCGGGGCAAAAGATAACTACATGTGCACAGAACTGTGAATGGATGTGCTGAGTGTCTGAATAATAATGCGAAGAAAATGGCAATTTACACTGGTTATCGAGCTGTGTTTTTACATGGATCTCACTCAAACTTCTGTGGTGCACTCAGCACAGTCGTCCGGATGCTTTATATCTTTTCTGTGGTGGATATCAGCATGAACTTTGCATGAATTTTCAGTTTCAATTCAGAAATGTTCAAGAATGCTTTGATTTTAGTATTGGCATCACAAGCTCTAAACAGCCTGGCAGAGGACGCCCATTCATGTTCTCTAATGACAGTGCATTCAAAGTCATTCCCTCTGGAGCTAACATGAATAGCTTTATTCCCTATATACTGTAGTTCCCCTCAACTATACAGCCCTCAACGCCTGCTCTGCACATCCCGCCAAAGGGATCAATTGGCCTGGCAACATGCTGTTGCTGTGGCCAATGACGTCTTTGACAATCCCTTCACGTCAACACGCGGCACAGACCTAAGTACACAATTGCACACACAAACACTCTGGCTTCAACCAGGGGACTAACACAATGTATTAGTCCCATCACAGATAGGCCTGTCTCTGACATTCTTATACATTGAGGCAGTCACACAGTGACATGAAAATGATAAAGCAGGGGGAAAAGATGCAGCATGGAAAGATAAAGAGGCTGTGTGTAGAAAAAAAAAAAAAAAAACTTGAGCGAGAGGATGACTCAATCTGGATTCACACCTCTGTGGGAGAGGACAAACAGAGAGAGAGAAGGGCAGAGAAAAAGCATGAAGATGGAGAGACAGAGAAAAATGGGGGGGTGGCAGCCAGATAAGCAGAGCTTGTAGAAAATTGTCTCAACAGGCGTTCAATACAGAGAGACATGTATCTTATTGAGTCTGAAGGGGCCTTAATGCATGTTCATTCCAGCTGTCAGACTGATAGTAAACACAAGGTCTAATCTGAGTTGTGAATGTGTGGGAGGCTCTGTATGTGTGTTTTTGTGTGTGTCACTGCATGTATGTGTGTGGTGATCCAGCTGGATAAGCCAGTTACTATACAGGCGACAGGTCTGTATGACAGAGTCTGTTTTTGTCAAGACTGATGATGCCTGATGTCTAGTGGGCGGAGCTGAATCAGTTAGCAGTTAGCTGTAGATATAAAAGGACTTTTCTAGTCGTAACAACCACTTAATACATTTTACACTAGTAGTCACATTCCTCATTCACACACGTTACAAATGCAGCATGTATAGCAGCACTCTTCTGCCATACACATGCCAATGATACAACACTTCAACATGAGGGCTGGAGGAGTCAGGCATCGAACCAAACAGCCGCCCCGCCGCGCCCCATGTCAGGTGTCAACTTAAAACATGAATGAACCACATGCCTTCTGCAGTTCTGCCAGCAAAACATAAAACTGCAGTAACATCAGTGAGTAATGAACAATGACAGATCAAAGTCTGGACTGTGTGGATGCTTCCCTTCTAGGAAATGTTGAAACACTAATGATATTGTATAGACATATTACTTACATTTACACACAGTTACACTAAGCCCCATTGATATGTCCAATGCTTGCATAAACTCTGAGTGATGTTACAGGTAATTTGGCTATGGGCAGTTTGGTTTGTTTGCATACTGCTTCTGCATGTTGCTGACATTGGTCAATGGTGTTGATTGGGACAAAATTTCTAATATTGTGCACTGTGTTTCGATCTCAGACTTTTGGTCAAGGATGGAAGTAGCGTCTGACAATCATGTTATATATGAGCCTTGTATTTCTTCCTTAAGCTGGTGGACTTTTCCAGTTTTCATATCTGTAAAACTATGTAGGACCTCTCCTCCTGCTCCTTCAGCTCTTCCTTAAGCTGGCCGTTCTCTGTCTGCAGGGCCTGACTGACCTCTTCCTCAAGCTGTGAGCTCGGTGACCAAGTAAAAGGTCACTTAAGGTCAGTTCTCCTACTTCTGCCTCCAGGCCCCAGCAAATCCCGACGGAGAGAGCCCACAGATCAACTCCTGATCCTCTCTCACCTTTTCAGTATGTGACTGTGTCTCCACCTCATGTTTGTCTTCATGTGGCTTTAACTGCTCAGCCAGTTTCCTCTGGACTGGTGTGATAAAACCCTCTGTGTGTTTTCACAACCTTGATCTGTTTGGTTTCTGTCTCCTGCCTTGTAGAGCGCTCAGTGACCTTCTCTTCCTGACAGGCAACATGTTGCTCTGCTTTCTGGAGGGGAGCCTTCAACACCTCCACCTGGGTGCCTGGAGCCTCGTGTACTATCTCACAGTCTTTCACCTGCTCGCCCCCCACTTTTTGGAGCCAAAGGCTGATACAATCTGTCTAAAGGCCATTGTTGTCACTATCAACAGTCTCTTCCATGTTCAAAGATTTCTATCTCTCAGATTGACGCGTCGCTGGGTGAAACGTCTGAAATGAAATATATTTGTCCGAACAGTTGTGATTATTTTCTCGCCCACTTGCTTTGCAGAAATACAGTTCAATATAAGTTTGTGATAACACAGCCAGACTGATCGTGTCTGTATCTTTAACAAACTCACTCACTGTCACACACGGCCCCCCGGAGTCAGGAGCATTTGTGTGTGTGTTCCTTTAACAGGTCAAACAGTCTGTTTGTAATGCAGAGGTTACTGCACAGACAGAGAGTGATGTAGCTGTAGTATGGAAAATTAATCTAAAGCACACTTTATCATTGACATCTAAATATTGACTTTTTTGTGTTGTTGTTGTTGGTCATAAATGGGACTCATATCTGCACGGAGGGTGATGCTCTTGATGCATTTCCTTCTTTGGCAGTGACTTTGCATCTACATTTTTGCAAAGTGAATGTCTGACCTTGAAGACAATCCCATGTTTGCTTTTGAGATACACAAGCAATACCACACAGCTGGTTTGAATGCCTTTTTTTGGGTTGGAGATGGGGATATCAGCTTTTCTCTGCCATTTTTCTTTTCCAGATCTGACAGACATTTGTTAGCTAGCCTTTTTTTTATATATATATAAGCAAATGTACTGTACATGGTGTGACAACCATTAATATGGCCAAACAGCCAAACAACAGCTAAATTAACCAGCTATAACATAGATTAGCTGCAGCCCTATTTTTGATATAAGAATGAATACTTTTTTGATGTTATAAGGATAAAAGCTGATAACAGTAGGGCTTTAGGTAGGGATTAATTTGGTTCATATTTTCCCTAATGTGCACATTCAGGAATTATCCCTGAGTTTCCCCCATTTAAATAAGGTTTACATCCATGCTACTTTTCAAACCCCTGCAACTGAGACAAACCCCCAAAATTAGACTAATCTGTCAGATTCACTATTTAAGAAATGCAATGTACAACACTGATTGGCTTGGATGAGTTATCAGATTACTGTATGTTCTTTCTCCAAGCCCAACAAAGCCCAAGAGGCACAGAGGCACAAAACATCTTTAGCACATAAACACAAATACCTCCAACCCCCCAGCCCTGCTCTTGCATCAACAGTGATTTCAAAGGAGAATATAAATGTGAGTACAACTGACATGACTAATGTGATTAAAAACTGTTAAAGAATTGCAGTGAGAGAAACAGGATTTAATCACAGCATTATGTTATGCTTTTCACTTATTGACCTTAAAAACATTTATTCTGTCTGGTCACTCACAGCACAAGGTTACACAGGGAAGAAAACAAGGTTAGAAAGCAGCGGGCTTACGCTGTCATTATTATGAGACTCAGGCACTCGGGCTGTAGCTGAACGTAGTCCAGAGGGGAAAATGTGTTGGTGTCCCCGTGACTGAAAATGATTAGCTGGCAAAAGCAGTAATTGAGTTGGAAAGAGAGCAAAAATAGGAATCTGGGCCTCCCATACAGTAGTAATTTCCTGTGTGTGTGTGTTGTGTGCTGTGTGTATGCAGTGGCAATAACCTTTGTGAGAGTGGAAATGTATAATGGGCTGTCACAGCAATAGGGGAACAATCAATAGGATACCAGTCCAATACCAGCCCTCGACGCGAACAACGCTCTGAAGTGTGTACAGTATGTGTGTGAGTGTGGTTTTGTTTGTGTGTAACAGAACAAAAAAATAGGAATATGGGAAGATGGAGAAATCTGATGAGAAGTGGACAGCCTGCTTATTGACATGTGGCTGATAAACCACACTGTGAATGGTCTTTGTGGCAGCCTGCCGGACCATCAAAAGCTAAATAGAACAATACGTCGTCTTGACAACAGTTGCCCGGCTCACTGCCAAAGAGCCGTCCAGCAGAGGTTTAGGGTTTGGGCCAATCATAATAGCCCTTCTGCCAACTGGACCTGACCAATTGACTTGCTGATACATGGGTTTGACAAATGGGCTTAATTGAAAATCTAAAAACTGGGCAGTGTGTTCTTCATCCCACATGATGCTCCGTGTTTGATTAGATATAATCTGATGAGTTGCCTACAAACCTGCAGTCCTATACCATTGTACATATAGCCTACATATACATTTATTTACTTATTTTATACAAATTTTCATTGGTCAACACAGGGCTGCCATTGCAATGATTATTGCTTTGAACTATTTGCAAATTTACATACATTTGATTATGTCATTACATTATCTGGGGAAGATCGTGGGTGTTTCTGTAGCACCACAACATGTACTGCTATGATTTGATACATTCTAAACTATCACCTGATACTGCACTTACTATTCCAATTTAGATAACTGAAAGAGAAAAAGATTTGATTCTTTCATAAAAAAGTGAATTTCCAACATCAAATTCACATGTCTTTAAATTCTGTAACATGTGATGCTAAAGATTTTGCTATTCAAAAAGATAATTTTACAATCTGGAGCTTCCGTCATTTTACTTCCACAGTATTTGCCAAGTTTGAATCCGGTCTAGAGCAATAAAGCTGTGTTTGCTCTCAAATGCAACAATAACACTGAACAGGAATACATTACAGTCTTACACTGAAAGGATGGTACAAGACAGTGTTGCACGGGTCTTGCAGAGTCCTGCAGTTTGAAATAGAAATGAATTCAGAATTGAGCTTTTTTGCATCTACACATCTAAAGCTGTAACTTGATTTTGGCTCATATGACCATTCTCTCCCTATCTATTTTGTATATAATGACAATGAATTATTGAGTTTTCAGAAAATGCACAACATAACAACACATCCTCATATCACTATTGAAACTTTTACCCTGATTGCAAACTCATATGTTCCATAATGTAGTATAGAAAATATTGATTTCATCCATATGGTCCAGCCGTATGTAGTAGTAATGGGATGAGAAGGAGGAGATCTAATTTCATGGTTGCTAAAGAAGTTGCTAGAGAAGTTAGAATAGATTTTTTTAGACCAAAATAAAATTCAAAAATGTCACAAAACCCATGAAATTCTCCAGAATATAAAGTGAATATATTTATATGTCAGTACTTAGGGACTTATAGACAAATCTATTGGAGCTGAGGTGTTGCCTTCCACCGGTGTGATGTACATATCATTTTATCATCTACATACATCCCTGTGGTGACAGGAGCAGAAAGGATGCATCACTATAGAAACGCGGCTCACCTCAGTGCAGTTCAAACTCTAATTTAAGACCAGGCAGCATGTCGAGCCTGGGGAGAAACACGGGGGACAAAACGGCTGTGTGCGTGTGCCTTTATGAGTCAGTCTCCCTGCTAACCTTTGTCTCGCATATCTCCAAAACACCATTTATTCACCTCACGCTTTTGTTTAATGCCATAATTGTTACATGCACATGGAAGTCTGGTTGACTCATGTCTGAGTGCTGCACTAATTCTTGACTATTGTTTCTGTATGCACCCTATCAAACCGGCACAGCCTTTTAAATGTGGCTAGTATTATTTTGGCAGAAGCTACTAAATCAGAAAGAAGCATGCACGTGCACACACACACAAACATGGCACACAAAAACACACTTCCCTACATTACATAAGCCCTGGTGGAGAGCTGTTTGGTTATTAGGCTCAGGTGTTTCAGCATCACACAAAAACAGTCTCTGGAACAAATATGCCCATTTCCCGTAAACACACACACACAGTAGTGTGTTTATTGTGTAGTGTGTTGACAGTAGTGTAGGAGAACAGGGGAAACGGAGCATGAGACAAATGCCTGCAGCACTTGCTCCTGTACTGAAAGGTATCCTCTCATCACTGTCCTTTGTTAACATGAACATTTAATGTGTTCTGAAACAAAGAGCTGGTGGAGGGCGGCAGTTCACCAACACACAACCCAAACTATCATGTCACAACACTGTGTTTGAAATTGCCCTGTTTTTATTAGAGATAAAATAACACCTCTTATTAAGACATGACAGCATCTGTGTAGCATGTCTGTGTCGATGGAATGGATGACACATGGAGAGGACACTGTACTTGAATGAGAGTTTGTTAGGGAGGTACAGCGCTGCAATATACAGGTATATACAACACAGTGTGTCATATAGTCAAACTGTTTCAGAGCTCTTGTGTAACTTCTCATTCATTTTAGATTTCAAAGTCTGTGTATTTAGTGTCTACAACTTTGAGGTGGACAGTTGGCAGCTTCTCGTCTTGCTTTGGCACTGACTTGGACAAAACTAGACTGACTTATTTTACATCTGCTCACACTCTGGGAAGAATTAGGTCATTCCCAGTAAATTCCTCAGCACGAAATACCGATCGTGATGAAATTTCTCACGTTAAAAACCACTACAGTTGAGTAAGACTCATCTTATGTAACTCATGCAAACAACACAATCATCTATTATCTCATTATGCACAATTGATTCTGTCGTGACGGATGAGGTCACGATCAATAGTATCCATGTCATGAGTAAATGGGAGGTAGGGAGGGAATCTGGAGGAACAGGCCTTCTTGAATATTGAATTTATGAAAATTAGGGTGGGGTGGTGGGGTGCAGGGTGGAGCTGGAGCCAATCAGCTGACATAGGGTGAGGGCGAGGTACACCTTGGACAGATCCCCTATCTATCTGACATAGAGAGACAAACAACACACACACTCACATTCACACCTATGGGTAAAGTCATGTCATAACAAGAGACTTTTCAACACAAATATACTTAATACTATTTGCAGTATAACATGATTAATTATATTGTTGACATTTGTAGGATTTGATTAGGTTTATTATGTTCAAGTTTAGACAAGAGAGAGTAAAATATATTCACTGAGTCGACCTTCCTGCTTCCATAACTCATAACCAAAACATCCTTATGACATAAACATCACCTCATTTCTACTGTAATAATCAGATAACAAGCTACAACCTTGTTTCCATTAAAATGAGCCTATGTGCAGCCAACTGTGCGCCAAGTGGGCATGGCTTATAACTGGCAACTGTTATGACACTCGGTAGATTGCCAGTGTTTTTGGCTGTGGCTCAGGAGGTGGAGTGAGATGTCCACTAATCAGAAGGTCAGCTGGTTCGATCTCGGGCTCCTCCAGTCCACATGTCCAAGTGTCCAATAGAAAGATACTGAACCTGAAACTGACCCTGATATATTTGAATATGTGTGTATGATAGAAACAAGATTTGCAACAATAAATCTTGGCAAATGAGAAAGTAAGCATATCTCTGGCACCTTCTTACAAATGAACCAATCAGGCTTTGCTATCATGAGCATTATCATTAGCAAATGGGACAAACCAACACTAAACTATTGGCTCAGTGATGCACAGCAAAAACTCATGTTGAGCAGAAACAGAGCAGCCTCCACATTAATAACATGGGGGTTTCCGGTTTTAAGGCACACACACCATGGTTTGAAAAAGTCAGGGGTTCAAAACCACTGATACTGATGTCAAAACACCCACCAAGACCATGCAGGCTTCACTGTTGGAAAGCCTACGGTGTTCCTTGTCCTTGTCTCATTATGGCTTTTCTTTTTCAATGTGTGTTCTCCTGTCCTCTTCCTCTTCAGCCATCTCTCCTTCATGACAGTGTAATTATTTTGTGGGATATACACTGTCACATCACCGCTGGTGGATGGGCTTTCAATGCACTTCCCTGAATTCACAGTTGATCTCTCATCTGCAGTCCCCAAAACTCCACACAGTCTGGCTCCTTCTCCTTCTTCTGATTAAACTGGCACATGTTATGGTCTGTCACTCCCAGTGCCCCCCCTATCCACCCATCTCCCCTCGTCTCTTCCTCTGTTGACCTGTGTACAAGCCCACTGTTGCTGACTGGCTAGAATACTCACTTTAGTTAATTTCCCATTTACAAAACCAGAGCTGCACCACGAGGTGGCATTCACTGAATTTCTCAAAGAATACAAGAGTAGATTTACTTACTCCACCTTTAAGGCCACCAAAAAACCCACAAAGACAAGAATAACAAAAGCTGTGGTATGACCCAGCATGCACTGGGCAGAAGCAGAGTGTATCATAACAGACTGTTATTCTATCGCCTCACCAGGTTGACACTTAACGATATAGAAAGACCAACACGTTCACACTCACATTCACACCTCTGGTCCATTTTAGAGTCCAGGCTCACCTGGGCTGTATATTTCTGAACTGTGGGAGGAAGCAGTGATTCCAGACCACACATCAGTTTAAAAGATGTCTCACTCAGTTCAGCCAAATGTTTCTAATGAAGGTAATCTAATGAATACCAAATTTTGCTTTATTTCTTTTCATTCTTACAGTACACACCACCATTTCCTGGCCATTGTACTATATTCTATCTGTGAAGCCAGTGGAAAAAAAACTGTCAGTGATGTCCATTGAAAAATGTTGGTGTTGATTAGTTACACTGCGAGTATGCCAAACTCCCTCACTCAGCGTGCCTTTGTTGCTGCTCAGTCACCATCAAGCTGTCCATAAACTCTGAGGAGCTGGTAGTGTATCTCAGACACACACACTTTTACATTCCAACATAAATTTCCTTGGGTAATAAAGCATGTGACAGTAATGGATGAATCAATCAGTCAAGAGAGACACATCAAGAGAAGCACACAAGAGTAACACAAATACACACACGCACATGTGCAACCACACACACAATGATGCAGTGATGCGTGAGACAGATGCACAGTACACCTGGCGAAAGGCTTACAACAAAATGTAAGTGATATAAAGGTAGACAGCAAAAGAGATGCACAAAAGTGTGGGGTGTGTGCTGGTGTTATTCATCTACTGCTGTCAGGGAAAAAGAAGAGACCGGAAAAAACACACACACACACACACACACACACATACTGTACACAGACACACACAACAGACAGGAAATTGTAGTGCAACATGTTGCTCCAAGCTGATATTATTGTACTCCACAGATTGTGGATCAATAGGTCTTTCCAGAGAAGAGGAAGTGGTTATAATCATGTGTTTTACCATCTAGTGATCTGTCAGTCAGCTGTTATGTGTAATTGTAGCTTCTCTCCACCTCTTATTGTAAATAACAGGGCGTCTGTGCCCACAATCACTGCAAAGACCAAGTATACAGTCTGCTGGAGAAGCTCTAAAGTTTAAAAATGCAGACCAGTGAATAGCAGTTTTTAAAAGCCCAGAAGGGTTTATTGAGAATATAAAGTGACAGTGTACTGATTTAAAATGCTATAAAGGAGAAAGGAGCAATGATGAGCCTGTGTTAACTGTAAGTCTTAAAGCTTAGATCAGTAAGGAAACACTCAAACATATCAGTGAGAGGTCTGTCCTTTGACGTGGCGTGAAGCACTGGAGCTGACAACCCAAAAGTTTGTGGCAAAATCCATTTTCCACATATAAATCAATAGCTTCATTTATATAGGAGGGGAATCAAGTGGTCTTACATTGATTTTGCGTTGGTATATGATCTACTTTTCAGATGAATCATACAGACCACGTCATTAAAAGGCGGGTGCTATACTTAGATGCTTCGATACTAAAGAGCATTCGCTGCTGACCTGCTCATTGTTCACTGTTAGTCAGCTGGTCACATAACAACTGCAGCTAACGTCAAAAGACTAGTACTAGTTCTCCAACTGAGCAAGAGCTATCATCACCTGCTGAGATCCAAGATAGTGGAGTCACAGCCGGTGGGTAAACATCCGAAAGAAGAAGCATCAGAGCAGACTTTTTGAAGGACATTACGGACGACTAATGCAATTCTACCCCTAAGAGATTTTCATGCAATCCTTTGGCCAGATCCCTCACTCCAACCTAAATCTAAATAGATTTAAAAGGACTGACGGTTCTATATGCTGCTGCTACACAACAACAAAATCAAAGGCATTTGCATTTTCAATGCAGAGAAACACAGGATGCATTTATTTCATGTAATGTAAAAGACAACCTCAACAATTTATGCAATATGTGAACAAGTCTGCAGTTTATATGCTGAAAGCATTGATTGGGGATTTGAGTGGGGATTTGCAGGTAAAGCATTTATATTAATGTGATGCTCTAGACAATATCTATAGAGGAAAAGTAGGGAAATGGATTTGATTTGTGCATCTGTAATAGCTCTCTTATGGGATGCTCAAAACCCACTTGAGACAGCCTGACTCTTGAGAACTGTATACAGCCTGTGGAGAGTGTCACAGTGGGTTGCAGCAGAAGTAAAGCAACATAATTATGTATTTTTGCTGCAGTGAAAGTCCAGACAACAGTCAGTCACACTGCTGAGTGCAGCACCTTATTATGTTTAGTCCATCACATGAAGTCAATATATAGTTTGCTTAAAAATGTGACAGAGTATAAAATGTGTGCCCTTCGGTCCTGATGCCCATCATGCACTAAAGACCTGCTCCTGTTCAGTTAAAGGCCAGCAGCCAAAGGGATACAGAGACAAACTGAGCTGTCACTGCCACCAGCTGTCTGTCATGGATGTGCACATCACATGTGTGTGCATTTCTTGTGTGTCTTACCATTTTCATTGAACAGTGCCTTTATGACTCTGTCCTGTATTTGAAGACAACATATAAACACATCACATGGAGACCCATACAAGGCATACAAATACACACACACAGCCAGTTACTATGATGCAATAATTCATCTGATATGACCCTTTGATGCACAGGCGCATGAAGGCCACCGGTAATGTGAACAAGCTCACACACAGCACACACTGGAAGCTGGTGCTATCGATCATGCAGGTCCTGGTGTCATCCACATAGGACTGGATTATACCGATAAAACAAAACCACTTGTTCAGCCATCAGCTTTCTCTTCACTCACACAGGAAAAGACTCTGAGGGCAGAAGAGAGCTATAGGTTTCTTTTGCAAACATGCAAACAAACTCAAGATGTAGATTCTCTAGTTAGCACAACACAAAGAAATTCAGAGGACAATCAGACCCTATAGCTGCAAGTAAACACATATATGGTTCAATTTCAGTGATTACACCATGCTTATTTATGCCCTGCATGTGCAAGACAGAGCGAGAGTCCAGTTTCAGCGGTGCGACACACAGGTCGCCTTATTTTGTTCAACCATTAATTGCTGCCAGAGCATGAAGGACATCCTCTGACTTTCCAGGCTGCATTTTCACATCTATGCAGACTCCTAACTGAGAAATCCTCCCAACAACACAGGCTTTAAATGAAACAGTCTGCATAAAAATGAAACCCATTAAATGTAACACACACATGCACACTCATCTGTATGGTAATGTTTTCTGCCACCATTGCATTCACAGCAAAGTGTCTCTCTCTCAGTGGGGAACAATGGTTCAATTGCCTCTACAAGCCTGAGTGTCCTTGAGCAAGGGACTGGAGCCACTATAACTGCTCACTAAGACAGTTCCGTGTAATTGAGACCTTGATTTAACTGGTTTCTATTGCTCAGTTCAACACTGACAGGGTTAAGGGTCCAGTTCCCCCGTCCTGGTGCAGCAACTTGGACAATTAGCCCAGCTAAATAATGTCCACGACTTCCTCTCTCATCACTTATTGCTTTTGCAAGTTAGCAAGTAAAGAGCACACTGGATACATTTTTACCAGCACCTGCACACATTAACATGACGATGAGAGACCCTTTACAAATACCTAATAAAAAAAATGTCCTCCACTTACCTTCTAATGTTTGGATGGAAAGAGGCTCCTTTTCAGCTGTAAATCACAAAGCTCTTCTGTTGGTCCCCAGTTATTCGCAGGGTAATATTTTTGCTCCACACCAGTCCCTCCCTCATGTAAAATAACCTTCGTGTTAACTCACCTCTCTCTGGGAGAAGATGAATGAACCGCTGCGTCTCCCTTGCCAACACATTTGCATGAAGGTCGCCTCCCTCGCGCGCCGATTAGCCAGGGTGACGTTTAAAGGTGGATCCTTTTCATCTGATTCGACGGAGCGGCTTGTCAATAATGGAGGAAAAAAAGACGAGAGCTGAGACCGTGCGCGCGCGCCCTCGCGTCCTCTCCGTGGCGCGCGAGAGAGAAAGAGACAGAGAGAGACAGAGAGAGAGAGAGTAAAGCTAAAGAGGAAAGTCAAACAAGAGCAGTCAAGAATGCTCATGATAACAGGAGAAAAAGAACTTCTCATTTTTCCCTTGGCATCGAGGACTCACAGTCTCCTGGAGACATGAGTTCAGTCTTAGACTCACGTGCTTTGATGTAGCCTCCATTTACATGACAGATATTGCCAGGAAGTAGGCTTTATGGGCCGACAGGGAGACAAACAAACATCTGTTTATCAAACACAGTGACAGTGAAACATCACTGTAGACAGGAGCTCTGAATTAACCTGCTCAATGGGCAAAAACTGAGCTGCTGGCGCCCTGTTGGTACCCTGATCCTTTCAGCACATTTCACATTAAATGAGGAGCATGATAGTAATTGAGTGTAATCTGTGCTTGTTTGAAATATGTCTGGGGGGACCTTGAAGTTCCTTTTACCGTGACAACATATGAAAGATTTTCTTTGTATAGTGGGCTATTTAGCAACAACAAAATGATTACAGCAAGGATGCAGTCAGTTTGATTAACTATGCTTAATATGGTTGGTATTTGGTACTGAAAACACTTGCAGGTTTGCAACATCTCATAAAGTCTTACTATGGGTTGAACCACGTCAACCTCTACAGTAGTGCTACATACAGGCATGCTAATTCTTTGTATCTTGAGCTGAACATAGGACATGATTCTAATAACACCAGGCTGATTGTCAGATTTTTTTTTTCATTCAGTGATAAGATCCAGTGTGGTTATGTAACGGTTTCAGCTGAGTGTGTATTGATTTATTTTATGCTGACATAGTTTTACACTCTGTTGTTGCTGCTGTTATCAATAGTTATGAACTCAACCATTCACTTTTATCTTAGTTTCTGTGAGTTTGTTATTATTTTTGGTGTTTTGATGCCATTTGTGTAGATTACTGTCGATCAGCCTTTTTGTGCTCATAAATAACACTTATCTAACAATGAAATTTATAATTATACTCATTTCACAATTTGTGAAAAAAAAAAAGTCACAAATTCAAACACAGTTTAGAAAATGGTCCTCAAACTCAAGTAAATGTGTTCTAATGTATCTACCCCACATTATGGTCTATAAAGCGTTGCAGGGGTTAAGAATAGGCTGTTAGGAAAACACAAAAAAGGATTCAGTAATAACACAAAGGACGAATGTGATACATTGTGATTAGTCAAGGTCTGCTGGGGTTTCTCGATGGGGGGGGGCTTTAGCACAAGGTAGGCTAATCGTCCATCACCCTGTAGGACCACTGCAACACACAGTTAATGTATTCTAAGGTGTGTGTGGATGTGTGTCCTTCGATCCAAGGTAAGCATCAGTCACTCTGAAAGAGCCTCAGATAACCAGAAAAAACAACCACTTTCAACATGGATGTATAGAATTACACAGCAATATGGGAGGTAGCTAGGCGGGTACAGATGATTCCAGGATATGCACAGGGTTGTGTTCTTGCAGAGTTAGATAAAATGATTGATACCACTCTTAAGGCTAAACTGCGGTTGGTAATCCTGTTCAGAAACACTTTTTGTTATACTGGGTGAAATGGTCCTTCTACCTTCTGAGTAATCAATACATTATGTATCAGAAAAAGGAACGAAAATAATCAGTCCTCTGTGGCAGCTGCAGGACTGACAAAACTCCGACCAATCCAAGCTCCTCGGTGCGAAGAGCAAAAACCAATCAGATGCCTTCATGTCTAGTTCTGTATCCGCCCCCCTCGATCCCTGTCTCTGACGCTGTGCACAATCTTCGCGTGTCGCTGTTGCCGGAAGAAATCAGCTACAGAGTTACAGCAGAACAGATTTCATGCTCATTTATGAGCAGTGGCTGAGAAAATGCAGCCCCAGTTACTACTTCCAGCGTTACTTGTAACAGCTCGCCCCGAGAAAAAGGCAAGGAAGAGAAAGCTGGAGGCTGAAAAGGCTGCTAACAAAAAGGCTCTGGATAAAGCCAGACGTCAAACCAGAGTAAACATCGGTGTTGCTTTTGTGGAGACAACTGAGGGATTTGAAGTGACGCTGAGGTTGCTCTCTTTCTGTTGGACAGGTAATTATATGCTTTGCTTCGGGGAGGATTTGTTATTTTTATGAAATGTGTAACTTTTGCTAACGTAGCTACTTTTGTAGCTTTATTAGCCTAATGCTAATATTAGCTTCTCTGTGGGTTTAAAACGGGTCGGTGACGCTAGTATTGAATAGATTATAGTATATATACGTATATATAGTACTCCTCCTGCCGCTTCTCATGTTCGTGCTGTGCGCGTTCCAGTTTGTGGGGGCGTGGCTTGGACGTACACTCTGAGGGGAGGGGGGTGGAACTCAGAGGAGGTGCGATTTTCAAATCTTGCTAGCTCTCTTGCTAGCTCTCCAAGGATTACCAACCCCAGCTTTAACGCCGGGGGACGTAGTTTTCGTGCGAATAATTCACGCGTCAGTATTTTTTTTTTTCTTCAGTTTTTTTTTAGAGTGAGTGGTCGATTCTTCTGAGCTTTCGCCCAGCGAATAAACACATCAGCCAATCATATAGCATGAAAACAAGGCACGTCACAATCCCACGTCACAACACCATGACAACAATGTCAACAACCTGTGTCTCTCACCGCCCTGACTTGTTTGACAAGAGACACAAACTTTACAAAGACAATGAAGGACAGTGTGTGGTGAGGCCTCGCTGCGGCTCGGCTGTCAGGACAGTGATCAGAAGTGAGCTGCTGTGTTGGTTATAGTAAAGTTGGCAACAAGACGACAGTGGCACAGCAGCTTGTTGGATATGTGAGGGATAATCAACGAGTAGTTGTGTTAAATGGTTTTCAGGCACGACGTGGAGGTGAAGAACCACCTGACGCAAAGTGAAACTTTGGTTTATAATCGTCGCGGCTGTCGTATACTCGCGTCGCCACCAGTGTGAATGGTTTTGATGCGAAATATTCGGTGCCAAGTATCTTTTCTTCTTCACGTCCCCGGTGTGAAAGGGCCTTTAGCAGGGCTCTCGAGTCTCACGCATTGAGCGTGAGACACACACATTTCAATAGTTCACACGCTCAAACACCACACATGACATTTCTCACGCTGAGAATAAAACTTCGCCGCACATATATTAGTTGTCTGTGAATGGATGATGCAAACGCAGATTGCGCTCTTTAGTCCATCCATACAGCTGTCTTGAATTAGCAATCAGCCAATTGGAAAATAGTATTTCTTGTTGCCGGGTAAAGTCTGGGTCTCTGCAGCGCTGCAAGCACGCATCTTACGAATGCTCTGAATGTGTGCACAGGTTGCAGACAGACTGACCACAGGGTAAAAGACGGACAAATGACACGTAATGATGTGGCCGTGCGACAGCAAAAAAAAAAAAAAAGAAAGAAAAAAAAATGCTGTGAAAAAGAGTGAAAAACTGGATAAAATTGTGTGTCGTATGGCTCAGTTGGTAGAGCAGCCCCCAGTATTAGGAGGCCATGGTACACTGCAGGTTTGATTTGCGGGTTTGATTCCAACCGGTAGAAAATGATATTAGTCATGAATGCATTTTCTCACCATCATTGAATGATCATTGATACATATATATAGGATATCTATACATACAAATATAGATGTAGAGGTAGGCTATATATTGTATTGTATGTACCTCCCCCCGCCAAAAAACAAAAAACTCACTCCATGCTAAGTTCAAAGCTTGAGAGCTTTGCCTTTAGCCTACCCTGTCAACCTGTCTAGCTTAATTATCTTAGCTTGGCTTAAGGACTGAAAAGCTGAAAACCTTGGCTCTTTGCTAGGTCATTAAAAATGTAAAACGTTTTATGTTGTTTTCTTCATCTCTTAAAAAAAAAAAGAAAAAAGAAAAGAAAGTTCTGCGAGGACTGTGAATGGCTATATGTTTTGTTCCCGCTAAGCTAGCTGGTTCCTCGTCTTTCCAGATTGCTAATGCTAGCTACCTGCTCTAACTAACTGGCTACATGACAATTAGCTCAAAATTTCTCCAAATACTAGAGTGATATTAATCTTCTCATCTCACTCTCAGATGAAAATGAACACACTCCACAAAATGTCCGACTCCTCCTCTAAGTGTTATAGCAAAATATCTGTCTCCCATTTTTTTCCTGCTTCATCTTCCTTCTCTCTTTTCCTCTAATTTAAAAATGTATTATTGAAACCACATTAATTGATATAAAATGAATCTCTTGGCCTCTAATTGAAATATGCTTTATTGAAAATGGCATGAAAATAGTATGAGCCTCTCTCCTTTTTACTTCTATGAATATTCATGGGTGTGTGTGTCCATAGGCAACACAGGGTTGCCACGGGAGACAACCCATCGAGCCTGTCCTCGTCCTCTCATCCCTCTTATCTCTTTCATCTCTCCTGTCCTGTGTCACCATCATTCATCTCTTTTTGACACTGCTCAGTGTTGTACTTTTCTCAAGTCCTCTCTTACCTACTTATCCACACCACCAATTTTTGTGCATTTATTTCATAGCACCCGATTTAAGAATATTCTCAGCATAAAATGTCAGCTGATCCTTGGGAAACTTGAGGAATCATTACTTCAGACATATATTTGCATCTATATTAAAAAATTAAAACTTGTTTGCATGGATTTTTTTCACTTTTGTTATAATAGGGGCAGACCTGGGAGATAGACTGCAGGCCTATCCGCTCAGCAAGAGGTGATACAATCTTATCCATGCTAATTGATGGGCGAGTTGGCAGCCCATTAATGAAATTCAAATCATTCATGTCTAAGTGTGTATCTGAGGTTGCATGTGTATGCAGTGTGTGATTCTGCACCACTGCGGCCTGTAAACTGTCTAATTGACCTTTCCACAAAGGACAGCTCCTCCAGCCGCCTCCTCCCTGCTATTCCCTCCTTCTCTTCTTTCCTCCATCATCCTTTTCGATTCCCCCCTGACACTTCCGTTCCTCCTGTCCTCTAGTTTCCCCTTGCCATTTTTACCCCTCTTTATTCATGCACTCTTCTGGCATGATATGCAAAATGTCTGGTACCACTGATCTGATCTGAGATGGAGTAATATCACTTCACACTGATCAGGTTCAGATGTAACATGTATTTTCTATTTTCTGGGCTACAACATGTTTATTACTAACAACTATCATTCTCTGCCCTTTGACTGACTTCTTTGGACTCTTATTTTCTGTTTTATTTTGAAATTCCTTTGAAAGTTGCTGCTATGACCTGTTTCACTTATTCACATGTTTAAAGGGACTTGGGGCAGGATTTGTGAAAAATTAAACATGCATTTTAAGTTTTTTTTAATGCTAATGGGTGATTAAACATTCAAAACCAAAAAGAATGAGCCCACCCACATATCTCTCCATTGCCTTGAACAGGCTGTGTGCTTCATAATGTACTGCAATTTGGAGTCTGAATTTCCCGTGCAGTTCTGTGGACATGAGGTCAGATGACGCTGAATGCGTGTTCTCGGCGGTTTTCGACTTGGACACAGGAAGAAGGCATGCATGGTAGTAATGGACTCTGCTACTGTAAACAAACGACCCACCACCACACAGAGTCCACTGAAAAGTCCCACAGAGAAGAAAACAAAAGTTTTGTCAGTGGGATCTCGTCAATCAATACGCAATTACCCGCAATGGCCATCGTGTCAGTATTGAGTCTTATTTCTTGATCCTGCCCCAAGTCCCTTTAAGTCTCTGTATTCTCCTCACTCCTTACCAGTTCATCTATTTTCATTCATCTGGTATTCCTCAGTGGTTCTATTTGCTTTTTCATGTTCTTGCGTTTTTGTTTGTATTCAGGTATGGGTTCTTTGCGACCTTTGTATGGAGTGATTTACCTGTTTTGTAGCACCAGTCAGTGTTTTCACTATCCACTAAGCCAGTGTGTTTCACTGTTTGATGAAATCTCTGAATTAAATATGCTGATCTTTTTGTGAGTATCTGGGTTCTCTATCCTGTTCCCCTAAAAGGAGCTAACCTGATGGCATTCTTCTGTCAAGAGCAAAGGAATAAGTCAAGTGGTCTTGGATGCTGCCACAAACAAGAACTGAAATAATAAGCAAACCATGATTCTTCTAAATTCCTGACAAAGCAGCTGACCCTCCAATGACCACAATATTTCAGCAAGGCACAGTCTACACTTTTTATTTCAAATGTCTGGTTGCAATGCAGTTAAAAAATGATGTCACTTAATACACTTAACCACATAGATGTGTCTTCACAAGCTGCATCATGCTTCTGATCACAGTTTTGATTTCAACATGCAAATTAGGGTTTCCCTAAGGCCAGGGTTTCCCTGATTTGTAGGCCAGAAGGGGGTCTGTACCTCTGGCAGGCTGTTTCATGACTGGCAAAAACAAAAAACAAATATATACTAAAGCCACAAAAGTTGTATAGTCTATCTCACTCATAAAGAATAGTGTTCACACACCCACAGTTGTTCTCAGATTGTGACCTGCTCAGTGCACTGACTATATGAGATCGTGAATTTAAATTTCTAGAACTGCTTTTGTGTCCGTCTCAAGGGGAAACAATGGCTAATTTAAGTGTAAATAGGATTCAATTGTCCAACCTTTAGCTGCCATACATCAATCAAAGAGGTGGCAGAGCGGTTGATCTTTGGACTAGAGAGGGAACAACATGTAAAACAGAGAGCAAACTGTTTGCTATGCATCCATTTCTTTTAGTCCATATTTGGTCCATAGTCTTTAATTATCTTATGTGTTCTTCTAAATATCTCCTTCTAACTTCTTCTCTTTTCATTCCCTTTTACTGGCTGTCAGGGGTGACAAATTCTGTGAGAGAGAGATGGTGACTGAGTGTCTAGGAGACAGGAATGTGTCCTTGTAGCTAATTACCAGCACTGATGATTAAACACAATGTGTGTGTGCATGTGTGTTTCAGTTTTGTTGATCGATCCAGCAGCCTCAGTCAGTCTAAACTACACAGGAGGCCTGTAGTGTACTACAACTTTTACCATCACCTTTTCAGAATTCAAATCTGACACTGTGTCTGAAATAGACTCCAGTGACCTTTCGGAAAAGATTGAGACTCCTCTCATCTCTCCTTTAATGACCCTTCTTTTCTCTCATTCACCCTCTCTTCTTTTTGCTTGTCTTCCTCTCTTCTGTCTGTTATGATGTAATAAGATTAGGGGAAATGTCTTGTGATGACCTCTCCATTGCAGGTCAACATATGCCATTTTGTTTGATAGTGTAGATAGAGTTGGGCTGTCTCAGAATCTACTGTTAAACCTGATTTAAGGGATTTCTAATATTTTTAATCTTAATCAGGACTATTGTGTGCTCAAATGGCCAAACAGTTATCTTCTCAACTTCAGTGTAAAGCACTCTCTAATGTGCCCAGTGTCAATCCCATTTATGAAACTGCATGAAATTCAGCCCTTAATTGAAAATTTCCAATGGACTATGTTTTGGGTGATGAATCAAAGAAGTAGCACCCAGCCAATTTAGCTTTGTTAACTACAACCTTTATTTATTTAAGTTGGGCCTTTCAGGCTAAAAAACATTTTACTATCCAATTTGAAAAACAATAATGGCATCCAAAAATAGCTACCTGTGTTTGTATGAACAGACACAATTCAAACAAAGAAATTTAAACGTCAAGTACAAAAAAACATGTCAAATATTAAATATTATAACAGTGGGGCTACATGTGTAGGATATTAAAGGATAGTCTTTTCTTTTCTCTTGCTCTGCTTTTCGGTTACAACTCCTTATATTTTGGATAATGAAATAAAAATCAGGTGTCCTTTCGTTGGTGGGAATTTTCAGAGGTAAGAGTAGAGACTTTAGAGATCTGGCTGGCAGTAGCAGCATTACAGGAGACAAGGTGACAGTGTGGACACACAGCATCTCAGTTAGGTATCACAAACAGGTGGGGTGTGACCCAGGAATGAAAATCACCAGTGAGGTCAGTTAATCCCTTCCTGCTTGCTATAATATCACTGGTGAAGTTGACTGTACACGGCTCAGGCCAGAACAGCCCAGGCCTTTGGGATCACTGCCATCTTTGCTCTTGGAAGCAGCTGCCCTGTTAGCAGTAAAGCATCTGAACCACAGAGAGGAAAGCAGGCAAAGACAAGCAGTGTAATATCAGAAATTTGATGGATAAAAATAACCTAAGGCCAGTAGATCTGCAATCTAAATAAATGAAATTGTATAAAGATTATAACAGGCAATGCAAGTTTATTTATGTTGCACCATTCAGACATAAAACCAATGCAATGTTCAGTGTTTTTACAAAGGGATAAGGAAACATTGCAAAGGGGTCATTAAGGTGACAGTAAATAGATTTCTTCAGCTGTACACATTTTCTCTGTTTGTTATCACTAATAGGAAATGCTGAGAGCCCAGCTGTTGTGACTGTTGGTGACTGTATCTGGGCTATATCTGATACTCTTATTGTGAAAAGTGAATGTTACAGAGTCTGTAGAAGCAAATGTCTAATAATTATCATCATTGTCATCTTCATCATCATCATCATCTTGAGTGGTAATGTTACTGGACAAAAGTGAGCAACACTGGTCAGTTTTGCTCCAGTTGCTTACATGTTTACTTATTGCATCTTCACCCTTTACCAGGTGAATACGTGTTTCATTTTTGTGCAAGAACCCCCTGTCGTGTTTCAACTACAACACCTCCTTGAAGTGTACCTCAAAATGTGTCACATAAGAATCAGAATACTACATAAGCACAGCCTTAAAATCCAACATCAGTCCTCTTTCATTGGCCACCCATATTACTGTATGAACTTTTCTTTCTTGCCACTAACAACTAACGACTCACCTCTCTGTAGATGAAGTCTACTGGTGTTAATGACCCTGTCTTTAAGCAGAGCAATGGATGTACCACCTTGGGCACTGAGCCACTTAATCATGTGGGGACAAAAAAAGGGACAGACAAGGGGGAGATGAAGTGAGGGGAAAAGCTGGGAGAGGAGGGGGAGGGGAGGGGTGAGGGCTAAGGCAACCATGACGATCACCTCGTGGTTGATCACCTAGAATTCACTCCAGTGGTTTCGCATAGAGAGAGAGAGAAGAAGAAAAAGGGGATAATAAAACAGGGGGAAGAGGAGGCGGTCTGACACAGTCTTAATTAGCTGTGATAATGAGGAATGTGTGGGGGAAGGGTGGCAGGGGGTGAAGAAGGTAAATCAATCCATACAAGGGTAGCAAGGAATCAACACAAACAAAAGTACAAATTCAATCACATGAAAGAGCAGAAATGGAGGGAGCACTGACTTAAATGTTAAATTGTTAAACCTCAGATGTGAGTGCTTGTCATCCTCCCGGTCTGTGGCTGACACTGACCAATTTTGACAGAGTTATCTCTATGCAGCCTGTCAAGTGGAGATGTAGAGGTCAAGATTGACAGTAACTGCCTGATTCTGGCTTCTTTGTAAATCTGTGGAAGTGGAACATTTTTCCCGCTTGGTTTTGAAGCAGGATCCTTTCGCAAAAGTGATAATCACTAGATTACAGAAACTACCCCCTGACGTGCCTCCTCTGATGGACATGGGGAAGTCCACCAGCATAAACTGAGGCCAATTTGAGAGCTTTCACATCTGCAAGTCCACACTCACTGAGACGACATTAACAGATTTGAAGTTCAGAGATACAGATACAGAGCACACCTCATTTGATGCTTTGGCTATGTAAGGAGCACTGATGAAAGCATTCATTCAGCAAATGTGTTTACATTTGCAAATCCACCACTTTGGTGACATGGAGCAGACAAGGAAAAGGCTCTCCCCGTCGGGGAATCGAAACCCGGTCTTCCGCGTGACAGGCGGAGATACTGTCCACTATACTAACGAGGATGGGCATCTTGCATGCCAAGTTATGTGCCTGTCACACTAGACATATTGCCCAACCACTATGGAAACTCATGGCTGTCCTAAGGCAGGCATGTCCAAACTATTCCGCAAAGGGCCGTGTGGCTGCAGGTTTTGGTTCCAACCAACCAGGAGCACACACTTTGACCAATCAGCTGTCAGAGGACTGAGATCAGTTGATTGAATGAGTCAGGTCTGATGTGCTGCTGCTTGGTTGGAAAGTCCACACTCACTGAGATGACATTAACAGATTTGAAGTTCAGAGCTACAGATACAGAGCACACCTCATTTGATGCTTTGGCTATGTAAGGAGAACTGATGAAAGCATTCATTCAGCAAATGTGTTTACATTTGCAAATCCACCACTTTGGTGACATGGAGCAGACAAGGAAAAGGCTCTCCCCGTCGGGGAATCGAACCCCGGTCTTCTGCGTGACAGGCGGAGATACTGTCCACTATACTAACGAGGATGGGCATCTTGCATGCCAAGTTATGTGCCTGTCACACCAGACACATTGCCCAACCACTATGGAAACTCATGGCTGTCCTAAGGCAGGCATGTCCAAACTATTCCGCAAAGGGCCGTGTGGCTGCAGGTTTTGGTTCCAACAAACCAAGAGCACACAGTTTAACCAATCAACTGTCTGAAGACTGAGATCAGTTGATTAACTGAGTCAAGTCTGTTGTGCTGCTGCTTGGTTGGAAAGTCCACACTCACTGAGATGACATTAACAGATTTGAAGTTCAGAGCTACAGATACAGAGTGCACCTCGTTTGATGCTTTGGCTCTATAAGGAACACTGGTGAAAGCATTCATTTGGCAAATGTGTTTACATTTGCAAATCCACCACTTTGGTGACATGGAGCAGACAAGGAAAAGGCTCTCCCCGTCGGGGAATCGAACCCCGGTCTTCCGCGTGACAGGCGGAGATACTGTCCACTATACTAACGAGGATGGGCATTTGCATGCCAAGTTGTGTGCCTGTCACACCAGACATATTGCCCAACCACTATGGAAACTCATGGCTGTCCTAAGGCAGGCATGTCCAAACTATTCCGCAAAGGGCTGTGTGGCTGCAGGTTTTGGTTCCATTTGGCTGTCCCACCACTACCACACTCACTGAGAACACTCATGGAGCTGGATGCCTAAGGCAGGGCATTTTGGTTCCAATTTGACCAGCTGTCTGAAGACTGAGATCAGTTGATTAACTGAGTCAAGTCTGTTGTGCTGCTGCTTGGTTGGAAAGTCCACACTCACTGAGATGACATTAACAGATTTGAAGTTCAGAGATACAGATACAGAGCGCACCTTACTGGATGCTTTGGCTCTGTAAGGAGTACTGATGTAAGCATTAATTTGGCAAATGTGTTCATATTTGCAAATCCACCACTTCGGTGACATGGAGCAGACAAGGAAAAGGCTCTCCCCGTCGGGGAATCGAACCCCGGTCTTCCGCGTGACAGGCGGAGATACTGTCCACTATACTAACGAGGATGGGCATTTTGCATGTCAAGTTATGTGCCTGTCACACCAGACATATTGCCCAACCCCTATGGAAACTCGTGGCTGTCCTAAGGCAGGCATGTCCAAACTATTCCGCAAAGGGCCGTGTGGCTGCAGGTTTTGGTTCCAACAAACCAGGAGCACACACTTTGACCAATCAGCTGTCTGAAGACTGAGATCAGTTGATTGAATGAGTCAAGTCTGGGGTGCTGCTGCTTGGTTGGAAAGTCCACACTCACTGAGACGACATTAACAGATTTGAAGTTCAGAGATACAGATACAGAGTGCACCTTACTGGATGCTTTGGTTCTGTAAGGAGTACTTATGTAAGCATTAATTTGGCAAATGTGTTCATATTTGCAAATCCACCACTTTGGTGACATGGAGCAGACAAGGAAAAGGCTCTCCCCGTCGGGGAATCGAACCCCGGTCTTCCGCGTGACAGGCGGAGATACTGTCCACTATACTAACGAGGATGGGCATCTTGCATGTCAAGTTATGTGCCTGTCACACTAGACATATTGCCCAACCCCTATGGAAACTCGTGGCTGTCCTAAGGCAGGCATGTCCAAACTATTCCGCAAAGGGCCGTGTGGCTGCAGGTTTTGGTTCCAACCAACCAGGAGCACACACTTTGACCAATCAGCTGTCAGAGGACTGAGATCAGTTGATTGAATGAGTCAGGTCTGATGTGCTGCTGCTTGGTTGGAAAGTCCACACTCACTGAGATGACATTAACAGATTTGAAGTTCAGAGCTACAGATACAGAGCACACCTCATTTGATGCTTTGGCTATGTAAGGAGAACTGATGAAAGCATTCATTCAGCAAATGTGTTTACATTTGCAAATCCACCACTTTGGTGACATGGAGCAGACAAGGAAAAGGCTCTCCCCGTCGGGGAATCGAACCCCGGTCTTCCGCGTGACAGGCGGAGATACTGTCCACTATACTAACGAGGATGGACATTTTGCCTGCCAAGTTATGTGCCTGTCTCACCAGACATATTGCCCAACCACTATGGAAACTCATGGCTGTCCTAAGGCAGGCATGTCCAAACTATTCCGCAAAGGGCCGTGTGGCTGCAGGTTTTGGTTCCAACCAACCAGGAGCACACACTTTGACCAATCAGCTGTCAGAGGACTGAGATCAGTTGATTAACTGAGTCAGGTCTGATGTGCTGCTGCTTGGTTGGAAAGTCCACACTCACTGCGATGACATTAACAGATTTGAAGTTCAGAGCTACAGATACAGAGTGCACCTCATTTGATGCTTTAGCTGTGTTAGGAGCACTGGTGAAAGCATTCATTCAGCAAATGTGTTTACATTTGCAAATCCACCACTTTGGTGACATGGAGCAGACAAGGAAAAGGCTCTCCCCGTCGGGGAATCGAACCCCGGTCTTCCGCGTGACAGGCGGAGATACTGTCCACTATACTAACGAGGATGGGCATCTCGCATGCCAAGTTATGTGCCTGTCTCACCAGACACATTGCCCAACCCCTATGGAAACTCATGGCTGTCCTAAGGCAGGCATGTCCAAACTATTCCGCAAAGGGCCGTGTGGCTGCAGGTTTTGGTTCCAACAAACCAAGAGCACACAGTTTAACCAATCAACTGTCTGAAGACTGAGATCAGTTGATTAACTGAGTCAAGTCTGTTGTGCTGCTGCTTGGTTGGAAAGTCCACACTCACTGAGATGACATTAACAGATTTGAAGTTCAGAGCTACAGATACAGAGTGCACCTCGTTTGATGCTTTGGCTCTGTAAGGAACACTGGTGAAAGCATTCATTTGGCAAATGTGTTCACATTTGCAAATCCACCACTACGGTGACATGGAGCAGACAAGGAAAAGGCTCTCCCCGTCGGGGAATCGAACCCTGGTCTTCCGCGTGACAGGCGGAGATACTGTCCACTATACTAACGAGGATGGGCATCTTGCCTGCCAAGTTATGTGCCTGTCTCACCAGACATACTGCCACACCCCTATGGACCTCAACATGGAGCAGACAACGAAAAGCAGACAACGAAAAGGCTCTCCCCCGTATTCCACGTGACAGGAAGAGATATAGTCCACTATACAAATGAGGACTGATGTTCTGCATGACAAGTTATGTGCACCTGAATTTTGATAAGTGCCACTGACTAAAGTGATTAATTGGTTACAATTTTAGAGCTTTCACATGTGCAAATCCACACCAACATCAACAGATTTGTAGTTGTCTTCATCCAGCTTTCAATGATGCTTTCCATAAGCTAACACATCAAGGTCACTGTGCACCTTGTGTGTAAGGCGAACGTGATAATCACTGTACTACTGATACTGCACTGTGGTGACTGACCTGCACTTGATGCAGGGAAATCCACCAGTGTAGACTGAGCCCGACAAATCTTAGGTGTGCTACATTTGTAGAAAACAAAGATTTTCTTTACAACAGGGAATCTAATCCCCGTCTTCCATGTGACAGGCAGAGATACTGTCCACTATCTACACTACCAAGTGTCACAAGTGTCATGTTCTGTGCTTGATATTGCAGATTCAGTCTGGAAAATTTAGGTTCTGCAAAGGGGTTTCACCATCTGTGCTGGTGTATCCTCCCGGTCTCTTTCCATGGCTGAAATCAACTTATTTCAAGTTGCCTTCATCTAGCCTTCCAGCGACACTTTTGTAAGGTCAGGACTCACAGTAACTGCCTCATTTCACCTTCTCTGGAAACCGTGGAAGAGCCTTGTTTCCATTCACACTAACTTCAGCCAATATCATTAGATTTTGGCTTTTTATGCAGAGATGTAGAGGTGACTATCCACAGTAAAGGCCTGATTTCACCTCATTTTTTAAAGTTGCCAAAGCAGACATTTCAAACCTGGCACCTGTCGTTTGTGAGGTCTTCACACCATCCAAAGTGACGCAGGTGATGTTAATTTGTATTTCTAAATTGCCCATTGGTGTCAGTTTAGACCCAAACAGTTGTTTGTCTTTCCACGTCAGCCCTGTGAGAGAATGGTGACCAGTCCAGGGTGTACTCTGCCTTTCCCCTAATGTCTGCTGGAAATGGCTCCAGCTGCAGTATGACCAGTGAATAAATGAATTAACTAACCTCTGTGTTTGGCAAACATAAACTTGATTTACTGGACACACTTCCCCAAATCCATTACAGAGTTTAGTATCCTCAGAAGTGGTGACATTATAGGGTTATATGAACCTACTTTTCACATGACCAACACACTTTCTCACACACGTCCTTCTTCATCTCTGTGACTTGTCTATTTCCAAAGCCCATGTGTGTGCAACCTGCACACACATTTTACTGATTTAAATACCCATCGCGCATAGATACACTCATACCTGTGGCAAGAGAATGCATATTTTTCACTGCTATGGCGCTGTGAAGCTGACCCAGTTTCC
The DNA here is from genome assembly GCA_021432705.1 of Caranx ignobilis. Taxonomy (NCBI): domain Eukaryota; kingdom Metazoa; phylum Chordata; class Actinopteri; order Carangiformes; family Carangidae; genus Caranx; species Caranx ignobilis. The sequence goes on from MU269991.1 coordinate 12,902,807, forward strand.
ATGGCGACATAGATGGGGGTTGGTTGCTGGCTCCCAATCCCTAGGACACACCCATTTTTCACTAACACAGAGCAAGAGAGGGAGGGATAGGGAAATAGAAAGAGGCGGACGGGGGAGAGTGTGATGAAAGAGTTGAAGGGAGGCAGATGGAACCATGATGACTGATGAGGGATGAAGAACATGGTAGACGTGGTATGAATGAGGGGGCACAGGAAGGCAGTTTAAAAAGGGGACAGAGGAGGATGGGTGTGAGGAGAGTGGAGAGGTGAGAAACAGAATGAAACATCTGTAGAGCTGATGGAATACTGAACTAGAGAGTGAACCAGGTCACACCCAGCGGCTCTCAAATCTGTTACTACAAAAAACTATCAGTGAAGTCATATGCCATTGTTCAGTGACTTTCTTTGGTTTTCATGCAAACATCAAGAACGTTAGTCCTAACTTTTTATTTTGTGATCCCTAAAATTAAAGGAATGTTTGCAATTACATTAACGTCCCCACATCACACGTTGCATTCAGAGCACCTCCACCGGAAAATGATTTTTCTGTTACAGTTTCCTTTCATCCACATAAAGAAAATGTTCAACAATGTGACAATAATACAGCATTTCAAAAAATGAAATAAATAAATGAAATACTGATACTTTGTGATAATATAGTGACGACAGATGTTAGGCCTCATGAAGACAGTGGACCATCCTTTTGTCTGCTTTTGTACATTTAATGTACTTGTGTTTTGGTGAAGTTAAAAACTAGTTTAACTGAAAGCATTGTTTAGTTATTTGTTTATTTTACAATTTTCTGTTTACAGTATGTAGCAATAATGTCATTTAGCAAATTCTATTGACCAATAAAACCGTGATATCATTTTTATTACAGCCCTCTGGATCTTATTCAACTCTTGTGTTAAATATATTCTTTTTTCTTAATTTAGATAACTTACTGATAACATTTCCATCTAGTGTGTCAAGTATGAGCTGTAGTAAAGCATTAAAACATGTAAATAAAAGTACATTTCTTCGCTGGTATCCTTCAGACCTCTTCTCTACTGATCTTCACCCAAACATCTTTCTCTTTCTTCCGTCCATGAAACAGCTGAACAAAGTTGAAAACCAGTTTCTATTCCTGTGGATATAAATGTATCTCAGCAGACAGACGATGATGTATGTTACAAAGGCCCCAAAATAACTGCTGGGGTAAATTTAGACACAGCCCACCACCAGAACAGTAGATGTGCGCTATGCATACATGAATGAGAGCTGGGCTCTGGGATGAGCTGTGAGTCTGCATTTGCTATGACACAGATAACAGGTAGTGGTCATTTGTGTTTTGTTTATTTGTGTGTTTGTGTGCAGAGAGAGAGAGAGAGAGTGAATAAGGGCAAGAGAGGCCAAGGTGACAGGGATTTTCACTTCAAAGGCAGGCAAGAGCACAGCACAGATTAAAGCACACCAGGAATCAAAGAGCCTCAGGTGGTAGGGAACACACAGGTGTCCCCCATGTGCACGTGTGTGTTTGTGTGCACATACGGTGTGCATGTGTGCATGTGTGCATGTTTGTGCTGCACAAGAGAAAGCCCATCTATTTTTATCTCTTATCTCTCCCAGCACCTCCCTTGGTTCTTGTCTGTGCAATTCAGGACTTTCAGTTTGGAAGTGTTGTCAAAGATTAAGGGAAATCTCCCACAGACCACAGCTGCTCTGTGCGCTCAACTCGACCTTGTAGATGTGCACGGACAGTTCAGCATGTGAGGAGCACTTTGCAGCCCCCCCCCCCACCGCCCCATGTTGCACAGAAAGCACCAGTGCCTCTAATGCTGCTGCTGCGAGGACATGTACCATTAGTACTGTACTGGTGGAGATGTATTCAGACCTCCACAAAAGAGCTAATACACTGATATACAAATAATCAGTGCTACTGTGTGTTGTAGCCCATTGATGCTGTGTAGATACAGATCACAGAAGAAGAAAACAATATGGGAAAAAAGATAACAATATGAGCCTGTGTTCTCATTCTGAAGAAATGATGCATGTTGGCTGGATTTATTTTTCCATCAGAGTAGAAAGCAGTAATTTGGGATTTCAGAAAAAGGAGAAAAAAGCAACTACTAAAGAGAGAAAAAAAAAAGAAATACTGGATACTGTTTCCAAGGGTGTGAAGTTTGGGCAAAGTATTATAAAAGGTGCACTCAATTTCCAGGTGCCCATGTAGAGGCAGACATGCTTTCATGTCACATTTGTGCCTTCTATTTCATTTGGAACAAAGGCAAGTTGAGAAACAGGGCTACAGCCTACTTTTTGAAAATTTGCTCAATGGATACATCTTGATAGAAAACACAAGACACAGCCTTTCTCTCCATTGTGATCCAGGAAGTACAACAGGTAAAACAATGATGTAACATACAGATAGACAGATCTACCATGGCTTATCTGCAATGCTTACTATTTAACCTTGTAATTACTGTTTATGCCATAAGTACGTGTAAGAAGGTGTGAGAACTGTGATATAATGTGTGGTTGTTATTGCTTTATAAGATGGTGTTACACACATTTTTATAAAAATGCACAGTATATAATGTATTTGTGGTCCTGTGATAGACTGGCCTCTTGTCCACGGTGTACCCCATCCTCAATGCAAAAACTGAATACTGGACTTAGATGCATCAAGTCACTAAAGGCACTACCCTCTATATCTAAAATGTGTGTAAAATCACAATTTTGAAACTAATTTTAGTAAGAGGCAATTGTTCATGCTACTTTCTACTCTTTCAACACAATGTAGGCCTATTGTCCTAACCTTCAATTCCAGATAAGGAAAAGTCCATGAATTTAATTTGTGAATTCATTCGATTTTTCAATTTTGTGATAAATATACAGTAGAGTTAATTTCCTCATTCTCTCTTTGGCACAGATTTCTCTTTCCTGCTGCTCCAGACTTTGCAGAATGTAGCCTACTAGTCTCATCTAAAATGATACAAAGTGATTCTCTCTCTCTCTCTCTTTTTGTGATTTCATCTCAGATTCACATGCTAAGCCCCTCTATCAGAGCACTTTTCCCCATCAGGCCAGGTCAGTAACACCCAGCAAATGGATTTAATGGAAACATGCTGACACAAAAGAGGTGCAGAGACCCAGAAAATATGAAAAGTGGAGGATAAATACAGGTGAGAGAAAGTGAGAAATGTGAAAACATGAAGGAAGTGTGGAGGTGTCCTTGAACAACTCACATTTCAGCTGACACCTACAAGGTAAGATAGATAGATAGATAGATAGATAGATAGATAGACAGACAGACAGACAGACAGACAGGGGATAGATAGATAGATAGATAGATAGATAGATAGATAGATAGATAGATAGATAGATAGATAGATGCATAATGACAGAAGAGAGGAAGCCACTTTAGACTATTGACATTTACTTTGTGTTTCACCTCGCAAGTGAAGTGTGCAAAAGTAGCATCAGGGAAAGGGAGAAATAGGGCGAACAAGAGTACACACCCACATGCAATCACACACATAAACACACACACACACACACACACTGAAGTGCTTTCCCCTGCCCAGTGTACAGTGCTAAGCATGCAGACAGCCATTAGAGCCCGTCCCTCCCCACTTCCCTCCCAGTGGAGAGCACCTGGCGTGGGCCACAGGGCTGAACCTCTTAGCCTCCCGTCACTGCCGGCCACAGCTCTCCATACACCCACTCACCACTCCACCACGGGGGGAAGAGTGTGTTAACTCAAACACTGCCCCAACTGCTAAAGTAGTATCGCACAATGCTGAAAGTGTCACTGTCGCTCACACTCGCACTGTGCAAGGAGCAGAGTACAGCGGCTAACACACTTTTACCCCCCACCTGCCCACCCACCCTCCTCTCTCCCCTGTCTTGGCTGTCTTCCAAGCACACATAGCCACACACATGGGTGAATACACATACACACGCACACAATAATTACACTTACACAAGCTGACAAGTGTCTGCTCCAGCACAGGTTGCCATGGCAACACGGTCAGCAACATCCTTGCTCTTTGGCTCCATTGAGCATGACAGTAAGGCTAGTCAATGTTTCAGGCACATTCACATAGCTAGGTAGGTACTTCCCCCTGCTCACATGCACCTGCATTCACATTCACACAGCATTCACTTCACTTGTCACTTGTCAACACATTCCATACATGTATAAACTATATTCTCTGGCACAGAAGAGAGAAGTGTGACAGTGCTGCTTTGATTTATTTATAATGGTCCTGATGATCTTAGAAGTGATTTGGTGGCTGTAACAATTCAATCATGGAGAGAGCAAAACACCATATTGACTTATACTGCCATCTACAGCACAAACACTGCAAATGGGTCAAGAGCCATGATCACCTCTTATTAAGAATGTTACATTGCCACAGTATATGATTGCTGAACATCTCATCCTTTAACAATAGGCATTAATATGCTGCTACAACAAGCCGTCACTTTACTGCTTTCAGGTTCTGCACCAGAGGAACCTGCCATTCAGGCACATGAGCATTAATGATATCACAGTTTAACTGATTCTTATTCACAAATACACTCATTAGCTACTTCCGTGTGTGTACTGTGTATACATGATACGAATACGAATATGAATTACTTCATTAATCCCCAAAGGGAAATTCATTTGTCTGTCAGCTCATCAACCATTTGCAGAAGAATGAAGAAGCCTGATGGCTGAAGGTACAAAGGATCTTCTATATTTCTCCGTCCTGCAGTGAAGAGAGAGGAGCCGTCCACCACCGCTCTTTACTTGGTCCATCAAGGTGTTATGAAGAGGATGATCTGAGTTGTTCAGAATGGCCTCCACCAGCATGTATCTCTCCACCACATCCTCAGTGAGTCCATCAGGGAGACTTGACTGAAGTCAAGTGCCTCAGGATGTTTAGTCTGTATCCTAGCAACAACTTCATGGACAACTTCACATGGAACTTCAGCAGTAGCCGTTGGTGGGATGTACACAAATATTGTTTTGATTTGAAAAAAATGTCTACTTCCTGAGTCTTCATCTATATCTCCAGCTCCTCATCACTCTTGTTGAGCAGAGAGTTGATATTTTGCATTATGACCGACAGCAGAAAGGACTCACAGTACATCTCCACTTCCAAGCCTTCAACCTCTGCACCACCAGCACAGCAACCACGAAAGCACCTCCTCATCCAGCTGGAACAGGGTGGCATCCTCCAGACTTGCTCCATTTTCAATGACAGAAGCTCCTCTCCTGAAGAATCTCCTCTCCCCACAGAAGTATCCATCAGTAGTTGACAAAATACGCCAAAAACATACAAAAACACAACATAATAAAGCAAAGGTTGAGTAAAAACTCAGAGCCACCAGACTTTGTTGCTCCCAGTTGACGCGCATGTTCTGGAATATCATCTCCTCACCATACATTTTACCTTTGCAAAGTTTAGGATGTTCACCTTTTGTTGACACTGTCTGGACAAATGCACTGTGTGTTATAGTTAAAATCTGGTGAACTACAGGATATTGTGAGATGTATGAATTTATTCATCCCTCCAATTGATATACATAAAGGGACATAATATTGGAAGCACCACTGAACACATGCTGGTCAGTATGCAATCACTTTTATGCCAACATAGAATTGAATCATCACCCCTTTGACAATGTCAACAAAAGCTGAACATTACGGTTATCATAAAAATGTACTATAAGAAGAGTTTCACATAGGCTTACAGTGACCACTGCAGGTATGAGCTGGACAGAGAATTTCAGGACCACAGTCAGCGACACACACACTTACTTTAGTGAGCACAGGTGACCATTAGAGGGGGATATAGCTGCACATTAATACCATCACTGAGATTTTTTGTTGCATGTGACTTCAAAACAAACAAAAACTTCATCTGTATGTTAATTGGTGACAGAATTGTCTCCCATACTGTTGGTGTGGTCATTTTTCCCCTTGATGGTCTATTAAGTATAACAACAATTACTTCACTATAGATGAAGTATTTCCAAAGAGAGGATACTGAGAACGTTCAGAAATTGTCTTTATTCAGCTATTGCAATGTTAACTTTGGTGCACAGTGAACAACCGTCATGGGACTACATCTTTAGGTTCATCTGATGGTTAATCTGAGTGCAGCACCATGTGCATGAAGCAGTGACTGGGACAGGATGAAAAAGGAAGACATATGATATGATATAGCATTACGCTCAGGAAAAAAATGCATAGGTGTGATAAACTGTATATTTTGTCAATAAAACAATAGAATAACATAGTATATCTTTATAGCAGTATGTCAACCTATGGGTAGTCACCGCTTCCACCACGGAGTTTTAAGGCCACTGAAGAACTCCTCTGTATTGCATGTTTAACTGTTCTATGAATGAGGTTCACCAATCACCAATTCCTGTAGTGAAAATGGTGCAAAACTGCACCTCTTTTCACATATGCAGTATTTGACATGTATGCAGCAGCTCTGAGCAGGACTTTGGTGGTTGTGCTGTGCACACATTTCTAAAAACATGAGTTTTTCCCTACAGGAATATCTAATTTCAGATGCCACAGTGTGCATAGTTACAAAAGGTGCTGTTCTGGAGTCAGATTTCTACACATGGCTATGTGGACTTTACAGTGTAGGAGAAGAACAGTTAAAGTAGCTCAACTGTTTGACTGACACATAACTCTTTTTCTTTGGTGGTGAGCTTTTACTGTCTCCTTCCCTCATTTCAAAGGGCAGCCTGTTGATAGTCAGATCCCTGCACTGTTGGCATCTCTTGTTCTACCAGCATGTGGGAGAAGATGCAAGTGCACACAATGTACATAGATATACACATTGAGAGTTGGTGGCAGTAAAAGGTGGAAGTGCCAATAAAAGAGGAGGAGAACACAACATGTAAACAATACAGGCTTAAAGACTTTAAAAAAGGCTTTGAAAATACTATATATGAGGTAGTAAATGCATTCAATGTGTTGTGCCCAAAGGATATCAACAATAGTTTTTGGTAAGAAAATATTGAGTGTAAAGAAAACACATTTGTTGTACAATAAATCTCTAGAGAGTTCCCTTATGGCACAGTCAGATTGAAATGGACTTCCCGTTCATGTGTCTGTGTGACGGGGCATGACATCAACACTTGTGATTGTGGACTTCCTGCCTCATTCATACAGTTCACATTTCAAACAAGAATTTGACCGTCCATTGTCCATCCTGTTTGAATGAGGGGACAGAACCGACCTTTCATTCCTCTCTTCGCTTTTGGCCACACACCACACAAGTAAATTTAGTCAGATAGATTTCTGTCTCAAGCTCCATGGTCAGCTGTCAGCTGATCAGAATAGCTTTGAAAACAGAAAAAGCTGTCATTTTGTGCAGTAACAAATGTTACTGGGAAATAAATTATCTGTTAGCATGATGTTCAAAGGTTCTTTAGCCTGTGGTTAGTGTTGGTACTGACACACACATTTGTCAAGAGTACTGTAGCACCTTAAGAGACATTTGGCTAAAAAAAAGGTGATATGAACTGTGGAGGTAAACAGATACATCAGCTTCTTCAGGATATTACACAGTGTTTGGAGGTTACATGGGAAGTTGAAGAGTGGGGTCAGCTCAGCTGTCACTTAGAAATGGCCTGCTCCTCCATACCAGCCTGTGTCATTAGATCAGACACGTTTTTCTCCAGGTCGTCAATGCGGATTCCCATCTCATTAAGTGTCAAAGTGAAGGAAACATATGCACATGTCAACTCAGAGGCAGAGAGCAACAACACAATACAGGTGTATTCTCAAATCTAGGGTTCACATTACATTCATTTCTTGCTGCCATGTGCATCATATTGCATACAAAAATAAAGAGTCCTACCAGGAAGTGCAAATTAAAGAAACAGCAAATGACGATGGATCAAGTCACCATCAATGTGATTACCTGTGTTTTTCAGGGGCAGGCAGGGATACAGTACATTTACTCTGAGTCTGTACTTCACTTGATTTAGATACAAAGAAAGATTCATTTAGTTTTAAGTCTGTGCCGTGTTGTTTACCACAAACAAACTTCATCACTGCCTAAAAAAAGAAATATGATAGAAAGATATATGAGAAAGTGGCTGTCCTACAGTCCATACAATTGTGTTTTTATGGTGATTTCTTTAAACTTTGTACTCTACAGGTTTTTTATTTTGTGGCCAGTCAGTAGATTCTATGAATGTTGACAGGAGGAGAAATACTTTGGAGAACTTAAAGCTGGGGTAGTCAGGATTTGTTTTGAAAACAAACAACAGCCTACTCTGTCCTAACGAATCAGGAGGACAGAGTAGGGCCTCCTGACAGAGTGGGCCAGCCCCTCAACCAATCAGGAACCCCCAGAATAGATGTGATTGGTCAAAGATACTGGAAGCTGTTGGCTTTTCAGGCTGCTGCATACAGAGACATAGAGAAACACTGTGATCGCTCCAAACACACAGACCTTTCCTGATAGCTGAATGGGAAAACACTATTTTCTTTAAAGATCCCTGTGAAGTTTGCTTTTGTTATAAAAGAGTCTCATATGAATGTGGATGAATCTACATCACCCACACTTGTTTATGTGTCCATATTTGATAAATATATCGTTTTATCTTTGTAGTTATTTTGATATTATTATTTAGTGGTCGACTTGCCCAGCATTTCCGCCAGAAGACAGAGCGATTTATGGAAACCGAATACACGCATTATAGATTGTAAAAACCTTACTAATAGTAAAAGCTGTCTGTGTCATGGGACATGAAGTGTGAAAACACTTCCACTTTCTGAAACTCCTCGTAGTCACTTTAACTATATGTTAAATCTAGTACTCCAGAATATTTATTTATGTTTTTTTTAAATCAACATTAACATACTGTGCTGAAATCATATTTGACCATACTTTGACACAAATGATGGAGTTCAGCACCTTGTTCACCTGCCCCCCCCCATGACGCCTGCATGCCTGAGAGAGGCCTAGACAGCTGACATGTGTCAGATCAGGGGTGTGCTGGCTAACTGGACCTGAACCAGACCATCCTGCTGCGTCCTCTCAGATATCACAGATATTCTGGGTGGAAACAAGTGACGTGGAGACAGTTATTTAAAGGATATTTTTGGACTCCAGCTGTTCAGACATTTCCTGGAATCTCCCTTGAAGTCGTCGCATCGTTTCGTCCATCTACAGGGAAACAAACACGCCAGAAAGTGCACGCGTGTAAATGTTGTTCAGCTTGTTTTCAAGACACACAACCAGCTCACATGAAACTTACCGCGTCCGTCATGTCTTTAGCAGCTTTGGAGTCTGTTTGCGACATGTTGTTTTCTCTGTTGCTCTCTGTCACTCTGACGGTGACCGTTGGTTTAAACTAGACTACGACAACGACGATAAAATCTTAACTCAGTTGGTCTCCACCTCAGCTGTGACTCCATAACTTTGCCGTAAGTTGAGTCGCACGACTGAAAACAACATGACTTCCGCTTGTAGTGCTCGTCATTTCAAAATAAAGGTCACTTGACAACGTGTCGTTACTTTTTCTACAGTGCCGTATTAAAGCGGGTCAAGGATGTATTTGGAAAGTAAATTCTAAGTGATAGAATACTGTATCAAACTGTTGAGTACAAAAATATCAATTTATTATTAATTGATTAATTCAATTAATTAGGCCAAATTCATTTGTCCCTCACACATGTAGCCTAGTCAGAAAACAAAGGTTTAAGTTGTGCAAGTATCACTCAAGAAAGTGAAGTCGCACACACTCATAGCCACAATGTCAAATTGGACGTTTTAATATAAAGGTTCAGACATAACCGACGTTTTGAAGCAGAGGTTTCCTCAGGGTATGTCAAGTATCACTCACGCAATATAGTGCTTCAAATTAAACACAGGGAAAACACAGTGAAATATCACAAAAAATATTTCACAATAACTTTAATTTTGAAATGAAATATAGTTTTGGTTGTTTTTTCTATCTCAGTCTAAGCATGGGCAGTTTCCTAAACAGGCTATTCCATCATAACAATAACTCTATGGAATCGTTTGTACCTATTTGATTTATCACTGTCTGGGAAATATTGCACGCTTTTATTATGAAGGTAACTTTTGCGACATTTCCGGTCTCATGCTAGCCTATTTTGACTCGCTTGACTTTCACATCCATAGTGAAATTGCATGCATGGGAAGGGCATGATTGTTAACTCTTTGAAACCCGGTTCGGTCCGTCAGCCAGATAACTGTGTGCTGTGTAATGTAGATGAGCAGGAACAATCCCTTCTCCCCTCTCTGAAGCCTCAGTTTTTATGTAACAGATAATCCTGGATCATAGTGACTGATGACAGATGAGAGGTCGTCTGCCAAGCGATTTATATAACTTTCATTAAGCCATTATAATCTTTATAATCTGGATTTTGTGCCAGTAACAATCTGCATTCACTCCCACTCAAACTCAAACTGTTTGTGTGTCATTAGAAAGACCCATAAAATGAACTTTAAAATGTTTATTGGTATGTGTTTACCATACAATAAACCAGGTCATTTGAAATATTTAGGAAGCTGTAGCTCTACAGTCTATATAATATTTATTGTCTCCTCCATGGCATTTTCAACCCATTAATCTGAAGTTATATGTAAATAATCTACAGACTAGGCTATGCTTTTGTTTTTTGGAGAACTTCATTTTGACCCCAGACAAACATGAAGAGAGCATGGAAAAATGTGTAGTGACAAAAGATAAGAAAGTCATGCGGTGTCTGGCAGGGCTGACGAGGTAATATTGCATGATTGAAATATATTAGTGTTGATGTAATCTGTGCCAGAATAGATTATGGTTGTGATTGTGTGTATAGCTCAGCAGCCAAGTCTGTGCTGCCAGACTTGGATGTTATTCAGACTTGTGCTCTGAGGATTTAGTGAGGGGCAAACAGCATCAGGAGAGATATGTCACAGCAGCTCTGCAGAACACGACTGATTACCAACTACAAGATAGGTCTGCAGTAAGTCAAGAATATTACAGAATCACATGTTATGACATTATAGCTTTTTACAAACATGTCAAAGGATCCTCTTCCAGAAATAGCAGAAAAGAGACATGAAAGAGAAGATGAATACATACATATATATATATATAAATATTAACCTTTTAAAATAAGAGGGGCATAGCCTGTATCAAACATTATAGTGCAACAGAAGAAAAAAAAAACAAAAAACAGAGGGATGCAGTCATGAAAAGAGATGTCAGCAAGCCTACATTATAACACATTTGTATATATATATATACATACATACATATATATATATGTGTGTGTGTGTATGTATATATATGTATGTATGTATATAAACAAATAAGTTATTAATACACATAAATATTTTTATGCATATACAATACATAGTTGTTTTTTTTGTTTTTGTTTTTTGTAAAAAATAGTTTTAATGTATTGTTTGGTGTTGTTTCTAAATGCAATGCATTCAATAAAAGTTTACAGGCAGAATTAGCTTTTACGAAAATGAAACTCCTCCTGGGGGTCTCCCACATAGACATATGTCTATGTTCTGCCATAGAAGAGAAAGACGAGAGAGAAGAAGAAGACGAAGAACAAAAACGACGATCTTCGTTTGTTTGAACCGAACGCGTGACGTGTGACGTATCAGGAAGTGTAGGCTGGCTGGACCTCAGGATGAAAATACACTGACTTATGGGTCAGTCAGTGAGGAAACAGTTATAATGCAGGGACGCTGAGCTAATGTATAGCATTTAGATCAAACCTCCTGTCGGTTTCAAGGGCTTTTAACACAGTTTCAGGAATAGAGGGAGTTTTTCCTCTTAGTTAAGTGCAGTCTGTCAAACGCCGCTAGCTAGCATCACCAGAAGTGTTGAATCAGTTGATCAGCTACAGACGCAGAGTGAATACAACCGCCACCGTCGGTGAGCGTTGTTGTTCTGTCGGTACAGTAGCTAAACATTGATGTTACCTCTGTTCGCTCAGCCGTTCTCAGCTATTACTGTCAGGTCAAACCCCGGCTAATGGTTTCTGATGCCCTGCTCTGCTTGTGATGGCGTGGCAGTAGCCTCTGCTTTGTCTGAGTGAGCTGTGAAAGGAGTATGCTCGGCAAACACGGATGTTTCTCTCCTCACCCTCTCAAACTCGCTACCAGGAACCAGAGGAGGACAGCCACCGTACAGCAGTCTCCACAGAGCCAGCGACAGCCAGCTGACACCACCTCTTTACTTCTTGCCCTGGTGTTGGACTGGTGAGCACCGACTGAACATGGAAGATGAGCTGTTTGACCAGATCCTGTCCGTGTTCAACCAACTCGTGTCATGGGTCGCTGCCGGTGCCATGGTGTTCGGTGGAGTGGTTCCCTACATCCCCAGTACAGAGACATCCGCCGGTCCCAGAACGCTGAGGGGTTCTCCACCTATGTGTGCCTGGTCCTGCTGGTAGCCAACATCCTGCGAATACTATTCAGGTAACAAATCATGTGTTTTCTAACGTAGCTCCAGCCTCTGTTTTGCAGTGAACCAAACATCATTCAATTATTTGCCACTGAAATCTTCTCCTGTATGTCAGACCTATTTATCTTTGTGATTTTTAAGAATCATAAGTGAAATAGGTCCTGAAATTGAGCATGTTAAGTAGTGTAGCCCTGTGTGGCATTTTGATTGCACATAATTATTATTGTGCATGTTCAATTAAAGTAGTCTTAAAGAGAGGGTTGGCATTAACTCAGTAGGTTATATCTGAGTGTGGTGAGTTACGTAGCAATGCATGGCCTTGGGGTGGTGTCCCTGACTACAAGGGCATGTCAATTCCCCAAGAACAAACTGCAGTCTATTGCAGCTATTCTACTTTTGGTTACTTAATATAACAGCTCACACAGATGGTATGAGTAAAACACTCTGGAGGCCATGTTGCCCGCAGTAATTCTAGGAGGTAATCCTGGAAAGGGTAAACAAAGTGATTTGTACTTTATCATGAAACTTTAACAATCTGCTTCTGATTTTTATCAGCTTGACTTTACGTCAGATGATATTGTAAGAAAACAGGAAATAAAACAAGCTCTGCAGCATTCCCACTGACAGAGCTTTGGCATGTCGAATATTGTTGTTCACGCATTCTTTTTGTTCTGCTCCTTCAGATTTGGCCGCTACTTTGAGACGCTGCTGCTGTGGCAGAGCATCATCATGATCGCCACCATGCTCATCATGCTCAACCTGTGCACCAATGTCCGCATGGCCACCGAACTCAACACCAAGAGGCGCTCCTTCATAGGTTAGAAATCCTCTGCAGGGCCTATTTACTGTGTAGATAAAGCTCAGTTACATCAGCACTGTGTGAGTGAATGGGTCAGTGTAACCTAGTGCATCGAGTGTAGGAGTGAAAATGTGTGGGTGTGTATGACAGAAAGAGTGTGCGGTAGAGATATGATTGTGTCTAAAAATGCCAGAGGGCAGGTGAGGGTGAATGTGTGTAGGCAGGTACATGTGTGATTGTTTAAAGAAATGTGAGAGTGTGTGAATGAATGTCAGCATGTTGGTAATGGATCACCTTACATGCTCAGTGTTACACAGGGTGACAGGGCCACTCCTTAATTTTCTGGTTTATTCAGCTTCAAGTGCTGCAACTGCCATCACATTTTTCTGCACTGAAGACTGTTTATCCAGTGAACCAGTAAACTATGGTTTCATAGTACACCACCTGACAGGTACAAACTGTTGTTTTTAACACCTTTTTTAATATATCGACTGGTATTCACCTATTCAAAATCATCATATTTTAATCACACCAACTTTTTGGCCATTTTAATCAACAGGCAGCTACCTGTCTAAAAAGATGACAGATGCCTAAGTCATCAAATGTGAAGTATCATTTTCTGCACCTAGATAAAAATAAAGTTATAGTTTTAGATGGGAATGTTTTTTAATCATTCTCTTAATACTGATACTTTGTGTTAGTTATTGATAATGGATCCATATCTGACTGTTATGCACCTTTAAGAAAATCTATAATGACCCACAGTTCAAAGACTACTGTAAAACCTAGAGCGTGAATTTCTGAGCCTCATAAAGTTATTCAGTAACTTGTATGCTGAAACACTAGATGCTATTTGTTCACAGATGTTCTTACACACTTATGCACACAAATGGATAAGGAACAGCTCATAGCTGTTTTGTAAGTCATGTGTTTGAAGTCTGCGTCACATGATGTAATTAGAGTGGGAGTTTTCCCATCTACACGCACTGTACTGCAGGACTGGATAGGCAGAAGTCTGGAGACGAAGAAAGGCACATGGATTCAAAGAGAAACTAAACAAGTACAGAAAATACAGTTTCAAAACATTCAGCCACAAATGCAGCATTAACACATTTGTTTTCCAGCTTTACAGATAGCTAATATACAGCAGAGGTTGTTTCTTTCCACACGTGGTCCTAGTTTAAACACACCAGTCAACTGTTCAGTGTAAAACTCAAAACTTGAAAAATAGCAAAAGTTCAGTATTGTAGAGAAGCACATGTTTGCTTTGTTGCTGAGTTTGTTGCAGGATGTCTCATATCTGTCTGGAAATGGCTACACTTGACTGAGCACAGCTTGGACTGGAAACAGCCTGGCTCTCTCTGCAGGTGACAGGATCCAACCACCAGAACTTCTGAAACTCACTCACTAACAAGTTATAATCTCGTTTCTTTAATCCCCCAAAAACTCAAGTGTAAAACGACAAGTTTTAGTTTTATGGGAAGCAGGACTAGTTCTTGGCTGAGAGCGGTAACTTCTTGAAGTCACTGTCGTGCTGCCAGCCCATGTTTCCCCTGCCAGGCAGCCCAGGCAAGGAAAAAGTATTAATCTAAATATTTGATTTACACTGTTTACCTGATTTATGAGGACTCATTCCACTTCAGCTCAGTGGGAGTCTGTGTGTTCAGTCCTCTGCTTTCTGGTTCACCTCCCCACACACACACAGCAGAGGAGAAAGTGACTATTTGCTATATTAATTGAAATAAAAGCTTTTCAACACATGTTATAAATCCCTCTAAAACCAAACATGGACAGATGTCAACCCCAGACGTCTGAAGTCCAGGCCAAAAACCCCCACTTCTTTAACACATGCAGTCTGCTGACAGCAGAGAGGATGGTAACAGGCTGTAGTCCTGAGGGCACTGATCTGAGGAAAACACTGACAGCTGAAAGTGAATAAATATATTTCCAGGTTTGTGGGAGCTTGGATTCAAATCAAGCTTTTCTTGATGTTATGAAACGTTCAGGATTCATTTAGCAGAGTTAAAGTTTTGGGAAACAAAATCATTGTGTGATATTTTATAGTCAATACTGAAAAACTGAACACATCATCACATCTGCTGTATCAGAACTTAGCACTTAGGAATGCCTTGATCAGGTTCCTTTGGCGCCAATACTGATCTTTTCCATCTGTGAATGAGACCTGTCCTGGACAACGTGTGAGGTGGAGCTGCTCTATGAGAACACAGTGCGTCTCTAAGCCACAGACACCAGAGAACTGATCACAGATGATCACTGATTAGAAGCACAGTTGCTAATCTACCAGTCATATATTTTAATGAAAATCAGCTGACCCGTAGCAGTGCTGATTCACAGCCAAGTTAACCAGTTTATCTCAGTTTTTATTTGATCATATGGTTTACAGAGATCCAATAGTTCCCACCATGAACCAGCACTTGGTGACAGTGGTCAGGAAAAACACGTTTTCTTCTGAACCATTAAAGAATAACAGTGATAAAAACAAAATATGTCTTTGGAAAGAAGAGCACTGTTCATGTATGACAATATTGTTAATTGTAAGGTCCAGAGTTAATACATCTTCAGGGCCTTTAGTGGTGCAAATATACTTGCAAAATCTTCATCAGTGGGACCTCTGCTGCCCTTTTCTGGTCTTTCATACCAAATGCATGATCATTATTGATGTAACTAATTGTGGAATCAGTCAATTAGGAGTTTAGCAGTGTTGCCAATTAATCTGGATGACTTAAAATGTCTCAGTAAATGTCTCAGAGTGTTACAGAGTCATGCTGACATTCAGGGGTCAGCTCTGGCTTTGCTGAAAAATGAAGAAAACCAAGCAATTTTTTCTCCTCCCTTTCTTCTCTGTGTTTTTTTTTTTTTTTCCTTTTTTATTTTATTTTTCGTCTGTAGCGACAGACAGTAAGGACGAGGAGGTCAGAATCCCTAAGAGGCTCTTTCTCGGTATGTACAGAACTTAATGTGTCTGCCATGAAACGTCAGTCGTAGTTCATCTGCCTGTCCCCCTCCATCTCTGTGTGTCATGCATGACGACCCGGCGGGGCTGTCCCCGCAGCCCGGCCGGCACTAACCGAGAATGACTAACAGCATTTACAACATGTTTAGGTCAAACATGTAGTTGTGTTGTTGCATCCACATTCACTGCCTGACCACTGCTGTGATGCTTTCAGTGCATGTTACCCTACACACACCCTCAGTACAAGTGACAGATACATTTTCACTCAAACATCTCTGTGGATGTGATTTTGCATGTTATTTGTGCTTAAGGAAGCTATTTGTAAGTTCTGCTATTGCTACATAACTGATGTTGGCTTCAGCCGCTGTTTACTTACTGGACCAGAGGAAACATTGCAAGTTCAGCATCACATTTTATTCCTTTACCCTTCAAGAGCTGTCCTCAGCAACACAAATGTGAAACCATGTCTCTATCTCATTTCTTCCTCTGATGAAGTTAGCATGCATACTAACCAGCTAGCCCTGGTCCGCCCCATCACTTTCAGATGGCGGCTCACTGTAGCCTCCAAACTGTCCTGAGGACATAGAGCTGCTCAGAGGTTGTCCTATAACCTCTTGTCTTGTAAATACAAGAAAGGCTGCTTGTCACCACCACTGCCTCCTCCTCCCACAGAGAAAACCACATTCAACAGCAGAGGAAACTTACAAAAAGCCACTTTAAGTGTGTCATTTCAGAGTGAAATGGCAGTTCAGGAAGGAAGGACAAACATATGTCCTCATTCAGGCTTGTCATTAGTGATCAGTGATTTTCAGCTGACTAACTTGTTGATTGTTCAGTTTTAAGGAGCCTGCTTACATAATGTTTATGTTTTTGCAGTTTGATATGCAAGACTTGTTTCTGATGTAAACTCTCAAACCAGAGGTGTTTTTGCATGCGTGGGTTAAATGACCCTTAAACTAATGTATGCTTGTCTTCTCATGATCTGAAATGTGAATGATTTTTTTTCCTATTGACTTTTAATCATTTCTGACTTTTAACTGGCTCTGTAAGTGTTCTTTGAACTACACTTAGTTTCACCGTAATACCTCTGTTTTTACCAGTGTTTTGTCCAGAAATCTGTGGTTTGCGATGAACTAACACACACTGCACTTACACTGGTCTGTGTGTGTGCTTTAAGGCAGATTGATTCTTTTCTTAGGCGATAATTTGTCCAGTGGACTTTTTCATGTTTCGGAGACGATTCTGAACATAAGGTTTGCAATATTTTTACAAATGAGGCTTGTGATATTCTACATTCTTTTTATTGTCAACAAATCCTATGAATAGAGCTAAATGAACAAAGAATTGTGTTGTTATCCTCATTAACTATCCTACATAAACAAGGGAGCTGTAACGAAATTTAATTTGAGTCCACAAACATCATCCTGCCGCTGTAAGAACTCACTAGAGCACAAAATGTATATTAATCCACAGCATAAAATAGACCCCAATGAATCCACTGTTTATTCCTGTCTGTGTATTGTGCAAACAACTTTAATGGCCTGCTGTTTTGGGATATTAATCACAAGTTGAAAAAAAACCAAATCAGCTACACAGAATATGTGTCTAGTTTTGAAAGTGGAGCACTGCTTAAGTGGCACAGCAGACCAGGTAAGACAGAAAGACAGTACCGTGTGACGGGCTTGCTTGTTAGTTTTGGTTTTTAACAATATTGTTTACTCTAAGTAAAATAGAGAGAAACTCCAGACTCAAGATTTAATGCAACAGCAACTTCACATTTAGTTGCACAGTGACACATGCTGATCAGGTCAAAAAAAATTGCTGAGGAATCTGCTGCGCTGCTCACTATGGCTTCAGACTGTCAATGTTGGTCTTGGTCGGTCCACACTCAGTCAGTGATGTCTCGACGTGTGGTCTCCATCAGCTGCTGGCAGGCCAGTGGTAGTGACAGTAGGAAAGGTGCTTGTGTTCTGTACCCCTGTCAGGCAGCATGCATAACACCAGGACCCTGAAGCAGCTATGTGAACCACCATTGTTTTTATTATTTTACATCTATGGTTTTCTCGCTATGACAAAGAACAATGTCTCCAGTGGAAAAAACGCCACGTTAAGTGGCAGTTGATAACTTTGTACTTGTTGTATAACAGGAACAGGTTTGGATTATGTTGTGGAAATTTTTCGGTCTGCCTGATGGGAGTCAAAAAACAAGACAAATGAAATATCATGTGCAATGATTTAATTCTTTATAGACGACACAGGACCACACAGCAGTCTAGTAGCTCAGGGTTGTGCCCACTGACCAGTGGTTGCAGACCCTTCTTATACTGGCTTCTATGCCTCTGGCAGTCTCCTAACAGTCACAGGACAAGACGCCTACAGTTGATAAAGTAATCATGGTACAGTAAACATCAGCTGTTTCTTAGTTGTTGTCAGGAATTTACAATACAGTACAGTCTCACAGGGATATCATGAGTGCATCCTGTCATCTTCACCTCAAACATAAGGTGTAACATGTCAGGGTTCAATAGGTTAACACTAATCATTCTAACAGACTGCAAAGAATAAGACTCCATCAAAATTTTCACCTCAACTATGTTCTTATGTTAAAAAAAAAAAAAAAAGGTTGTTGCTCTTGGTCGGGACACTAGAGGGCAGCAGGAAACCATGTTTGCATGATATGGAAAGACACAGTGCACAGGGCCCAGTGTGTTGTGAAAGACATTGTCCTCTCAGGACTGGTTAATGCACATTGATATTCAAATGCTATTTTATAACCTGTATGTTTTCAATCATTTTCAAAGTAGGCAGGGGCAGTTTTCATCTTGTGGCTATCTATGGTAGCAGCAACATGGTATTTGCTTTTCTTCAGTGCCTAGATACAATGCTGCCAGCCGGTTCGTCCACATGTTGAAGCTGCCAGTGGCTGGAGCTTCTATGAAGGGTCATTGATCAGTAACAACTGCGTCATTAGAACTGACAGAGACTCATGTTCTTTGATTGCAGCTTAGCTGGTGTGCTCCTGCTCATTGATCAGCTTGCAGAGAAAAAATATCACGTGTACGCGTGTTGTACTCTATATTATTGATAGGAGGCATGAAAACACCATGTACACGGAGGAAGAAAGGGAAACAAATTAGGCAAAGAGGTGTTGATTGGTTAGACAGAACTTCACTGGAGGAGTTGTGATCTTTTTCAGGCCAGGTGGATGGATGTTAGATCAGAGATGCTGCAAAGAAAAAGCAACTTCCACAGACCTCGGTCTGCACTGACATCAAACCGGTGTCAGTGTGCAGCTGTCAGGTGAACAGGCTTCACATTGTGGCTTTCTACAGTGAGTCACCACAGTGTTGTTTAGTCGGCAGGACAAAATTTCTGTGATCGTTCAGTTCGTTCCCTTTATGTTCACTGAGCCTTAATCATAGCACCTTTTTTTTCTCATAGCAGCACAGAATCATTATCTCGCCAGGCACTTCCATCAAACAGCTGGACATTTGTACCCCGAAAGAAAAAAACATGTTGCAGCTTACTTTAAATAGAACTTAGGCTTGCCCAAATGCGGATGTATTATAATAGATATGACTAGCTGTGAAAATTTCACATTGAGACTTTGTACCTTATAATTTGGCTGCTGAGATAACAGCCAGTAATATGGAAGCGTACATAAACTGGAAGAACGTCTGTGGTGCTGTAATTAGCCTACAGTCACATCTGTTCTGCACAGTATGTCTTATGTTGTAGCATGTGTAGTTTTGGGCCTCAGACAAGGGATAAATCCCGGTGTAATAGCGGCTCAGTGTGATTTATATGGAAGACTGCCTGCTGCAATCCTTTAAGGAGATTAAAAGATCAGATCATTTGGCTGTGTCAGAATCAGAAATGCTGGTGATCGCTCAGGTGGAGGTAAAAGGGTTTGGGGGTAAGAAGTAATATTTCTATGAAAAGTTTCGGCGGTGACAGTAGGGAAAGTTTCAGTTTGTCTGATGTGCTTGGGTCAAACTTTACTTTTTAGTTGTTTAAAGGCCGGACAGAGGAAGCCCTGATTAGATTTTTCAAATTCTCCAGCAGCATAAAAATGAATTTGTCTCAGCAAGCAAAGCGTCAAACAGGACTTTGCTCCATGATTTAATTTTCTTTATGCTAAGTTAAGAGCCTCTGTGGTTTCAGACTCCAGGATAGCTTTACCTGTTTGTTATCCAGAGGCACAAGCCCTGTCTCAGCTCAATCCTCAGATTAGCTTTTTTAACTATTTTACAGCTGTAGTCTGTGAATTGAAATCTTTGCATTTATTTCGCTCACCACCTTTAAGGATCTCAGGATGGTACGTAGAAGAAAAGATCATAGAAATCAAAGGGATCTTATAAAACTTTTGCAAAACTTTTGTGAAACCTTGAGCAGGTTTGAGTTTGGGACATTTTGCAGTTCTGTGCTGAAGTTTTGCACAAAAACTCTTAAATTCTCTCAAAAGGTTTTGCAGCGAGACAGCAATGACAGCTCATGAATTGGTAATGTCAGCTATATCATAATGTTGCCTATTATTGTTGTGTATTTCTTGTTAAAACCTGTGTTTTATCTCTTTGGACTGGGATATAGCTACACGTTAAACATTTGTGATTAAAAATTCCATCACACCCTAAAAAAGATGCAAAACTAAAAACAAAATGCACTTGACACAGTATAAATGAAACATACACACAAATTTTACTCACTTTTGCTCACTCCTGGTTGCTCTACAGGGATACAGGTGGAAAAGTGAGCAAGCACTAACACTAACTTTAGCTAATATAACACTTTCTATTAGAGTATGCACCGTGTGTTTGTGGACAAAGTTTCAAAGTGTTTCAGAAAAGGCCAAGCATCCAGAGAAGTGAACTGAGCAAAGCATGAAAAAGTAAAAACCTCTGTGGTAGAATGCAAGAGAAGAGGCGGGGGGGGGGGGGGGGGGTGCTATTGGATTTTTATTGTGCTCCATGTCCAATTCCCAGCACATCTGAATCACAACCTCTGCCTGAAGATGAAACATTTCAGATTCAAACTTCATGAATTAATAAGATAAGATGGAGTATAACACAGAAACTGACTCACAACTCTGAAGAATCATGGCCACAAATTAAATGAACACACCTTATTTATTTTTCACAAAAAGTGAGAAGCACTGATATGATGAATCAGCAAGAATTTCATAAAATCTGTAGTTCACTTTAGTGTGTTGTAATGCAAAGAGGAGTGATGTTTAGATAATGCACCTATGATGAATGTATTCTGTACAACGCAGGTTTGACTATCATATAAGCAAGTCTTTCTATGGGGTGAGCTTACATACATCTGTTAACTATAACCGACCACAAGATCAAACATTGGGCTGACATTATGTAGGCAGAGGTTTGTAAGAATCTTGTCAGTAAGCAATTATAGGTAAATGGAAACAAGCAGTGTTACTCACTTGTGCCATGGAATTAAATGAAGCTGCATTTGAAACATCCATTCTCAGAGGAAGTTGCAGTGCAGGCAGAGGTAAAGCTCTTCTAAGCCCTCCAAGTTTCATGGGCTTTCATTATATTCACTAGGTCGCTCAGAGGCCACCAGCAGCTACTGGTAACTTGTAAGGTGGAATGTCATCTTGCACTTTACTCAATGCATGAGTTGATGTGAATTCATCAATGCATTTTAAATTTCTATATGACAGCTTTGACCAATCCATTTATTTCTATTGGCTCTCTTGCATGACATACGTTTTAGTGATGATTGGATCTTCAGAAGCTTAAAAAATGAATATATATGAATATATGAAGTTCAACGGGATTATGCAAACTGAATATTTTCCTCATTTGGAGTAGCAGAGAGTCATTCCCCTGCACTCTAGCAGCCCTACACCACTGCTTGAGTGGTCTTCTACCACACAAATACTGGTCTAACGATTTTATAGAGCTACATGACCATATAAGAGATGTCCATTATTTGTCTTGTAATGACTCATTAGTCATTCTGGTCCCTCTGGTTCCTGTACCTGTAGCTTTATTGGGTTTGGCATCTCAGAATAATCACTTCATCATGTAAGGTGCAGTTATCCAATCCCTAAAGGGAGTTAGAGGCTGAACATTTAGCCTGAGTCCGTTGTACATAAGAGATGTAGTGTTTAGTCTAGGTGGCAGTGCAGAGGCATTGCAGTGCTTTGGCTTGGCAGGGAATACCTATTAATCATTCTGACAAAGCTCCCCATCCAAATTTCAGAAAATGAAGCAGGTTGAAATCCGGGGTTGAAATTCCCCGGCTGTTATAGCTGTCTTTCATAGTGATGTTCCTGCTTCTCCCACGGCTGCTTTTGAGTGACAGCAAGCCATTATTTCAGCTACCCTCGTAGATTTTTTCCAGGTCCTAAATGAAACTGCCTGGGAACAGTTGGTAAACAAGCATTTGAAATCTCTAACTCTGACCTGTGCCTTCCTACACATATACCACAACTCTGTGGTCCGCAAACTGAGCTGCACACAAGATGTTTGGCCACTACAGGGAGTCTATTGTATGCAGCTTCAGTCTGTTCCCACACAGCGCCACTGCTGCTTCCACACAGCGCAGAGATTAAAGAGGAAGAGGAGAATGCCGCGGGGTATACAAGTGGCTCAGCACGAGCTTGTGTATGGCAGGGTATGGCTCAGGTACGGTGCTGTGATACACATCCTTTTGAGGTCAGTGTGAAATGAAGTGGCGCACTGCTCTGCTCACAAGACATGTTCATACACAAATGTCAGAAACGAGATGTGCCTGCTCCTGGCTTAAGACAGCATGTACAAGATTAAGAGATGGTGACAGTTCAGCGCTGGCATGAAGGAGTGTAATTATTGAAACATGAGGCTGAGAGTGGGACTGCGCATGTCATAATCACAATGAGGCCTTTATTGTTAGATGTTTAGGAGAAAGGTGTCCTGTTTCTTAACTCCACCACACAGGAATTTCATATATCACTTTTCCTTCAGACTGAAATCCCTTTGCAGCCCCGGAGACTGGGAGAAAGTTAACTTAACAACCCAAAGCCATGTCTGAAGTTAAGGGTGATGTGTTGTAAAACAAAATGTAGGAAGGTAACAAAATTGGAAACCACCTGGACTGATCAGTAATCCAAATGCTTGGGACAGATGTGGTCACTGTAACTGGTTTTGTGTTTACATACGTGTTCAAAAGTAATGTAGTTGTATTTAGAGGAAGTTTTCTTTCTTCTTTAAGTTGAAGGGATGTCACTATACAGGATTACATCATACATTCTTTGTGAATTCGTCAGAGAAATGCTTCCTAATATTTCATAGTTAACAGGCACAAGGTTATCTGGTTACCTATAAGCTCAAAAACGAAAGCTAAAATTTTAGTTAGTCTAATAATCAACCATTATGAATGAAGCAAGTTTTGATGCTCAGAGCTTCTATTGTGTTTGCTAATGCACAAAATGTGCATTGTGCTATTTTCTGTTGTAGTTAGCTTCATTTACAAGCTAACAAACACACAAGTTTTACATTAGCTAGCTTGAACATGCTGTTGGCTACCTAGCTAGCCAGCCAGTAGCCTAGTAAAACATAACACTTAGTGTTAATGCTACTGCTGTGTGCATTTAAATAAAGCACATGCTCAGTTGTATCATCACTCATACATCACAGGTTCAGTTTGTGTTTAGTGTGAAGCTGCAGGTTTTTAGCTGCCAGGTTGGCGCTAAATGCTGCTCTATTGCCCTCGATGGCTTCCCCCCTGTGCTTGGCTGTTATCATGAGGCACCAGCCTGGTGCTAGCTGGCCCAGATAGCTGGTCCTCTGGTTCTGCTGCCAGCAAGGCATCACAGTTACGTCAGGCATCTGCACTGTTCCTACAGAATAAATACTGCTGATATTCTCAGTGTTTGTTATGCTGGAACAGAAATTCTACCTGTTATACCTTTAAAATATCTTTCTTTACCTTTTGTTCAACATGCTGGAAGCGATTGCACCATAGCTACATGGTTCTAAGACTTTACTGTGGCTAAACCTGAGTTGCAGGACTGCTGTGGCCCTGTTTGAACTGATCTTTCATATTTATTCAGTTCCATTCATGTTTTGTTTAACTTGTCTGTCAGAAAGGAAAAATTCGGAGTGGTCCAGTATTACAAAGCTAGGTTACTTACTAAGCTAGGCACACATACGTGCCTGCCATGCATATTCATTTAGAAATGCCATCCAAATGTCAGAATCAGGCAGTTAATTCTCTAATGAAACAACATTTCATTCAGTAATCCACTCAGAGGTCATTAATGCTTATGAAAACATTCTTGAAGAAAAGCAGGGTTGTTCAATTCAGACAAAGTTTTTAATGGTGAACATAATCCCAACAATGATTGTTTAATGTCTGGATTATCTGCTTGCATGGCGGCGCTTCCTGGGAGACCTCCAGATTTGACCACACAGAGCGTTTAGGTGCCGATTAAGGAGATAAGGAGAGTATCATTTAAACATGATTGAATGACTTTTTTCTATTGCATTTGAGGCTTGTGGAAATCCCATTTAAGATGCATCAGTGCAGCAACATCTTTCGCTCTCGGCCACAATTAGATTGTCATGATGAACTCTTTCAATGTCCTCTGCTCTCACATTAAACCAGTTGCCATAGATGTGCTGTTTCCACAGCGCTTGCACCCTAAAGATATGTTGAATGATTAAGTATCGTATAAATTGCTGGTAAAGACTTTTTAAGTATTGCCTTTTGTGCTTATTTCCTTTTTAAATGAGCACCTGAGGCACTCAAGGCTTTGCAGCACTGAGATATTATCGTAGTATGATTTGTAATGGCTCTGTTGCTTATTACAGGAAGTCAGTGATGTTGTGCTCAGAATCTTTATCCGATCATTTCCTCAACGAAAGAGAGTCCATGAGAGGTGCTGGGGCATAAAAGCAGGTTTAAATCATTCATCAGTGTCCAGATTTCCACCGAGCCCATTACCACAGGGTAGAAAATACTATAACCTCAACTTACTGTCACTCTCCTTCGGGGCTTTTCATCACCTTCACTCCCTCTCACCCTCTCTCATGACCCTGCATTTACAAGCTTGTGTTCTGCAAGAATCTGAATGAGACCACGTCCTAAGCCACGTGCAGTGTGAATGGCCTATTTGTAGCTGTGGCATATAGATGTTTTTCTGAATATAAGGAGGACACTGTGGGAGTTGTGTGAAAACTCACAGACTGACTGTGAAGTTAGTTAAAAATGTTCACAATAATGGTGTTTTTGCTTCCTTTCAAGACTGCATAGTCCACATTATTGAATCATTTATGATCCTGGCAGACTATTTGTGTGCCAAAACCACTGGATCTCCCATGATGCAACCAGTAGCATCATTAATTTCACTGTCTTTCCTTTCTGTATACTCTCATCTTTCAAACTTTAGTCCCCTACTCCAGCTTTTTTAAATTTTATCATGTAAATGACTCAGATCATCAGGGCCACAGACTGACTGTTGCCCCAAATGATACATTGATGGACTGTGTGTTTAATGTGTTTATCATCATTTTTGCCCTTGCCCTGCAAGCTTTTGATGATTTGGGATTTTTCATCCAATGCTACTTGGAATGAAACTCTTCTTTTGTGGTGTTTCTGAAAAAGTCATCTCTTCCAGTTACTTGAATGCGCTTTGCTTTTCCTACTTTATTTTAATGGTTCTGTCACTCCTCTCATACTGGCCATCTGTGTAGGTCCTCACCCTAAAACCGTCAGTGTATAGTTGTCATATTCATGTAATATTCATTTCTGTGGACTCATTTGTGGTCTCCCGATGTTGTGCACATTTAGACTTTGACTGGAGCTACTTCTGGTTGTGGAGTCGCTTTGTGGACTACGTGCAGTGCGTGCTGGCCTTCACACTGGTGGCGGCCTACATCACCTACCTCCTCCTGGACTCTGCGCTGTTTGTGGAGACTCTGGGCTTCCTGGCCGTCTTCTCTGAGGCAATGCTGGGCACACCGCAGCTCTACTGCAATTATCAAAATAAATCCACTGAGGGCATGAGGTATGGATTTAATTCTGAATATTCCAATTTATTCTATTCATATTCACAAAGAATTACATCTAACCTGGCTTTTAGCCTGTGGAAGTCATAAAAGAAACAGATATTTGAGCCATGTGTGAGGGTTTGGAGAGTGATATAAATTTTGAGGTGTCATGGTACACACTGTGGGCAGTTAAACTCCAGGATGCTCTGTTTTACACTTGTATTCAAAAGTTGCAACGGTCACATCATCTGCTGAAACGTCACTGTGGAGACATCTTAGATTTCAAAAAGGTAGAAAATATCTGTGCTCAACTCTTCAGTCTTTTGTTTCACATCAGCTTAAAGCTGAGTGGCTATTGGTATGTGACTGTGTCTATCAAATTCTTAGTCTAGGTGCATCTTGATAAATTACAATAACATGGAAAAGTTCAAATAATGAAACTCCTATATTATATAGATAGATTACACACAGACTGAAATATTTCATGGCTTTATTTCTTTCAAGTGTAATGATTATAGCTTTCATTTAATGAAAACCCTAAATTCAGTATCTCAAAGAATTTGAATACAGTGAAAAGGTTCACTGTTGTAACCTAATGATGTCACACTCTAATCAGCTGATTAACTCCAAACACCAGCAGAGGTTTCCTGAGCCTTAAATGGTCTGGTTCAGTAGCTCCACTATCATGGAGAGGACTGCTGACCTCCACCATATTCTACTTTACTGAGATGCACCTGTATGTCTCAATTTTGAAAATCTCTTCAGCTTTAGCTCCACACTTTTAAAGCTGCTAAAACAGAGACTTTTAAAAATGCTGCTGGACTCTGGGGTTGCATTTTAGTCTGGATGGGGAAAAATGGAGGCCTCTGGAAATGATGACACAAACACTCCTGTTTGCTCCTTGACTGGTTCTCATTGGTTACAACTACCAGTGATGCAATGTGTTTGTCTTTGTCAGCAAATGCTGTGCAGTTAAATTCTGCATTTTATGACATGACGGCTGCCTTTGCTGGCATGTGATTTGTCTTGTTTTTTGGGGGGGTTGTGGATGGAGATCATTTCTGATACAGAGCTAAATTGCTCACCTTCATAGAGAAATAATTTCAATGTAGAAATGAGAATGTAGTGTAGACTCCTCAGACTCAGTCCCACAACATGAAACATCATTGAGTTTCACATACTCTCAGACTGTATGTGCATTCAGAAAGTCGTCAAACTATTGATTGCTAACACTGCTGAGCACTAATAAACATGCTGTACATTACTGAGTAAATACTGGCATGTACCCAATATCAACCAGTCAGTGTATTTGCCATCATGTTATGTTTTCTGATTAGGGATGAACACAGATTTTACCACATTTCTCTTTTATCGACCTTTTGTCACAGTCTGGTCACAATCTCAAAAAAGTTTCTTCGCAACTTAATCCTTGATGCACATGTGGTGGACAGTGTGTGTGGGGTTCTGTTATGTCTCCAAGCATGCAGAGAAGTTATCTACTGGCCCTGTTTTTCTCAAATATTTGAGCCATGAATAGAATTTACCAAGAGTCTTTCAGATGGAAATCAAAGCAAAGCTTGTTGTATCCCTGATTAATGATAACGTCTCTGTCCTGATGAGTGCTGTTTTATTTATGAGTGCCACTTCCATCACAAGCAGCTCTGAGGGTGTGTTGCCGTGGCACACACCTGTGAGTAATGTCACCAGATTGTATTGTCTCAAACGTGATCATTGACACTGACATGTGCTTATTAACTATTATTAAGGCACCTGTTGAGCAGGAAGTAAGGACGGGGCTCCAGACATCTATTTATTATGCTAACATGACAATTGGCCCACTGAAGTTTTTCTGGGAATCAATATGGTAATGAGGTTTCTGTCTGGCTGTATCTGTTGCTAATGTATCATTTTGGCTCATTAATGTTGATTTGCATCAAGTCACAGGCTGTAATTAGAGGCTTTGAAGTGAAATTGATTTTTGAAAGCATACACAGTTTCAAAATCAATGCTGGTACTTTTCCAAGCTGTGGCCAGTAAAATAAACTGCTTTAATAGTATAAAACATTTTAGTTGAATAGCACTGAGGCCACATTAACAATAGGGCTTTGAAGCATCTGGCAATACCACAGGCTGGCATACTGACATCCTGAAGAGGACACAGGCATTAATATCTGCCTCAGTCAGTACTGGAACAGTGTGATAAACATTATGAAATAAAATTTGTCAAATAAAAACAGTTGATCATGAAAAAAAAATGTTGTTTCATAATAATTCATAGTCACTGCAACATTCAACAACACTATTTTTATTGCTACATGAACAGAGGAATTTGCCTCAGAGGCTAAAATACAATTCAAAACCACTGTTACTATGTGATTTATTGATAAATTGATGATACAACGCTTCAAAATGAATCAGTACAGTTTCACATAGTAAAACACTGTGATACTGAAGTGTACTGATGTTATCTTACAGCCCTAATAAACAGATGTGGCAGCACATTAATGTGATTGCAAACAGATTCAACAGGAAAGTTAAATGTGAAAGTTGTTGTTAAGTAACTGAAGAGATTAAACTGATGATGTAGTGATTCAATTTTGATTAAATATTGTCCACTGACCACACAGGCCTGATAAAAAGCTTTCTTGCAGTGCGTGTCCCGCCTCACAGCAGTGCATACCCCCCCCCTCTGCTGGTTGGCTTTCTGGAGCAGACAGATAACAGAGCTCCAGCAGGGCTGCCTGTCCACTTAAATGCCCATGACAGCTCCCACGCTGGGCCTTTCCATACCCTCTCGGTCCCAAGCCTTATTTATTTTTGATTTTTTTTTGTTTTGTTTTTTTCGCTGCCTCCTACCCACCCACCACATTGTTTACCACTCACATTGTCCATGAAGCTGTCTGCTGCGCTCGTGGAAGGGATTTGCCTCTTTACCTCGTTCACGCTGGCTGCCGCGGATGGATTTTTCATCATATGGTTGCTGAGGCCTCTAGGAAAAGTAGTTTCACTTTTATTTTGAAGGCCCAACACCAAAAGCTAATGATAGCCATTGATGTTTCAGAAATAGCCCAACAATTTTCTCAAACCCAGTAGCAGCAGCAGGAAGTATTACATCATGGGTGGTGTATGGAATCACCCTGGTGAGGGGTTAGTGAATTGTGAGATGTTAGGAGTCACTTCACAGGGTATAATAATTCAGGCATTACTTCAGAATGGTAAACTTTATATGTAGTGGATTATACTGGAAGTATCTGGTGTTTGATGTTAGTAAAAGGTATGGCCCATCAGTTGGGAAATTAAAGGCACGTTGTAACTTTTTCTCACAAACAGTGTTTTTATATGTTGGTCATTGCCAAAAAGCTATATAGTATTTCACAGTTGCTTTGGCTCAGTTTTCACAACAAAGTCTCAGTGTGCCATCCTGTTATGAAAAGAGACAAAACTAATGTGTGACTCTGTTGTAAAAGATGGTGGGTTCATTTGGCGACAGCCGTGGTTTCTGTGGTAACAGTAAGTGCAGTTTAATGCGACAGCAAACACTCCTTTAGCAGCCACTTTTGCAGAAATACAATAGAAGAAGTCTGTTTTGTTTATAGTGGAGCCAAACAAACACAAAGGGTCAGTCGTTGTCCACTTTTCATTAGCAGCGACTTAATACATCTCTGATACAGGCCGCCAAGAGAGCCAACAGTAAATACTGAGGTTGATGTCAATGAGATAATGTTTATGCATCATTTGCTTTGAATCCCACTTAGGCAACCTGTATGGTGGACTCACACAACAATAACAACTACTGTACTGAGAGGGAATAACAGAATGTATATTGGTTAATAATTGCAACAGAAAATGAAATGAATGATGTCAGAAACTGGATTAGAAAATGTAAGGATTCATATTTTTAGTACAATCTGTAAACAGGTTTAAACACAAGAGACTGTCTTGTAGTGAAAAACACTTGATCATGTGGCCAGTTCTCAGAATACAGCCTCACATCCGCTCGTTATAAAAGAGCACCCAGTCGGTCTATGTAACATGTGCTTGCAGGCTGAGATTAACAAAATCACCTTGGTGACGAGCACTGCAGTGTAATTGCTAATGATGTCATCATCACTTGTATTTATTTCAAATGTCGGCACATCGATAAGAAAAAAGAGCAAAAAAAAGAAAGAAAGAAATGTAATTCCTTTTGAGAACTGTCAAAACACTGCAATATACTGGATCTATTACAGTGGTGTGAAATAGTGGTTTAATGTTATGTGCTTTCCAGCTTTACTGTATTACAGTGTTAGATGGTCAAACCCCCACGTTATTACAAATATCAAAGGTTTTGGTGCCCAGCTACAGTGAAGTACAGTGAACACCGTCATTGTCCTTATATTAATGTAGGATTTACTGTGCTGTAAAGTCTGAGGTATTATAATACCGGGCCGGTATGAAACATGAAGCTTCATGTCATGTCAGTCCTGTTTGTCAGCTCTTTTGTCATATTCCTCCATCAGCCAGGGCAGATCATGTGACGACTGCCAGAGCCTCCATAGACGGCAGACAACATTGTCATTTCCAGCTCTGCCGATTGTTTGTGTCCTCCCTCTGTGCACAACCTGTTGAGTGTGGCAAGCTGTTGCTAGGTTACTTTACCTCTGCACTTCATTCAAAGTGTGTATGTGTGTGTGTGTGTGTGTTGCACACATATAGGAAGCCAAATCCTGTAAAGTGAGGCTGTATTGCTTTGAGAGTGCATTTTTTGGGGTTCGAGCTTGTGTGCAGGGTTATGATCAGGTGGCTTTTTTGGCTGAGGCTATTTTTAGCTACGGAGATGTGAGAGATAAGGATGAGGGAATAAATGAATGTGTGCAAGTGTGAATGGCGCACATGTTCGTTTTGCACAGACACAAACAGACGGACGGGAGATTTAAATCAGAGTGCCCTTTCCTGTAAGTGCCTGGAACAACAACAAAAAATGTAATGTAACAGATCTCATGCAGCACATCAGTGTGGAAAAACACCACGCTGACTTCCTTCTAATTAATATCCCAGCCTCTGTGCCACCGCTCACACTAGAGCAACATTTGAAGTGCTAGACTCCTTCCCAGTGCTTGCATATATTCAGGCTCTCAGTAGGAAGCTTCAGCACCTTATCCACCCGGGGGACGGAGTCAGAGCAGGACGAGCGTGCGTTGCCAGTACAGTGAATCATATTTGGAGGTCCTCTGTTTGTATACACACCAGAACTGCAGTGTGACACTCTGTCTGCAGGCAGCAGCAAAACAGTTTTTAATACTGAATTATGGAGGGAGTTCAGAGAGAGGTGATGAGTCTTGTTTTTGTCCCATGAGGATGATGTTGACAGAATTTGGCATTCATCTGATGTTCATTCACCCTCTTCTGTTAACAACCAGTATTGTAGAAGGTGAGATTTATTTTCCCTCAGTCTCTGTTAATGACTCTTACTCGCTGAGTTTTGACCCCTCCGCTGATCTTTTGAGCTCTCAGTGATAAGTTTACTTTTACCTTGCTGTTTTAGTTTCATTGTATCATTGCTGAATCATCACTGCTGTCATTGTGGTTGTGTCTGTGTGTGTGTGGACTGCAGACGTACTCAGTAACAGTGAAAGGGATGATATCCGCCGCCTGGAGTCAGATAAGCAGCTTGATGGCTTTGTATCCAGACCCGCTGCCCAGGCAAAGCATATTTCCACCATAATTTCCCCACACACACCACTGGTAGACGTCCCAGCCATGCACTCACCTTAATGTGTCTGCTCGGTCTCTTGTCTACAGTTCCAATCAATCCCACTCAAAACTGCACTGGCCCGGCAGCAATGGAAGTGTAGACTTCTTTTTCTCTTCTTTTTTTCCTGGTAATCCAGTCACTGCTGTCTCTCCCACCTGCCGAAACACAGCTCCACACAACACTGCAGCATGTGGAGAGACTGTTCACTGTCTGGGTTAGAGTTTGACAGAAGAATTTGTGCCTCCACCTCCATCATTGTCAGTTATCTGCACTGTTAAACAATGATATATGAAGTTAAATATGACACACTGGAACAATAATACTCTCATCAGTATGTTAATATCACTGCTGTTGTCAGTCATTTCTGGAGTTCACATGTTCTCCTCATGCTTCCTCCAACAATCCAAAAATGTGCAAGTTAAAACACTCTTTCACTTCTAGTGAAGTTCATTTTCTCTGATTTTATTCAGTTTTGAAACTTGTAGCGTTTCCCCCTTGGTTTGCCTTCACACAGAGAAACATTTAAATGGACCAAAATGCATCACTGCAAACCACATGAGAACGTTCACTCTGCTGATTGGAGTGTCTGATTGGAGCAGCAAAGTAAAGACTGACTCTGAAGTGTGTGAATGTGTGTTGTTTGTCTCTTTATATCAGTGATAGACTGGAGACCTGTCCTGGCTGTACCCCGCCTCTTGACTTTGTTGTGACTGGCTCCAGCAGCTGTGTGGTTTAGCTAATGGATGGGAATGGATGGGCTGATTTAAAGGCTCAGGAGAGCTCCTAGAGGACATGAAGCCTGTTTCCCAGACACCCAGCCTTGTCCTAACCTCACCCACTGATCTCTGCCTTCTTCTGAGCCTCAAAATCTAATGTTTACCTTTGTATCTCAAGCGTTCACCCGTGGGCCTTGCCCTCTAGCACTCTGCACTCTTTTGTAGTCGGCAAGCCAACCCAACCAGCTCACATAAAGTCAGTGAAACGCTGCTCTTTTCACAGCTCCTTGAGGAATAGAGGTGAAAGTGACAGGATAAGATAATAAGGACAACAGTCTCAATCACTTATCAAACTATTAATAAGAATAGTGAGATATTGTTAATAAAATGCATTAGGAGCAGGCTTGTTTACTTATCTTAATTTGGCGTGATTTGCTTCAGACAGTAATGTAATTTTTTGAACTAGTTGAAATTCAATTTGGGACAAAGAGAAACTGTCTGAGCCAAAGCAACTGAAAAAATATGTGAAGACAGATACTGCATGAGGGACGCGTGTGTGTGATGTGAGGGGTATGAGAGAGAGCGCTGAAGGTTTTGTGTTAATAGTTTTCAGGCCGCTGCTATTATTAGCTGGTCCTGAGCCTTCAGAGGCTGAGGTACATACCGATACTGACCAGCCTGCCATAAAACAAATAAAATACAACAACACAGACAGAAAACACACACATGCACGCGCACAGACAAACACAAAACAGGGAGATGGGACATCCAGACAGCCAATTCGCAGCCTTATAAGGCTGGTGGTGCTGAGCTGCATCCCAGTATGCTAGATAAGAGTGCCAGAGCCTTATTTAGCCTACAGGCTGCTGTCACACACACGCAGCCACGTGCTGGCATGGATGTGCATTGACTACTGATGGTACTGGGCCGTCACCACTTTGGCTGGGTGCATGGCTCCTCTGTGTGTAGCAGGACAGTGGAAGAGAGCAGCTTCAGCCCCCTGAAGCAGACCTCCACAGCTGGAGAACCTTCCAGACCATCTGTCGCTCCAGCTGCTCCAGCTGCCATCTGCTCTTATCACTCAGGTTTCTTTCTCTTGCAGTAGATGATAATGAATCCATTTGTTCCTGTTCTTTTGGGGCAAAAACCCTGTGGAGATTTAAGGACGAGAGCGAAGTCCTGTTCTGTGAGGGAACGTCGCTGCTTTGAGAATACCATGTGTTTTTCTCAACAAAGTAAATTAAACCTAATTTTGCAGCAAAAGCAGTCGATTAAGTCCACAAAGACCTGCAAAATGAATTGAAATGAAGTGGCACAGAGTTTCAGAAAACAATTCAAGCACAAGAAAATAGAACCTAAGTAGGTTCCTTTTTGAGGAAAAACTCAAAGCAAGTACAACAGAAGTGCTTCATCTACAAATAATGAATGGTCTCACAGCCCACACCATTTATATTTGAAGAAAATGGGTTTCAAACCTCAGATGGTGGGCTGCACATATTTGATGCACAGGTTTCTGTCAGTACTGTGTCAAGTGGAGCTAGAATATCAGGTTTACTGTCCAAAATCCAGTTCTCCACTTAAATGTCTTGCTACAGAACAGGTGCACATTTCTCAAGTCTGTCTTAAAGCAATACTCACACTCCCATATGTACATTAAAGAGTCCTGGAATAGGTTCTTCTGCCCACAGTGGAGGCTCAGGGATTCCTTCTTTAAAAAATGCCAGTGTAGGTGATGGTGGTCAGATCCACAGCTCTGTGTAGCACACTGTAGCTGGTGTTGTTCAAACTCAATATTCTTCATAGCTGCACCATTACATCAATGGGTGCACATTGTATATTACACGCTAACTCAATTTGATACATCTCACATCAAATGACTTTTCAAACAATTTCAATTCCACAGACTTCTTATGTCAGAATAAAGTCAGGTGTGGTGTGCTCCCATCCTCTCAGTTGATCAGGATTTTTTTTTTTTTTTTTTTTGTACATCTTGATGTTCAGATGTTGACACTTAATGACTGTCACTTTCTCTAGCACTAAAGAGGAAAAGGCAGAGTGAGCTGATGATGAACATGGAGAAGACAAGACTGTAAGCAGTTTAGTGTAAAACCCAATACTGAGTTTGGGAGGCAAAGGCAAAGACATGGTCCTATGGGGACAGGTCGTGACAGTGCTGACTTAGTACATTTATATAAAAACTATAATGATAATAAAAAAGCCTGGAAGAACGTTTTTCCACCTGTTGCATGATTGGAAATAATCTCTCAGTGACCCTTTGAGATCTTCTGTCATAAAAGAATCTCACAATATGAGAATTTAAGTTCTGTGATTTATGACACATTGTCTTTAGATGAGATAACGTGTCAGAGTTTAGTCTTTCTGAAGTCTTTTCAAAGCCCTCTACTTATGATAAGCATAAGAACACTCTGGGGTTGGCATTAGAATCTATAATCAAAGCTTGACTTCATACTGACTGACCCAACCAGTGGATAAAAAGGAGTTTGAACAGTTTAAAAACTTTGTCGGCTTTGAATTTTGTGAACAGATAACTTTTATTCTTCTTGCACAGTTTCCCTCTCACCTCACTAATCTCAACCCTGGTAACCCCCCCCCCTTAAATAGGTGCATGATGGCTCAGTGGTGGACTCCCTCTAACCCTCCACCAGGTGACTGCAGCTGCATCAGAGTAGTTTAGAAGCAAAGCAGAATCCCATCTGAATCCTCACTGAACTGCGTACCAGCTGGAGCTGGGTGATAAGCTAAAGAAAATGAATAGCTGCAGACTTCACCAAGTGTGTTTAGGAAGTAATAACTCCTTATTAAATGAAATATTAATACACCGGATTTTAGGATTTAGCTCAGTAGCTTTTAAGCCTGAAAGGCTGAGCTTCTGTGTCACTAGGTCACATTAGTTATAGCTGTAAAACCAGCATAGTTAATAATAGTGTACAAAGAAAGAAGTGCATGTATAGCTCATACATGCTCAGTTGAGCTTCTACCTTGGCTTATATTTATCTTAGCTGAAAAAGCCTTTTGATATGTGTCCCTGTGCACTAACCTTCAGTCTGCCTTTTTGTATTCAAAGCAATGATACAAAGCCCGTGCTTCTATAGAATACATCAGAGCCCATTGTCCAGCCTAGCTCCACTTCTCCACCACTGTCATTTGTACCCAGAGCACAATGAGCCTCCTCTCTCCCTCCTCCTATATGTCTCAGAGAAAGTGACAAATAAGTAGCCAGACATGTTCATGCCCTGTTGCCTGGTCCTTCCAGAGACACCTCTTATTAGGGAACCAGCGGAGGAATTGATCAAACACGAATCCTGCCTCTCTCATCATTACCTGCAGGTACACATCGTCATAACTCTAAGACAGCAGCCACAGAGGGGCGACGATGAGGAGGAGGAGGGAGGGTCTCTTTCCACAGAGCTAACAAGCTCCTTACTGAGAGAGGAGTGAGTGGATGGCAGGCAGGGGGGAGGCAAACAAAAACACATAGGTATAGAGAGACAGGGAGATGGTGGAAGGAGATGGTAGGAAGATGAATTGATGAGGAGAGGAGAGGCATTGCGGAAAGTGCGCTTATGAAAAAAAAAAGTGGGAGCCAGAAGGGACATTCAGAGAGGCTGCAGGGAAAGAGCTGGCAAAAGAGTAAGAGGTGAAAAAAGAGAAACCAGCAAGTTGGCCTTACAAATGAAAAGGTGACGCTGGTGGAGGCATGAATAATGCAGGAGGAGATTGGGCTGAAAGGCTTTGCCCCCGAAGAGGCTAAAAAACAGACAGTTGGAGATACAGTACAAACCCGGTGGAGTGGGAGGGGGCTGTAGATTACCTCTCATCCATTCTTTACATGTGTTAAGAGGCTTATAGAAAGGCAGTGAATCTGCTAACACAAAGACTCATCCTGCCTCATTGTGGAACCACCACGTTGCACCTGCAGGAAGCAAAGCTTTGTTTTCAGACATATTTATTTGAGTCTGTTCCATCCGAGGATGCGCGGTGGGTCGGCTCACGTGACAAAATTCAGTTATAAATTTACAAATAATACTTGACCCTGCCATGGATTAATGTTTACAACCCTTTTATGAGATTACAGCTCTGACTGATGACTGCAGCAGCGCAATATTAGATTAAATACAGACAAAATATGTGAACAACACATACCAATCAAATGCCAAGCACACAACTGTTGAGAATACAGAGTCTTACATTTAAAGTCGTTGCTACCAAAAAGCCCTCAGGGGATTTCCTTTTTGATTTTGTATAAATTTTCTGTTTTTTAAGATCAGTTTTATCAATTTAAAATAAAATCTGCACCACAGTGAAATGTGTTGAAAGGGATCTGAACACGTTCTGAAACCACTGTAGAGTTACATTTTATATTTTTTAAACAAGTTTTTCATTGGTAAATCAATGGCCCCAACAGTGTCCAGAAGGATGCTGTAACTACTTAATGTTCATGTTTCACAGATGGCAAAATTTACATCAACCACAAATTAACAGAACATTTTGTGAAAACAGAAGCTGAAAACCTGAATAATGATCTAAATCACCTCATTGAAAACAAATTGTCAGAAGCAGTCAACAACGGTGTACAATTGGTGGTTGTCATAGTAACGCAACATTTATTCCAGCTCTCAAGTTTTATTACCTTGACCAACCAGCTCTGAGGGGAGACGGTGTCTGGTATTGCTTTGGATGCAAAAATCCCAGAAACAAATATCTCAAAACCTGAACAAGTAAAAGCAAAGTGATGTTCGACCCTTTGAATCCAGAGAGGCAGCAGCACAATAAATGTCCTGCAAAGCTTAATCAAATGGTTCAGTTTAATTCATTTTCATGTGTTTAGTGCTAATATAACCATGATATAATATAACTTTCTCAGCATGTGGTCAAGTCGTGATCATATCATAGAGAGAAACCAAACAGTTCCCACAGTGACTAAGCACTTGGCGACAGCGGAGAGGAACAACTTCCCGTCAGGAAAGTGCTGACCAATCAAACCGACACGCCTGTGTGAAATGATTTCAAATATCTCAGCATGTGTTGGTTTTGTTGTGGCCAGGTTGCTTTAAGAAGCGCATCTGAGGAGTCCTGCGTCGTGTGTGTGTCCGTGCACACACGGGTACATTGTAGACACAGTGCTGGCTCAGTCCCTTCTTTGTCAGCATTGCCTACATATCTCTGTCTCAAGCAAAAACCACAAGTGAGTTTTGCAAAAGTTGATGTGTTGATGCTGTGAAAGCTGTCACAGAGTGGCCATAATCACCTGCACTCTCAGCAGAATTTTAGAGGACTTGATTGGGTATGTTCCCGTATTTCCTGTTCAGCAGTACACTGTCTATTTTTGTGGAGTGTGACATGTATACAAAGTTGTGTGTGTTGACCCCGGGGCTTGGTGCTTTTCCTATGTTTCTCCTTCTCTTGTTAGTCTTCCCTTTCCATCTCATTAGTTGAGTTCACAGTGTTTCTTTGTGCCAGTGAGAGGACAGAGATTACGCTTAAAGGAACTGTGCCTTCACAAATCACACGGGCACTTTTCTCCAGTCGCTTCTAAAACAATAACTCTTTTATGTTACTGTACAACACATAGCCTGGATTGTCTCATGAGCCATCCTATAAACAGCCAGCTCAGTGCGTGCCAGAAACGCTCATGAGTTGTATACTGTAGTTAGAAATGTGCCACAGGATGTGGAGTTGATGAGAAGCCTGCACCCTGAGAAGATTCATTATTTCAATTTGCCACGGTTGTTATTGTGGCAGATTTGCTATTCCTCTAAATTGATATTGTGTTTCTCTGACCCCTTTTTCTACTGTGATGAACAACCACTGCTGGTGATCATATATATGTGTGTGTGTGTGTGTGTGTGTGTAATAAAACCTGGTGGAAAAGTTTCCAAGATGCAGGTCAGGCAGGGTTTGTAAAGAGATGCTAATACCAAGGGAAATGTCCTTAAAAATTGAATAAGTAATAATGAAATTCTGTCTTTTAGAATATGTGATATAATTCAGTAGAACTTAACGCTTGACTATAAAATTATATTCCCCCAGTCTTATTTAATGTTGAGTTTAATCAGTATCACTGGAATTGTAGAAATTTTCAAAATGCCCCTTTTTAATTGTAAAAGCAGTTCAGGTGCTTTTTAGCCAGAGCAACAATAATGTAATGCTGAACAGTATATGACATGCTATCTACTTAGCCAGCTACCAGCCACAGCAAGGCTTTTGAGGAGTCAGTGTTCACAGCAGTATTTTGTTTTCATTCTTCACATGTCCTTTAGAGAAAGGAATGAACAGCATGTCTCTGTGTGCACTCAGGCTAAGAGGAGCTAACGCTGCTAACATTAGCTCTGAACTGTGAGGCTGAGAAACAACCCATGATCACATCTCTGCCCAGCTAAATTGATGTAGGCATGTGCATCCTTGTTAAGCTAAATAAAAGTCTCGTTGTTGTTTTGATCTCTTAATTAATTTGCTGGATTCATAAGAACTTTGACTTGTTAACAGGATGCCACTAATGGGTGGCACTTGTTCAGCTTGTTTCATTCAGAGAACCATGTGAAATGTAGTGGACTAAATAGAGAGGGGGCAGTGACTGTTAGCAATACCACTGTAATGAACTGACACATGTATAAAATTGTCATTGTCACAATGGCCATAACAGAATAAAGATGTGACTTTTTTTTTCATAAACAATAACATTATAAAAATGAACCCACTGTTATGAAAGTGTTAATGATGAAATGTTATTTTGAGTTCTGTTTTAGTGTTGAGTTTAATCAGTTTACTCATCATCTCTTTTTTTCACTCTTTTCTTCCAGTATCAAGATGGTCCTGATGTGGACCAGTGGTGACACCTTTAAAACGGGCTACTTCCTGCTCACCCAGGCTCCTGTGCAGTTCTGGACCTGCGGCCTGCTGCAGGTGATCGTGGATGTGGCCATCCTGTTCCAGGTTTACTACTACAGTCGTTACCCGCAGAAACCTGTCTCACACACCGTCTCCCACACCACCAGTGCCAAAGCCCTGTGAGATCCCCCTGCTAACTCTCTTGAGGGCGCTCAAAAGGAGCAGTGACGTAGCCCTTTTTTCAAGGAGCTGTGGACATGTGTAAACATACATGAGTACCAAAGCAACTTGAGACGATGCAGGCTGCTCACTGTCACCTCTAAGTATACATAAAGAAACATACAGACCCATAAATAAGGCATGAACATACACAGACACTTGGTGACGGTGGTGTCTGCAGCGATACCTGAAGGACACTTGTTACACACAAGCTCAAGCTTTTTGTTTTATTTATTACCCCCCGACCTTATTCCCAGTGCAACAGTATGCTTGTGTCATGGAATGCAGACTTGACGAAGAATTATATCCTCGAATCAGCCTGTGCATGTGGAGAATATTATGCACATGTGTGAATATACAGCATAGCATATAAACTGCAGATGTATGCACTGAAATCTGTGCTGAAGAAAACGTGGACCAGTTTCCTTCGTCCACACACATCGATGATTGTTGCATGGAACCTCTGCCTTAA
The DNA here is from genome assembly GCA_021432705.1 of Caranx ignobilis. Taxonomy (NCBI): domain Eukaryota; kingdom Metazoa; phylum Chordata; class Actinopteri; order Carangiformes; family Carangidae; genus Caranx; species Caranx ignobilis. The sequence goes on from MU269991.1 coordinate 12,943,014, forward strand.
AACACACACATTCAGAGATGTTTTGCTGCAGTACCAGCAATATAAATGTATGAATCAATCAAAAAAAAAAGTCTTGATATAACAACAGTACTGAATGTACAAAACGGCATTTGTTATTTTGTTATTTTCCCCAACAAAGTGGAGAAATGCTGGTCAGTCTACCACTTGTTGGACAGATGGTCACCACATGCTGGGACACACAGGCACTAAGAAAACTGTAAGGAACAAGGAGCAATCAAATTTTACCAATAGAATTTAATCCCTGTGGTTTGATGGTGCAGTGTATTGGCTTCCCCAAAGCTATTTTTCCTAAACAGCAGTGGTCGTCACATAGATGCCAGTATCCCTGGAAGTTGAAGTCATAGAAAACATCATGTAACATTCTCATCATCATGACCAGTGTTTGACCTGCATGGGTTTTCAAAAAGCAAATGCCAGCATTTTTGTACTGAAGCTGTTGATGACATTTTGTAGATTATTTCCATCATGTTCACGCCACAAGTTCTAAAATAAAAAACACCCAGGAATCTGTTGAGCTCCAGGATCCAATCATCATTAAAGTACATTCAGACTGAACACAAAGTGAACTTAAGACAAAGCACAGTTGCGTGTACACAGTAAGTGAAGCTCGTGAACGCCAGCATGAGGATGCTGGTTTTGTAATGAGTTTGAGTCATTTAAGCCAATCTTCAGCCAAACCGTGCTTTTTGCTGTGGTAGTGGGTAACAAAGCTGGAGCTCCTGCTGAGATCAGAGTGTGAGCTGTCACATAAACACAACACGGAGGCGCTCCACAAATACACACTCTGGCTGTGTAGGCTTCTAGCTAGCTACAGCTAATGTCTGTTTTATAGTGTCTGCTTGGGGGTGAATAAAGAGGAAGCGCAAAAACACTTGAGTGGTCAAATCACTGCAGGTGAAGATGAGCCTCTCATTCAGTGTGAACACGCCTTCACACTGGAAGGAGCCGCCATTACCTGTAAATCCAAGGTTAAAAGATAACTAGGGTTTATTATAGCTTGGGTCTTATGCTGCATTTATGTAATGTTGACAGTGGGAAAAGCAGAGTCATCCAATTCGTTATCCACTTTTGTTGTGTTGTATAAGTGTAGCAGTTAATTAACACAAGACTCTGATGCAAACACACTGTGTATCTACTGAATCTAATGTGAGCGGAGTTGGGTTTAATTCAGAAGTAACAGCCAGTGCTTTGTGGCCAGTTTTTTTTACCACGTCTGTAGTTTCTTTTCACCAACTGATGGAATTCAGAGCTGTCCAACATTTCTAACTGAACAATATGAGGGAGAAGTAACAATATTTTGCCATCAGTAGTGATAACATTATCATTAATGGCGGAGATAGAGGAACACCGGGACAAAAGACGTCCTGCAGTCTTGGCAATTATTTTGGAGATTCCAATAAAAATGATAATATAAGACCCAAGTTGTAAAGAGGAATTATGTTCAAGAGAGGTTTCGTTTTACAGCCTGTTACTTCTGATTATGGCCATATCTTCACCACCCTCATATTGCCAGTGGGTAACACTGACGAGCCAGTTCATTATTCATATTGCAAATCCAATATCCCCTGATGTCCATGCTCATGACTCCACTTCTCTGTGCACTTCTTTCGGGCAGGTTGAACTCACCATCATTTTGTCATAAGAAATTAATTTCCTCTTCAGAAGGAGAAGACGCCACATGTCTTAGCCACAGTCCAAACTTTTCTTTCTTTTCCTATTGATGTTGCTTTGTAATGTTTCTCTGGGGAGAGAAGCAGAAATGCCAAACCAGGAGGTGTATGACTGTCAGCCCTTCAGTGAACTGTGTACCAGAGCAGACCTGATTCTGTCCTCCTCCTCTAAGCCTCAAGAAATAGAAACTTCCCTCCTGTTCCACTGGGACGTGGCAGAAGTTTGCTATGAATATTTCTTTCTCTTCTCTTTAATATGAAAAAAGACCAGGTGGACGACTCCTCGCTATCTCAGTAGTGGAAGTGCACTTTTTGTGTTTAGCCACCCTATTTATTTTGTTACCATTTTTTTTTATAATCTCAAATGGAAGTGTGAGTTGAGGTGTGCCTGTTGTTTATTCAGACTGTGGTGAGGGTGACTGTTTTGCATGGGTAATGTGAGATAATGTTCGCGATAGGATCAAAATGACCTCAGAGTTCCACCTTTTTTCACTGTACCTGATTTTTACCTTGTTTTTGTTTGTTTTGTATCTGTGATACCCACACATAGTTTGTTGATGTACCAAAAATATCATTACAAGGACATTTTTTATGCTATTTTTACTATGTTATATGTGTTTGTTTGTGTTTTTTGTTTTTCTATTACATTGCGAGCAGCCCAGCTCAGCAAGTTACAACATCTATCAACACCTGAGACTGTTCAAACACAAAAGTATTGTTGAGAATCTTTGCATTGTCACCCAATAAAGAGGACAGGAACAGACTTGTGCGTCTTGTTTTGTATGATGTGTGTCAGTTGTGCAGACATCCACCGCTGCTCCTGTCAGCCGTGCAGCTCTGGCAGACGTCAGCTGTCAAAGGAAGCATAAGCCCACCAGCCATGGTCCTTCTTTGGGCTTTGGGTATATGCCATTTAAAGCAATAATAAGCACATAAATTGTAATGTGCTGGGCTTTCATATCAAGCACTCTGCACTGATACACAGAGGAGACACAACACAAATAATAGATGTACCAGCCAAAAAGGGTAAAAGGATGAATATGAAAAGACATTTTCTAAAAGCAGATCCAGATTCATAATGTTCCCTTCTATTTCTTTCAACGTGCCACCTTCATGTCTGTCTCTTATAAATTAGGCTTGCATAACATTTCTGCATTGGTTTCTCTTATTTGTTTATGTAAGTTCTTTTGCTGTCATGATCAGCTAAATAAAGTCTTGAGATAATGAGACAATCTTTACGAAACAAAAGCTATGAATGTCTTATATACAGTGTAATACAGATATATATGTACAAACAGAACCGCATGGACTCTCATTGACAGAAATGTGGCAAAAGTATGTGTTTCATTTGGACTCAGGTATCAGGGAGATAAAATTGTGCACAGTTCCTCAGAAGTTTGAGTGGGTGTGAGAAAGCTTCCTGCATGATAAATACTGTAAAATGTCTGGTACAGACTTCTGAATATCCTGCAGGGGCCTAGGCTGAGCATGTATTAGTGCAGTCACCTCAAAATGCATCAAACCTGATGTGATGATAGAACTGTTACTGATACACCTCTCTAAGGTAAAATATACTTTGAAGAGCGTTATATATTTAACTCAGTGTATCCAACGCTGGAGAGCTGCTCAAATGTTTGAGCTTGGAGACCTAAAGTGGGTATGTGATACCAGAATTATCACCTGAATTTGCAGTTTAACTTTATGGGGCTTTTAACTGTCCTTTTTAATGACTAAATGACTCCTAAATGTTTTGTTTCTCTCTTTCAAAGGGTAAATTTTCAGCACTAAAATAAGGTAAAATAGAGATAGACACCGATAGCTGATACAGAGCTGAACATATTGGAGCATTTAGCTAACAACTTAAAATGAATTGATAGAGACTGAAAACTACAGTGGCTCAAAAACAACATAAAAAAACACATGTAAATACATAAGCATGCCACAAGTTAAAACATCAACAGCTTGACTACACATACACTTCAAATTCACACAGCACAACAGACATGTTTCCATGGGTTGGGATGAACCTGGATGGGACTTGTTCAATACCAAATTCTGACTTTCAAGTTAAAAGCATTGAATAAAGTGCATTCATCACTGTTTTCCAGTTGTTGTTGTCTTAATCCCAATAATTAGAGTGAGAAAGACAAGAGAGTCAAGATTAAACAGAGAAAATGATATGGGGCCAAGGGCCACACATAGGCCTCTGTAAGGATTATGCATTCAGTGTGACACATTTGGGTCTTGCATGTGTTTTCTATGAGAGGCAGTTTGAGAGTTCAATTTAGTTACGTAGTTCAATTCACTCTCACATATACATCAATGCACTCTCATGTACATAGCATATGTCAGAGAAATTAATTGTGCAGGTGAATGCAAATAATCATGTGCATGTAACATGATAGTGACTGTATGACAATGATATGGGATGTGTGAGAACTGTTGTATGTGAGAGAGTTTAACTGAAACTGAAGGGAACTTGATTGAACAGGAAGCAGTGCTACATTCTGAGTTTCTGATTCTGGTTATCTTTTTAATTCTATGCATGTGAAAGTGTACATATACTACACAGTTGCCCATAACATTGAAACAAAATATATATATTTTTTGTTTTACCTCTTCTCATAAAATGAGTGTGACAATGTGATTTATTCTAGGTAGATAAAGTGTATATCCATCTGAAAAGTCTGTTGAACAATCTCTAACATATCACTGTGAAAATTAAACCATAATGAACCTTTATAATAGGAACAAAAAGAGGAATGTGTCTGAAAACAAAATTATTCCAACTTTATGGGCAGCCGTGCATATGTGTGTACATACATGTGAAATGAGTTATCTCTCAAATGGCCTCTAACAGTCCTGTAAAGTTGCAGTGTGTTGAGCTTTCAGGGTCAGTCTAGATAAACAACTGGTGTTACGTTTAATTCTCTTGCATCAAAATCTGAGACGTTCCGTAACAATGACACAGACACCCATGTCCCTCCCTGATTGGGTCTGATCAGCCTCAAGTGTAGTGGATGCAATAATAAAGCACAATTGTTGAGGACTGTATCTTCTTTTCTAACAGCTGCTCTGAAGTTACACAGTTCAACCCCCTGTGCTGTTCCTGCTGTTCCAGTATTTTCTGCAACTAATCATCTGCAGAGTAGACAATCTGTTCCTGTCTGCTGTTTGTGCATTTTGCACATTAAAACAAAGCAGTCTTAGAGGTAGAATATGCTAACTTTTGTAGCTAATGTTTATGTTGTTTTTAAAGGCAGTAAATAAAGAGAAGGAACCACTGTCCACACCCTCTGTTGAGTATCCTCTTATTAGAGCCTCATACAACAACACTTTTGAGTGTAAAAGTAAACAGTGAGCTAAATTAGCAACTAGTTAAAATAATGCAGTATTAAACATTTGAAAAGCCAGATATTTGGTTGGTGGGAACCAAAACAGAGCTAGAAGAAGAGAGGTGGATACTGAACTCACACCCAGAGGTCAACAAGAAACATGACTATAAATAACAGCCCACATCAATGCTAACAACTATGCTTGGACAGTTCCCTTACATCACAATAATCACAACCTGTTATTCATAGTTGTGGCTTTACAAACTGTAACTCAGGCAGTCTGAAATAAACTGCTGAAAATAACAACCGTGAGGTGAATGCAGTTCAGGGTCGATTTTTCCCTTCAGCAAGCTGAGCCTGAGCTCGACCTTGCGGAGTTAACAGGACCCTGTAAACAGAATGAATCTAAGCTGAGCACTTCAATGAAGTACTGTCAGCGTTTACAGAGCAAGGAGCCAGCATCACTCCTGCTAACTGAATTAATTTATTATTAATAACATGTGAAAAAACAAAACAAAAAAAAAAAAACATGGTGCCACGCCACAGACCAACCGATTCAAAATGTTCTAAGTGCAGAGATGCAGCACGCACTGAGTGCCCTTGTGTGTAATAAATTGTTAAATCAAAGCCTCTTCACATGGGACTGTGTTCATTATAATCTTTATTACATTTTTCAAAAGAAGCTGTTCCTCAGGCTATGGATCTGGATGAGGCAGAGCACAAATTCATTCAAATTGGGTTTCTATTCAAATGAAGTCCCACTGCAACATCCGCTCCTCATCAAAACAATAATTTCATATATTGTAGATATAATAGTTTTTAAAGTGTTCAGTGTGATATTTCCATGCTTTTTAATGATTCAGTTAATACAGTGACTGTGATTCAGAGTTGGCAGACCAAACTGATCCTTACTGTCTGTGTGGCATATTAAAAATATCTCAACCTAATTTGCACTCTTGAGCTCTTACACTGCATTGATTGGTTCCAACTTGACAACAATTTGGGGAAATGGTTTTTTAATGTGTCACTTCAAAGTACGGGGTCCTCAAGCCAAAGAAAATGAAGTTCTGTATTTGCAATTATATGAGGAAATCACGTAAGACTGTGAAACTTATTTGCAACACCTGAAATGTGTTTAGACTTTAACATTTCATGTCTCCTGTTTTCACAGTCTGGAGGTGAAATCCAAAATATTTCCCACGATCATCAGTCAGCCTCTTTGATGGAACCTTTTAGCGAGTGACTTGTTTAATGTAGATTAAAGATTTTTTCAGTCATCACTGCAGCCTATTGCAAACTCCATTCATCACACTGAGAACAGCATCTGTGCTCATCCACTGTCATCAAGTATGGTAAGTGATCACAACATCGTTTCCAGAAGTTTAGAAAATGCTGATTTGTCACCCTGCACTTATAATGGACAAACAGCTGTATCAAACATACAGGGAAAAACCAAACCCCAAAAAGTCTTCAATCAAAGACCACTTAATTGATCTTTCCAGGTATCTCACCCGTATCTCATGGCTTTCATCAGCAAATTGACTTCCAATGGACTTTATAATGACTTATGAACCTTCATCTAGACTCCATGGGTTCTGTCTTCAGCACCTTTACTTCACCTGATCTATGTGATAACAGTTGAGCCAACATGAAACTCCATGAGTTTTGTTGACAACTGTGAAATGTGCCCACAAGCTCTGGAAAAAACTATTGAGTGGTCTTTGAGTTAGTCATTTTTGTCGGGGTCACACTGAAAGTCAATCAAACTCTGAGATGGTTATGTCCACACTGTTATGATTGCATAAGATCTTTTAAATATGTGCAGTAGGTCCAAAATGAGTTTCCCTGCTGGGATGATATATTCTGAATCTGATGATATGGCTGGATATTACAGGTAAAATCATAATATCTTACCAAGAATCACACCAGTAGATCGATACCATTCTCAAATGTTACCATGCTAGCTTAGCTTAGTTTAGCTTAGAATGAAGGCTCAATGGGAATCAAGGGAAAGCAGTTAGCTTAGCTTAACCCACAATGTACAACGTTTGTTTAAACTGTACAAATATTGACAAACCAGAGGTTTCATACGCTAAAGCGCCGACCTCATTGTGCAGTTGCCAGACAACCAGTGGAGACTTGATGCTAAGCTGAGATAATTTTGGCTGCAGCTTCATTTTTGAGAGTGGTGTCAAACCTCTCATCTAACTCTTCGAAAAAAAAGAAAAGTATCAACACATGAGCTATCAAGTGGAGACAGATGAGAGCGTTATCACCTCTCTAACACTCCCCAACACTCTGTATAGCCCTTTGACAGATACATCACTTGTGTGTTATTATATATTGGGGATTAATTAGCTCTGCATTATTGCAAATAAAGATGATGACATTGTGTACATATTTGACATTGATATAACAGAGTCCCACCTACAATAAGTTATTTGGTTTGTCCAATGCAATTCAGAGTGAATGGAGATGAGAGTCTGACATCTCACTTTTATTCAAGATTATCCTCTCAAATGCTGCTACACGAGCAACACATGTTTCGTCTGAATAACGACATTAGATTTCTTTTTTGTACAGACTTCCCTCAAGTCTGAATCACAGTCAGTGAGAGTGCTGTCTTTGTCAGTTTTTCAGTCTCATTTGACTTGAGTTGTTCAATCATTATATCAGATCTTTACCCAAACCACGACTTAGGAAACATAGACACACTTGGTGCTCAAGCCTTTCGCATGATCAAATCCAAGACATAAAACTCCTAAGAAAATCTCCCAGGCCACAGTCCTGCTGTCGTTGTCTTTAAAGTACAGCATTGGGGGGTCATGGTTTCTCACTTGAACACTGATAGAGAGTCAGAGCAACTAAGTTTGCATGGACGCTCTAATCTCAGCAGCCCTCTGAGCAGCCAACGTCTTCCTCCGCTGCAATGCCGAGGCTGCGGCGTCCGTGATGCCGTGGTAGCTGTCCGTCTCCTGAGAGTCCTCGCTGTTCTGGGACTTGGTGCTGTCCTGCGAGTCCGGCTTCTGCCTCAGCGCCCGGTTCTGCTCCTCCTTCAGCTCCAAGTAGGAGCGAGAGAAGGTGTGAAAGATGGATGTGACAGGGAAGGCCATGAGGAGGATGCCACTCAGGATGCTGCTGAGGGCCACCACCTGGCCAGGGATACTTCTGGGTACCATGTCTCCATAGCCAACTGTAGTCATGGAGATGACCGCCCACCAGTAGCTCCCAGGGATGCTGGTGAATTCCTGCTTGGCACCCATTTCACTCTCAGCTAGGAACACCAGCGGGGAGAAAAGCGCCATGGCCACGCACAAGAATAGCAGCAACAGGCCAAACTCACGTGTACACCTCCTCACCGTCAGGCCAAGCGTCTGCAAGCCTAAGGAGTGCCGAGCCAACCTCATCACGTAAAAGATCCGCAGAGCTCGCAGGACTCGGAGGACCAACCCAACCTTCTCCAAGTAGTTGTTCCCTGAGCCCAGCTGTTTCCCCCCCACCGACAGAGAGTCCACAATGAGGGTGATGTAGTAGGGGAGGATGGCCACCACGTCAATGACATTCAGAGGCGTGCGCAGGAACATACACTTGCTCTGCGTCTGAATGAATCGTAGCAGAAACTCCAGGGAGAACCAGGCGACGCACACCGTCTCCAGCACGAAGATGTTATAGCACCTCTGGGAGCACTCACCCTGTGGAGAATGAAAAGCACATAAAGACAGACATTAAGGGTTGTGTTACATAATGCAACAGCTACAGCAGTGTTCAGAGAGTGGGGTACGTGAACTCCAGAAGCAATTCACTGAAGTGAAGACACAGCACCGAGTCACTAATTAAGAATGGGTTTCAAAGCCTGTTTGATTTGTGGGTTTGTCATTGACTGAAGAGCTTGGCACGTTTGATCATGCAACAAAAAGGTGAGTCTTGTCTTCCTCAGAGCAAAACACAACAGAGGAGTTGCTGCAAGATTCATGAAGCATAAAAACAAAGGCTTTGATTATCTCATCTATTGAACCTCACTCATAGATCAAACCTGAGCGATGAAGAGGTGACAGCTGTACGAGGTGCCCATGAGCAGATGATCTCACATTAACTGTCTTCACTGAGGCAAAGGAGGCCAGGACTGTGGATTGAGTTATTCTCTCTTTTAATCTTTTAATGGTGATCTATTTTTTCAAGACTGCTGAAATAGCATTCATAAATATTTGAAAATATAATTATAAGAGATTACTTGGTTATTAAGTCAAAGTCACCCCTGGAGGAGACTATAAAAGGAGTGCGTGAGTATGCTTTTCACATCACATCATTTAAAGTGACAAATAATCTTTGCTTGTGTCAGATAATTATGTGTGGACTAATTAAAATCTGGTGGAAAAATTCAGCAATTAAATAAAACTCCATTACATTTTACACTTTCACTGTGTTTTATTTAAACTGATCCATAAGATGTACTTGTTCTTTTTAGTGCTAAAAATCATCTCTGTCGTTTTACAGCTCTCTCAGGTTTCTCTCTGGAAGAAATGAGGTGGCTTCTGAGTGTCTCTTCTGATTGGCTGCCTGTTTTCTGAGTTATCCAATAAAAGAAATATAGAAGATTTCAGGTAAACACTCGTGCAACTAAATGCAGGAGTGTTGGACGGTAGGTCCAGGTGGGCGGGGGTGAGAGAGGTGACTGCTTTGTGACACCACAAAGTTACAGAAGTCCTGATGGCTGGTTTTAAGGCTCAGTTTCTGCAGGCTGTTCTCTGTGGACTGAGCACGTTGATACTTTCATACCTGTTTTATAATATTTACGTCATATAATATTTTATAATGCAATATGGGGCATTTAAAAAGTCTCAGTAATGTCATGCACTACAGTGAGAAAGATACTTCTACAACATCTTTCAGATTAAGTTCATTGCTGCGTTGTGTGGCTCACACACAATACGACAACATGACGACAGTGGTGAGTCAGGGGATTCAAAGCAGCCTGGTGGTAAAGGTTGATTGCAGGTGTCCATGTGCAAAACTGTAAATATATGAGCAAACTATTTGCTTCCTTTGTATTTGCTCAGTCAACAGCTTCGCTCCATGGAGACATCATTCCAACTGACTGCCTGCACAGGAAAAGAAGTCCTCTGGGATTCAGTCTCATGCATTTTTAAGCACATACACTTAGTTTTGCATATAGCCCAGTTTTTACCCTCGGGACGTGAAACTTGCTAAACCCATTATAGACCATGTGAAATCACTGATTGGCAAAGCTGGGGTCGCAGTTCTTCACACAGCAGCAACGATAAGCCACTTAAGCGAGAGCTCACGAATGGAATGATAGAAATTTGTGACAATATTGAGAGCAGGGACTTGAAAAAGGAGCTGACAAGTCTGCCGAACAATTTAGCAGCACTACCATTGTTCATTGGCAATGACAGCAGAGAGATGTTTGGGTTGATCACTGCTGAGATGAAGATGCAACCAGATTTTATTTGAAGTGTTGAACATTAGTGGTGTTGAACGTTAGTAGTTCTGAAAAAATAAATCCTGTCCCACCTCCACAAAAAGTACTGTAACATCACTTCTCATCTTTTGATTATAAACCCTCAAACTCCTCATCCAAATGTTCCATGCTAATTCAATACTAACAATAATTAAAAAAAACAAAACAGAATCATGCTACACTGAAAATGTACTTGAGATGGTTTTGTGAAGCTACTCTTAGCATTGACCTTAAATCTTACTGTATTAACCAACTTTGAGGTTGTGGCTAAAGCAAGAACACAGGAACAACTTCATCTTCAGTAGGAAAACTGCACACTGACAACACACTCTGCCTTTCATCTTATCACTCCAACATCAATAATCTTACAGGCGAGGTGGATTATGTAGTAAGTGTTTGTGTTCATGTAAATGTCACATTTCTGTTTCTCCTCATTGGTCCATACACACCTGATGATTTTGTCTGCTGCCATTTCCACCTCTGTGCTCGTAAGCTTGAGTGACATTTATATCACATTATTTCTGTAAGTCATCCTTTCTTCACTGAACCTGTTTCCACTTTTGTCTGACTTACTGTTTATCCACACGTGGACTGTTCACCTCTCCTGAGCATAAACTCTCTTAAATCCTATTAAGCTACTCTTTAATCACTTAAAAGTAACCGTTAAATATTCGGCTGATGGAATGTTATATCATCTAAGGACATGATTTACAGTGTTTTATGGGAATCAGGAAAATCTCATCCTTAAATCGTGAAAATAACATGATCATGTTGCAACAGGTGAAGCAGCTTCTCACAAAAAGAAAAACTCACAGGTGAACAAATATTGATAATATTTCTTATTTCCAATTCTTGTTCCATAATTAATGAACACTATAAAATGCCTCCTCTCTGAGCAGTGGAAAGAGAGCACATCGACATATGTTATTCTCTGTTTGACACAGTCACATCAGAAAAATGTGCATTGGCTGAAATCCACAGTTAAATTCAAGCAAACAACAGGGAGCCAGTTCTCTGCCTCAGCACAGCTCCATAGGCCCCTGACCAGCTGCTGCCAACCAGAGAGCCTGCCTCCATGCTCTTTATTTTCCAATGTGAAATAATACAGTAACTGTGAGGTTAAGAGCAGAGCGAGCTTCAGTCTGACATGATTTGCAGCCAATTTGGACCTAAAACAAAAAACCTCTCTCTTTTTTCGAACACCTCCAACATTTGCATAATCGACATGTCATTGGTCTGTATCATATATATGTCAGTCTTTCTTTTTATTATTCACCTGTAACTGCACCACTAATTCCATCTCTGAAGGCCCATGCTCTGTGGCAAAGTTGTTGATTACACAAGTAATTTTTATTTCAACCAATTTTCCATACACCACCACAGCATGCAGCCATCTTGAAACTCAAACTGCTGTTGCAGCACAATGTTTCCGCGTGAGGTGAGATCCACTCTCCAGCCAGCCAGTGCTGTCATTTCACATGCACACTAAGATGTAAAAGCTACTGTACAAATCCTTAAGGAGTGCCCTCATTTTAACATGCAAACCACTATGTTTCACACATCTTCTGTCATGCTGCTCCTCTGCATCCACAAGGGAGGCTGTCTGCTTGAGACACATTTGCAACTCACACCGTCCCTCTCCTTGCATTTGACTTGCGTTGTTCTGTCAGAGGTTTTCCAGTTGAGTGCTTTCCTTCCCTCCCGCCCCGTCCAGCCTCTGATGTGCACAGACCAACGCAGGATCAAATTAAAAACACACAATTATCCGTCTCAGCGATCAGGGGACTCTGACCCTGTCGCAGCTGAAGACAGGCGTGTAAACCAAACAATGCAGGAAGCAACGGCCTCACCTCTGATCCCCATGGATAAGTTGGAGTGGGCGTGATTCAACGAACAGGCAGACGTGGGTTTGTTTCCGAACAAGGTTTTTAATTGATTTATTTACCCTCTCTTATGTGTGCACATCACTGAGCTCTACTTAGTGTCTGTTGTCATATTTCAGAAACCACATTAATACACTTATGCACAAAACAAGACTCTTACAGAACAATAACATGACTGTGTGTGAATCCTCTTTGAGCATGAACACACAAGATTAAATGGCAGATGTAGGAGTATTTGTGCCATGAACACTAAGTCAGGGTTTCAGCTTCAGCACCTGTGTCTTTAATGTTTAAATAAAACAGTAAAAGAAGTAGAAAGCCTTTTTCTGTTGCTGATGTAATTGGATGTTCTCCTTGCACATGAAGCGATGAGCTGCTGGAGGCAAGTTGTGTTCAGTAAATATTTAAAACAGACTGGAATCAGAAGGGTAAGGTATGAAAGGGCCTCTATTACAAACATCTTGTGCTAGCTACCGCTGAAGTAAAGACATATAGCTTGTCTTATTCCTGTTTTCTCTGTGTTACCACCAGATTTCAGAAGTGTGGAAGTTGATAGACACTTGGTCCTGAAGCCTGAGGAAAGTTTGAAAACACATCTAAACAAGCAAAACTGTCACCGCTGTATCACTTGTTTTGGGAATGTCTGCTCTCTGTCACCAGTCTGTGCACCCCGTTCCAAACGCTTTATCTACCTCCTTCTAAAACACACTGATAATCACTTCACCTACGCAGAGCAGGGAGCTGTAGGGTTTATCACTCACCTCCTGACAAGCAGTCTCACCTCTGTTCTTCTCACTCTTCTCATAAATTATATTGTATTTTTCTGCAACTGGATATAATATCAAACATTATGCAGATGATACGATTTTGTATCACAGAGCAGATCCTGTATAGTTTGACATAAAATCGCTCCAGCTCTGTTTTAATGATCTAGAAGCTGATCTCAATAACCACAATTCAGCTATAAATGCAGATGAATCTCACTATATGCTTTTCACTGCAGCCAAAAATAGGCTAGCAATCATTCACTCATCAATTCAGCTCATATTTTACCTGACATCTTTTGACTCCCTGACTTTATCCCCTATCAGGCTTGGGGAGTAACAGATTACATACAATGTAAAAAAAAAACTGTAATCAGAAAAAAACTTTGCAAGATTACATTTTTAAAATCAAATGTGGTACAATGCAGCAGACATATGCACAGTGTGTATATGTCTGACACAGCAACCCAACACGTGAAACAACCACCCTCATAGCTTCGATCTGTGTAAGTTACCCTAGTCTCTACACACCATTCTGTCTCTGTTACTGTTTAGTGCCGACTGTTGGATCAAACCTTCGCCCACTGCTCCATCTCCAGAGCAGCTGGAGACCCCAGACCACAACATCATGGGAGCATTACCTGCTAACGTGATACTGTAACTTTGCATTTCTGAGGTTGATTTGCTGTTCAACATTACCCTCTGACCAACTGGTGACTTATGGCTTGTGTCATCAGATGTGACTAATGTTGACAAAGTGATGATTTTACAATCTGCAGTTTATCCATTTTGAAATTTGCCAGATGCTCAGTGCATTTGACTTCCTGTTTGGAGTGATCAGATCTACGTGGATTGATGCATGCTGGCTGTGTAATATTCTTAATTTGTTTGGTATTGGAGTAATCCAAAAGTAACTAAAAGTAGTCTGGTACATTACTTTAATTTTGTGATGCTTAGAGTAAGTTACTGATTACATTTTTAAAAGGTAACTTGTAATTGTACTGGATTACATTTTTAAAGTAACCCTCCCAACCCTGCCTATGTTAAATAAACAGTTTGAATAAAGACCTATGAGTCGAGAGTGTTCACATCTGTGTGGTCCGCCAAGTCCTGAGATCTGATTTTGTCCCCTGTGGAACTAGAGCAGGACATACCTGCAGTTGTGGGTGTTATCCCTCCCAGCCAGTGACAAGGGGCAAGGGCAATTTCACACTCAAAAACAAACTGTGCCACACAAAGGTGAGATTTGTGGAGATTTATGCCTTTTAAACAAGTGTGTTTTGTCTTAGTTTTACAAGAGAGAAGACTTCAGTGATGACTAACTGGCTGGCTTGGCAAATGCACCTCTGGTTATCTGCCCCACCTCCAGTAAACTGAAACACACACACCCACCTTCCCAGAGCTCTTCCACAGGAAATGTGCAGGGCTGTCTCCCACACAGTGGACAAGATGTGGGATGTAGCTACCAGTCACAGCAGAGCTTTGGGCCAAACGCAACCATGACAATAAAGAAATACTGAATCTTAACATGTTTATCATGGTCATTATTTTAATTGAGTGTGTTGGCCCGGCAACATCCAATCTTTTCTGAGGTATGTTCTCAAGATCAAGGCTACCATTGATGTCAGAGGGTTATGATGGATCAACATAATCATGGTATGATTCTGCACAGCTACAAGAAACACGTCATGAACATCTGGTTGTTAAGGAAACAACACAACAACCTGACTGAATGACCACAGACACAGTTGTGATCATTGATGGACCTGCTGCAGTTTAGGCCCATTGGAAAATAGCCCATAGGAATTGCTGTCTATTTTTAGCCCTGTGACAGACTGACGACCTTTCCCTGGTACAGTGCACCCTGCAACTGACCCAGTGCATGATGGGAAACACTCCTGCTCACCACAGTTAACGACATATTCAATATCTATCAGTGCTTACTAAACCCATCAGCACGAGGCTCATGCTGTCTTCTGCACATCTAAAGACTGACAGACCTTACAGACCACCAAAAACCTTAATATGAAATTCATTCAATTTCAAATCGTTGACACTGAACGCTGGCTTAGAGATGATTGCAAGTAAACCAAGATGCCAGAGAAAGTGGAGCAAAACAGCAATTCGGAGGGGCAGGATGATTCAGAGAAACTCGTCCAAGCAAGAAATGGGGCCAGATAGAAGCAATTTCACACAAATTATACACAACTAAAATCAATGTTCCCTCTAAGTCAACAGGGTAGTGACCTGGAGTCAGTCTAATCATGTCTCAAAAAGAACAAACAACAACTTATTAGTCATAAAAAAAAAAAACAGGATGCCTAAGCTTTGTGTATGAATCGGCTGAATCTTGATTAACACACAAACTATTCCACTCAAACCCACTCAAAATCATTACAACTTTGTCTGGAACTTTTTAAACGACTTTAATAAACATCATCTTTAAAGAAGAAGAAGAAGAAGAAGACGAGGAAGGAGAAGAAGTCGCTGGAGCCACGGAGACTGATGAAACTGTTTAATCATTTAGTAAATTTATTCATTTTCAATAGTCTGTAAATTGCCATAGCTCACACACGGAGCACTGGCATCAACCCAAGCAGATTTGCTGCTTGTCAATAAGGATTTATTACAGACAGTTCTTTGGGGAGAGCAGGAGAACTTTATGGTCTGTGGCTTCACCTCTTTGGTGGATAAGAAATATTTATACTTTATACTGCAATCCTTTCCATCATATACAGTTTGTGCCTCTCCCTCTATGAAACAGCACACATTCAGCCTTAAAAGGTGCATGTGAGCTTCATAAATACTGTTTTGCTAATAGCTTGCACTGTGCATTTGCACTCTGGACATAATGAGGTGTTCCCTCTGTTTGCCTGATAATGGTAAACCTGAATAGCCCACTTCAACCTACAACAACAGTACACTGTATGCCCATACACTGTTATTTATATCCTGCTGTCTGCTGCTGTCACAACACCAATCCCCCTTGGGAGTCATTACAGTTTCATCTAATCTAAACTAATCTAAAGTGCCATTGATACTGACGTCAGTTGTCTGACAAGTGCATGCTCTCACTCTCACTGCCCCCCATGTTAAAACACACCACTATGACTGATGGAGCAGGAAGCAATGCAAATGAAGACAGCACATCTAATGAGTAGCAGTGATCTGGTGTCAATACAGAGGTTTGACTCTTTATGTCTTTATATGGTTGCACGGGGTGATTTAGAAAGACTCTTTTACCACTGTTGCCATTAGGAAAACTTTATTTGCACTAACACTTATGAGCAAGATTAATGCAACTGAATTAGGCTAAAAGGGATGGCTGTAAAAAAAAAAAAAAAAAAAAAGTGATATTCTACTACAGCAGAGTGTTTGGACTGTGTGTTTGCAAGCTCAGTCTCTTGGGCCTGAACTCCTCTCCTCATGTTCTGATTAGATTTTGGCACAACTGTACCCTCGTATCCCCGGAGAATCATTGGTCAGTATCCTTCATCTCTTCCACATGGCAGCAAAGTGCTTCCTTTGTGGTTATGTTGGGAAAGGAATTTAAAAAATATTGGGTATTACTGGACATTGTTTCAGTTAATGGCAAGCTACTCCAGCTGAAATGTTTACTAATGCAATGTTTCAATGGTAACCAGAGAAGCATTTTCTAGAAGTCAATCCCTCTTCATGTGTTGAGAGGCTGTTCAGCTGGGTGTGCCTGCAGCTCCGCAGGGAGGAGCAATTAGTGTAGGCACAACTGGAGCGTTTTTCTGTTTGCAGTAAGTACCCAAAAGGCAGAGGAAAGTCATAATTTAACCTCTTTTGCTCTCAGTTTTTGTAGTTTTTTCAATTCACCTTGGTTCCAAATGGCAATGCACCAGACTACTAAGCACTGTGGAGGAAAGCTAAGTAACTGTGGTGGTAAAAGCTTAAATCTAGCCACAGCTGTTGGTAAAACCAGGGTTTGAATTTAAAGGCAGTGGTGCAGAAATGCAGTCAGAGCAAGAGTTTTAAAGTAGTGCATCCACAACCAAGACAAAGCTTCATGTCGACTGTTGGTGTATGGCAGTAAATCAATGGAGAAGCTTGGATCTCTTTCACCTTTGTAATTTTTAGCTTCCAAAATCCTGCATTAATGAGTATACACTCTTGCATGGAATATCTTCTTTCACAAAGAAGTAGAAACTCAGAAACACATTGCTGACTCTTGAGGGACCAATCTCACCTGGTAGAGAAGGGTTACACAACTTTACTGTTACTCTGGTTGACCTTTAACACATCACCTTTTGACCTTTAACAGGGATGTAGGAAGAAATTGAGCAATCACATTGGGGCCAATTCATTATAAGGGCCCATTGTGGACAATGCTCAATGGAGACTGGACCTGAGCAGGAACATCGAGAAGATTTTTTTTTTCAGGGAGACCACACTATTTACAGTTCTACTGTAGATAAGAAATCACTCACTGACTCTCCAGAATTATTAACCAAACACTGGACAAGAGGCTGAAATGATCACTGCCATGATGGATGGCACGTTTCTCTGAGCATGAGCAGCAGTTTGTCTAACTCACAGTCAGGAGGGATGACTGTGCGTCCTATTTTCAGCACAGTCCAAGACAAAATTCTCTCTATTTTCTTATATTTGCACATATTTCTCTTGCATCAGTCCACACCCTCTGAGCTCTGGCTCCCCAGTCTCTTGTGATGATATATGGCCGTGGTAGGGGTGTACTTTAAAGTGGCTGGGATTTACATCAAAATGGAGTGTTTGCTGCTGTGAGGCATGAGCAGAGTCGCTGAAAGGTTAGATCCATAGCTGGGGCTCTAGCAGGAGATAAATGGGACAAGAACACAGTTTCCAAAGATGCTTATGTGAACAGAGTAAGCAATTCTGAGGGAAGGAATCGACAAAACACTTGAGATGTTTAATCCCCCATTCATCCAGAGAGTGAGGACGAGGGACCATAAAATGTGAAAAGCAATATAGCTTCGTTTGATTTTTTGCTTGTGTGTGTTTGTGTGTGTGTGTGTGTGTGTATGTATGTGAGAGAGAGAGAGAGTGAAAGACAGAGAGACAGAAAGAGAGAGAGAGAGAGAGAGAGAGATGCAGCTTAGCCACTGTATGCTTCTCTAAGAGCCACATTATGTTGGACAGACAGGCTAAGTGCTTTCCATCGCAGGCAGCTCCTTAAAAACTTCTGGTTTCTGTCCGAACTCTCTCCTCCGGCTCAAGTGACCAAGTGCATTTAAAAGGCTGCTCCCTGGGTTTAGGTTGCATCGCCCTTCGTGCCTCACAGTGAAATCTGATTTAGAACAGAACCACTGTTTCTAGCAGCTTCATAGCAGCAGGACTTCACTTACTGGCAAATAAAAACGCTGAGATGCTCACTGCATCACATTTTTGTCAAGCATTCCCAACAGAGTGGAGACAGGCTAAAATAAGTGCTTCTATGTATGTCATGATTATTGTTTGTGAAAGGGGTCACAGCCACTATGGACCCACAGAGAGTCAGGTGACAGCTACTCTGTATGGACTGGTTTATTGTCTTCTAGTGCATTGTTTTGGTTTCTGTCCCACAGCTTTACTGCTTAGGTTTAACAATGTCACTGTCATCAAGCTAGTTTCAGTCAATTTTAACCAAAAATCCCAACCCGATAAACCCAATGTCCAGTTAATATACAAAGATAGTGGCTAATTTCCTTCAAGAATTGGTAAAGACCAAAATAAAGCTCCAGATAGTCAGTGCAAATGTACATTCATCACATGTTCATGAAAACAACATTTTGTGTGTGTTCCTTGTGTAACAATGTGGCTAAAGGTTTGATAACACACCCTTCACCCAGCAACAGCAACAACTGTCAAGTTAGTTCCTAGCTGGTGAGCTCACTAAATCACATGTAGCTGCAAAGTAACTACATATCTCTGGGAGTTGACTACCCATGTAAAAGCTACACAGAAAGGGGAGTTTACTTTTTACTTATCTACAACACAATACAATAAATATGCCTCATAGCTTGTTTATATGAAAACAGATATGGATTAAAATGCAGTGTTCAGTACTGGTCCAGTCACCATATGGTCATGTAACAGCTGGGCTAGGCAGGTTAGCATTACTCTCTGATTCATACTGCCAACACTGAAGTCTCAAAAACATTATCCAAGAAAAATATATAAAATATCATATTATCATTTGGAAATTGGTATCTAATAAAATGATCATTTTACTGGTTTCATTAGTAGATCTATGCAGATGTAAATGGTGGCCATCAAAGTTAATGGATATTAGGATTCTCTGTAATAGAGGAGTGGGAGTGACATGGTAATTAGCAAAAGCAATTCACCAAGTTGAGCCAAATTCCTTCTAAGTGCTCAGCGACATAAATGCCTTGCTTGACATTAGCGTGAATGAAGACAATGCAGGAAGTAATGCCCACACAAGCTCCTCTCCTAACATGGTGATGGGGAGAGAGTCCACAGCTCTGACACCTCAGTGCACACTATCACTGCTGGGAACATAACAGGAGGAAATCATAGAGCATTGTGAGTAAGTTTACTTTGTCTTTGCTGTGTTTGTCATCAAGCCAAAAGTGCAGCCACAATACTTCTAGGGCAAAGTTTAAACCACATGAAAGGACTTTGGTTTCCATCCATGCCACTACATGAAGAAGTGACAGACTGTGGTTTGCCTCCCTTCAGTTTGTTATTCTAGGTTTCCCAAGAATGACACAACCATCTCATTTGGGTTTGGGGGTTTCCTCCCATGGTTGGTTCATATTGGGTTTCTCACTCCTAATTGAACCACCACTACTTAACGTTCTCTTGGAGGAAGAGCGACACTCAGGCATCTCTGGATGGTTAATTGGTGCCACGATGGCTGTTTTCAGCTGTCCAGAGTTTGAAACATGGTGCGTCATTAATCATACCTGTTGCTTCTCTGATGATAATTAAACCAGCAGATTCATACAGGCATGTAATGACAGATGACACTTAATTGGAGGTGAGACTAATGTTTAAGCCAATCTTGGTTCAGCTTTCATTTGCTTTGTTTTCCTGATTGATTTCCCCTTTGAAGCTCGCTCACTTTATACTAACAACTCCCTCCCAGCCTGCTGATGAAGACATACAGCATCTCTGACAGAGGGAGAAGCTTCAGGGCTCCTCTACTCATTCTCTGGCCTGCCGATGTCATTCAAGTGCTGAATTATCCCAATCTGGATCCAGATCTCCAAGGTTTTTGTGAAGTCTCTAGGGCAGAGGCAGACATGAAAATGATCAAGGATAAGACACTGTCAGCTTTAATATGCCTTTTCTCTCTATTTGTCACATAGCAAAAGCAAAAAAAAAGGATGAACAAAAGCCTGAGGTAGCAATATTCCTCTTCCTGTGAGATGAAAGGTAAACACAGCAACAAGTGGATGTTCTCTTCTCTCACTTTCAGCCCTAATTAGAGACTGTGAGTTATGAGTATCATCATTTGTAGCAACTCTGCACAAATTATCTTCCATGGTTTGTTTAAATGGCGAACACTATATGTATGTATATATATAATATATATATATATATATATATATATATATATATATTTATTTATTTTTTTAAGTATATTTTTGGGCTTTTTTGCCTTTATTTGATAGCATAGTATGAGAGTGACAGGAAATGGGGAGGCAGAGAGAGGGGGAATGACATGCAGTAAAGGGCTGCCCAATGTGGGATTTGAACCACGGCCGACTGCAGCGAGGACTTTAACCTCTGTATATGGGGCGCCTGCTCTACCCACTACGCCACAAGGCGCCCTGCGAACACAATATTTAATATAGCCTTTAAAGTATACTGCGGTTAAAATAACAATTCACCTTTATGGGAAACAGCTTTCTTCTTGAGCGACTCAGTGCCATGTCTGTGCATGAAGGATGGACATTGTAGAGAATCCATATGTTCAAAACCCAAACTATGACCATGCACCCACCTGCATGCACCTTCCAAACCTCTCAACACACCTCTCAAAACCATGCATGCCATGAACCCAGCTTTTTGTTTACAGGCCCCTCATGAAGGAAGAAGCTAACAGTATCATAGCCAATGACACTTGCCTATGGGTGACTGAGTAGATTAGTTGACACATATACAGACCAAGCATTGTTGAATTTGCATGTACACAGCAGCCTGTCGCTCTCTAAAGTGAGAACATATGCCACCTCTGACGCTCACGTATCAACATAACACACCTACTTTGATCAAACACATACACAAGCAGAACATCTGTGCAGTACACACACTGTGGGCTGCCAGATACTGTGTGTCCTGGTCTAAGTTCTTGTCAGGACAATAGAACCAAACCATGAAATCAACACATTCATCAGTTTCTTGGGGAGACATCAGCTAATGGCCATGACTCAGCAAAGAAACATACTGTAAATGAGCTGTGAATATAATCTGTGTTCCACACAGCCATTAATCATTAATCCTCTGTTAGCCAGAGGAACTCCTTCACTATTTTATTCACAAGTTCAAAAAAGTTAATTTATTGTTCTGCACTGTAGCCTACATAAGAATTTGAAAAAAAAATTTAACAAATAAATAAATTGGTATAATTAGATTAGATTAATGTTGAATGCATGAAATCACATTTTTAAAATACAATCTTTTATGGTTATGCAAATCACTGCATAACAATGTTATGCATTCATAAGCCTCTAGGCAACTGTCTTAGCAGACCTTTGCTACTTTTCATTGAAAATAGTTTACCACACCCGCTGCACGCATTATTACATTACAACTATAACCATTACCAAACCACAAAATTGACTTGATTTTTCCATTTAAATTTCTCTCTATTTCTGACTGTTTTCTTTTTTACCTCCACACTATCCAGCATCCATAAGATGTGGAAATAAAGATCATTTTTACAGTTAGGCAGCTGGTGCTTCGTTGCTTTATAGTGAAGTGGAAGCAGCTGACTGTGGCTGGACAACAAGAGACAACAGCAATCACAAAAGTGAGTGAGTGAGTGAGTGAGTGAGTGAGTGAGTGAGTGAGTGAGTGAGTGAGTGAGTGAGTTGTGTGGTAATAGGTCCAATGGTGATCAACTCAATGCCATGTGACTTGTGTTGGAGCTTTCCCATTGGCCGTTGATCAACTGGTGCTGTTTGTATAGGGAGCATTTAGGCGATTTGTTGGAGGAGTTTTTTCTTAATTAAAAAAAAACCTCAGCAACAATTCAAGCTAAAACTTTTTAGACAAGCCTTGGAGTCTGTATCTACTCTGTTGTGGCAGAGAGGCAAAGGCTGTACTCTGTGTGAGAGACAAGGTAACAAAGATATCCTGCTGCTTCTAACCTTCCCTCTGACTGATGATTTTTTACACAAGTACATATAGCAATGTGTGAAATCACAGCGCAGTCTTTAATCTGTGTGTTATGTGTTGGATCTATGTCATTTTGTCAGAGTTGCAGTTATAAAATCAGGATTTTAAAAGCAGATGGCTGATAACATCTTAGTAGCATTAATGGGCCGCTTTGCAGTCACTTTGTCAAAGTTGTTCCATTTCCTGTCATCAGAAAGAGAAAAACTGTGTAGTAAACACAGTAAATATGAACAGAACAGATGGAGGACTGATGATTACAAATATGACATAATGATGTGTTCACTGCAGTTCCACAACAGTTTTTAACTTTAGCATCAGTTTCACACAATTCAACACACACAGCCAACCATACACTTGTTTTTGACCTGGACAAACTCCCACTGTGTGACCACCAACCTGTCTTTATTCTAACCCAAGCTAACCATGCTCCAGCTCCATCTTACTCAAAGCACAGAGAACAGATTCGTGTTGACCTCCTCATCTAACTTTATGTCTTTCCTGAATGTCCCTTACAGAAGAAATGACATTTGTTTTGTTCTTCATAGCGAGATGTACAGAATCTTTGGACTGCGACATCAAATGTGCATCACAAAAAGCCATGCACAGCAGAGCAGTTAAAATGTGTCTGTTTAAATTAAGCATCAAAGGGAACACGACACACAGTGCACTGTAAATAAGAGCATTCTCTATTTACAGCCCCCTTTTTGCTCAGTGGTCAGCAGGTCTAGATAAGGTTTGAGTAAACAAGCCTTTAACTGAATGGATTAAGATTTCATGGCTACAATTTGCATAATCATTGTGTTACATAACTATAATGAGCTTATTTCACATTCATTTAAGCTTATTTCATATTCGTTTTTGAAAGCAGGTCAAGTTAAACCAACTTTATGGGAGAAACATCTGTGGGATTTTGCAAATACAGAACCGAGGCGCAAAACACATACACTATTCACTCATCTAAAGCTATGTGAATGCATGGGCTTTTCATGTTCCACAGGCGCTGTCAATTATCGCATACATGGAGGAGTATGGATCTCATGTTGCTATGAAGGAATGTGTGCTCCTGCAGCAGTGAGGGGAGCTACACAATAATCTGGTATTCAAGCGAACCGAAAGGAAGCCTGGTTTTCCCTGAGCCGTCGCCTCTGTGTCTGTGTCACAATGATTTACAATAAAGCTCAGGAAGACTCGGTATGTGGGCTGCTGCATCAACATAATCTGAATTCGACTGTAGCAGCTGTAAAGCACACACATCCCTTAGGCTGTGTTAAAAAAAAAAGAAAAACAGGAATCCTGAGACTAGGGGTTTCATCCCATGTTGTATGAAATCGTAACTATGGTGTTTTCATGAAAAGCTGTTTAGCACACAAAGGTTTTAATATTTGTTCTTCAGTTACACACGACTGAGACCGTTTAAAAGATGCAATGTTATGCTATGTTATGCAATGCAATGTTAGATGCAACTACATTTCTCTGCTTTACTGTTTTTCTAAAATTGGATCCTGTCTCATATTTTAAACACCAGACATGCTTTTATGCCTCTTTTCTTAACCATGGACTTTACAGCTCAGTACCATTGTATAAAAATCCAATAACTCAAAAGATGTTCCAGAAATTAACTATGAGAGGAATCAGTCTGGACTTCCTTGATAAGTTATGTTCAATCTACAAAAGGGAAGAGTTGAGAAAACTGTTATGAGTAAAATGATGAGAGGACTCACCCTCTCCTCCTCCTCCCTGAGGTCAGGCATGGTGCTGACACACAGCGTCACAGCAGTGATGGCCACAAATATCACTGACAGACAGGCAAAGATCTTCCCTGGCAGGCCGGAGTGGGGGTTCTCCACCATGTCCCTCAGTCTGCGCATGCAGCCCCCCATACGAGTCTCCTCCTGTGTCCCGACTCCAGGAGTCTGCTGGCTCTCCTCGCAGGACTGAGGCGAGGTGAGCTCAGCCTCCTCTTCCTCCAACCTCTGCTGCTCCTTGTACTCCTCCTGCCTGAGGCGCAGCTTCCTGAGGCAACACCAGTCCAGGTTATTCTCCTCCACCCCCCAGTACAGCAGTTCCTCCTGGAAGGACATGGCGCACATCTCCCTCAGAAGCCGCAGCTTACCTGCTGCCAAGAAAGTGACAATGGTGCGGAAGGCCGAAGGGCTTCGGTCAAAGAAATACTCATTGCGGCTGCCGTCATAGTCGTCACACACGTCCATGATCTCTGCTTCGTTGCTGCAGCTGCGCAGCTTTCCCAGCCTGGACAAGGGAAACTCCTCCAGCGTTGACCAGGGGATGCGGTACTTGATGCCCCCCACATTGATAATGGCTGCTCCATCAGCCAGGCCAATCTCATCTCCATCCTGTTGTCGAGGCTGAGGGTGGAGCAGGAGCTGCGCCCGCTTGTAAAACAGACCCTTCTTGGAGGTGACCTCCTGTGGGTTCTCCACACGGTTGAAGTGGAAGGTGGTGAACTGGTGCTCAGTGCTGCCTGCTAGGAAAGCCACCTCCTGGTACATCCCTGCCACTCTGCTGGGGGAACCTGTCCTGTACAAGCGAAGGGAGGGGGGCTTCACAGGGTCTGCAAGGTGACTGGGAGCTAGTCACCCATTCAGCAACACAGCACGTCTCTGTAGGACAGAAACAACAAGTCAAGGATTACTTTTTACGATGTCTGTACTTGTCCACACTTTGACAAGGTTCTGTTTATCTTTTTCTTCTTCATACACTCAAGACTAGTCCCTCAGTCTAAAGGAGTATCTAAAATTCTTGTTGGAAAATTTTAGGCATCAAAAGGTTTTTTTTCCTCAATCCCAAACCCTCTCAAGCTCCCTAATGTTATTCTGCTATCACTGTTGTACACACAAGTACAAGCACACAACTTTGTCCACCAGGTGCACCACTGTCCCTGTTGGAAGTGCAAGTAGTCACCACATCATCAAGCTTGAGGAACGTGGATCTGCAGCTCTACGCAGGAGGAGTAGGCTTTATTTGCACCTACTTTGTTTCTGGTTGCATTCTTTATATATTGTTTGTTAGAGAGTTAGAGAGTTTGTGCTGAAGTTTGACCTTGTATTAAATCTAAGTTATTTTGGGTTTGTTCAAGTTTCTTTTGTCTTTGTTTGTGCATTTTCACAAAGGAAGAAAAATACAAACAGAACATTGTGTCCAAGGGCCCTGAATAAAAGTAATTTATGATGATACCACACGAGGGAAATGTAATTACAGGGATTCTCTGCTTTCATTTCATCTACAATTTCAGAGCACCTTATCTTCTCTAGGCTATACTGGAGATATTGCATAACCTCTTTGATCTAATGAGAACACACAGGGAGGAGAGGGTCAGTCCATGTGAACATGCCAGTGACGTACACTTGTTTGGGGTGCACTGGTGTCATGGTGCAAAAACATACAAAGTTACAGCCATAGCTTGTTCAAACACAGAAAGAACTTGTAATCCAATGTCCTCTACTGGATTGATGTGATCCACACAACCCCAAAGTCAATGATTTTTAACTGCAGTTGTGAAAACAGAGATGAATGGTCTGTAAGAGAAGACCCACAAGTCAAAACAGTCTGCGTTTTTGAGAAAAATGTCAAAAACCACTTTGCTAGAGTTTAATTGCAACGGAAGCACAAAGAGAAGAACCCTGTGTCAAGTTGTGGTCTGAGCCCACACTGAGAAATTAATAATGTTGTTTTTCTATTTACAGCATCACCAAGCTGTGGAACAGGATGATTTAAAGCACTGTTTAACAAACTGTGGGAAATCACAAAGTCAATAACAGACTCATCACAATGCACCGAACCCCATATGAATACAGGGAGTGTAGCAGTGTAGAAACTGCTGTTTAAAAACATCACTGTGACGTTAACATATGTTCAGTGTTTCATGTATGTGCTGATGGTTTATTCATTGTTCATTTCATATGAACAAACAGCTGCTGAATCAATGTATTATTCAAAACAGGCTTGTCTTGTCAACATGAAAAATAGCCCATATTCAAAAGAAGAGAAGGACGATAGTTTGCCATTTCTGCCTGTATGGAAATTATCATTCAAAGACCAGACTTCAAAATAAAAGCCCTATAGCACAGCTCACATCTGTACTGTTATTACAGTTCTGAAGTTGGTATTGGTGATGAAAGAAGACTGGTTTGAAGTGTTTTGTGAGCTGTTCCTTTCTTTGCCGGTTGTGAAAAATCTTTCAGCCACAACAATTTGTGAAAATACAAAAAATGAAAAAAATAACAGCACAAAAAGGAACAAGGAACTTTACATGGAAATGGTTTCCCCTCCAATGCACTAAATGGTGAAGTCAGATGGTGGAACAACTCGTGTATTTGTAGATAACAACATGATTTTCAGATGGTAGTTGTGCTTGTATAAAAGCTGTGAAAGCCTTTGTAGCAATAAAATCTGAGTCTTTAAAATGTAACAATCGATAATAACAAAGCAAGAGAAAAAAACATCTATTGCTACAGGTTTTACAGTATTTGAATCCATCCAATCCAAGACAGTGATTTCTTCTTGTCTGTTTTCTGAATGAAACCAGCATCATCCCTCCCTGATCAAACAGTACACAGTGTCAGTCTTTGCACTTTGGCTCCTTTCACATCATCAGAAACAAGCTCTTTAGATCCAATTACACATCTCTGAAGTCCTGCTGCTGTAACAAGCTGAGACATTTTTTGTTTAATCAACACGGGCATCTGGATACACAATCCAGATAAGGATGACTGTGGTGGGCCCAGAGGCTGTGGGGCTGATGAAAGGGAGGCTGGGCACATCATCACAACAAATTAAGAATGGCCCCCCTCCAGCTATCTTCAGAGTTGCCTCCTCTATTGTGAGGCCAATCATTTTGAAACAGGCCTCTGTCTCCAGGGAAGGGGGCGGAGGGGGTCAGAGAGTGGCACCTCCGCAGCGACTCAGCAAAGTGCTTCTGACAGGAGCAGTTTATTGAGCATGACACTGCACCCGGGGGTGGCTTCAGGAGCACAGAGAGAATGAATTCAAGTCTAACAGGAGAAGCTAAAACCACACAGGAGTAACATGTCTAATAAGGCTTGTTAAGTCAAGGATGTCCTACTGTTAGAATAAGATAAATACATTTAAAGCATTTGTTAAGTAAAATGTTTGGTTCAGTACGTTTAGTCAGGAATGATTTAAGACTGACTGATAAATACCATCCAGTTGGAAGACAGTTAAGCCTAACTGGGCACAAAGTCTGAGAGCAGGGGGAAGTGGACAGCCTGGCTCAGTCCAAGAGTAACTAAATACACCCACCAGCACCTCTGAAGCTCACTAGCTGACATTGAGTGTTCCATACAAAAAGCCATACAAAGACCAAAAATGACAAGTTGCAGTTTTAAGGCATAGGTTGCACCTCTTGGCCAGGTGGACGGTGCCTTGGCCAGACAGACACCTGTCTGTCTGTGAGCTTTAAAGGTGCTGGTGGGTGGATTTCTCTGGACGAAGCCTCGACAGCTGTTTCCCCAGCCACCGGGAATGTATTTAAGTTGAGCTACCTCTCTCCTCACAAATGTTTACCAAAATGAATCCAGCGGTCTGGATGGACTTAGCCAAGGTAGACGCAGAAAGTCTGATTAATTGCCTAAGGTCACACTATAATGAGATTTACATGAAGTCAACTCAGCTTGCCAGTGACTGATAAAGTGTGTGAATGGTCCTGTCTTTAAACCAGTGCTACTGTACAGCAGTTATTAAGAGTAGTGTGCAAATGTAAAATAGTTCAAGGATTTTAGGATAAATGTAGCTACAGATCATCTTATCTAAAATTAGCCCCTATGAAATATCTGTGTGCCCACAGTTATAGAAGAATACAGTGACAAAAGAGAAAATACTAGTTATTAATCGAAGGTTAAAGGGGAGGTTTAACAAAGAGTTGCCAGCAGCTGGCAGCATGGCTATAGATGGTCACATCAGCCTTTGGTCCAGATGGAAATATCTCACTGTGTGAGGGATAGGCATGAAACTTTCATGGGTCCCAGAGGATGAATCCTACTACCTTTAGTCATCCCCCGACCTTTCCTCCAGCCTCCAAGTATAAGCGACTATTACATGGACTACTATCACATTTAAAACAGATTTTCAATGTTCCTTGGGGAGAACCATCATTAATTTCAGTGACTTTCATGATCCTCTACCTTTTCCTTTAGACTGATCTATTCTACCAAACACTGAGCCAGAGCCTCATACACCATGTACCTAAAAAGCTCATGACATTCCCATCAGTTACCTGATGGACATGGTAGCCTACATTCTGTATATCATGCTAGCATTGTTATTTAAAGCATGTTAGCAGAAGTGGCTGGAAAACTGCTTTAATTTCAAATACCGTTTGCAGCAAGGTCATTATCACCACATGCAGTGTGTGTGTGTGTGTGTGTGTGTGTGTGTGTGTGTGTGTATGTTGAGTAAGGATCTTTTCTTTCAGAAATAGCACCTGAAAAAGATGCAATACATGCCAACTCTGCATTATTCCTTCACCACAGTTGCTCATGCTAATACAATTTACAGGACTCTTTCCATAAATGTGTAACCCATGCATCACTGATGCATCCGCCTTCCCTCCACTCAGTCTTCATCTTTGTAAAAGGCCTGAAGCAGAGGTCTATTTTGGGATGCAGGGATCTTGACTGACACTGAACTACCACCTGACCTGCTGCTTAATCAGACTGATTGATCTCCTCAGTGCGACAGTTTGTCAGTGACAGTCTGTGCTCAAAAATATGAGGACAATTAAGTTTGTTGCCTGAAGAAGTAGTGCAGCAATCAGTGAATTTCATAATCCCAATACAAAAATGATGCAAAACGTCTCTCTTGAACTGCAATAACCACAGAGAGAGTGCTACTCACAACAAAATCACTCAAACAAGGGTCCTAGAGGCTGTGATGGAAAGCAACTTTTAGAGTATGAATCACAGGAACTGATGATTTTGTTGACCAGCCAGGATTTGAGTCACTATAGAGATGCTTTATTATTTTAATTTATTATTTACAATGTCTGTAATCGAAAATGGCAAACATCAAGACGCGCTTTCTGCAGTAGTATATGAATTATAAATGGACTAAATGGGTTGTTCCAGAGTAGACAATACTTTTTTTTTTTTTTTAATCCCAGATCCCATTATTAACGTATTGAGAAGGCATTAAAAGCTTAAAACTTGGAGCTGTGTAATGCTGAGTTATTTGATCTGAGTTATGTGCTTGTGTAGACCTCACTGATAAACAGCAGTGAAGCCAGTCACAGGCCGGACCAATGAAAATTCATATTGCAACAGTACATATAAACATGCAAACATATCTGAGAAGAGAAAGACATCTGAATTTAATTTATTGACCAAACTTGTTGTTTGTATTGTTTTTCTTCTCTTCTAAATAGAAATCAAAGGACGATAGGTTATCAGCTGCTGTGGATGTGGACTCATTGCACTTTCAGTCAGCTGTCTTTTGTGTTGGTGTAACAGAGAGCAGAGTTAATGCCATCTCAGGCTTCCTCTGCATGTTCATTAAGGAAATGTCACTGCATTATCCAACGTTTTAGCTTCTCCTCTCAAGTTAAACTGAGACAATGATGAGTGAATCACGCTTCTGACTCAGGTTCTGCTGCAATAATGCTCATGCTAAGTGAACAAGAACAACAGGGAAAGTTAAGAGGAAGAGTTTGGAAATGAGATTGCACAACAAATCCTCCAATGTAGGTACCAGGAAGGTAGATAAGTTGTACAGAGTTAACCAAATTTGTTTGTTTGTAAACATACCAGTAAACACTTTGAACTCGGCTGTAAAGCTGGGCAGTTAACATGGGAGTCTATGGAGATTGACTCACTTTTGTAACCAGCTTCTAGTGGCCATTTAAGGAACTGCAATTTTAGCACTTAATGCTTGGTCGTGGTAGACCAACACATGTAACCATGGTAACTACACACATCAAAGATTTCTAGTTTCTGCTGACTAATGTCAATTTTCATCCCAGAATAAAACTCAACAAAAATCGGACAAAAGATCCAATACTGTTCAATTTACAGCCAAAAACTGAAAGTATATGGCTGCTCAGTCTGGAGAGGAAAGTAGAGCCACTTCTCATCAAAGTGATCTCGACAGTTTCTCTTTGCACGGCATAACAAAGGATGCAGATTTCTGTTGTGCAAAAATGTCCCCAGCGGAACTGATGAACTATTTTTGAGTTAAGTGTTTGTGGACTGGAAACATTTGGTTTCACTGGACACATTTTAAAGCTCCAGGTCCATCGGCTGGTGTTTGAGCTAATGAAATAGACTTTTCCTTTTATCCAGTGCAATCTGAGAAACATGTGCAGTGATTTTTAATGCGTGAGGTATATCTGTGCCTTATACCCCACTGTGGTTCTGTTTGTTTTTTTCAGATACACTCTCCACATGAAGCTCACCTGCTGTTGTAACCGACAGTTAACAAAATGAAGGCTGGATGGGCTGTGAAAGCGGGGTTTTTGTCTGTTCACGTCTGCACAGCCCACGTTCGACTGACAGCTTTTTGAGCACACTGAACAGGCAACATTGCCTTTGAGATGGAAAATGTTGCCAAGTAAAGAGCCACTGAAATCTTATTTGAGTTTGAATGCACCATCATACTTTCATAAAATCATTTGCTTCTGAAAAAAAAGTTGGTTCATTCACTTTTTGGAGGTCCTGACCATAATCCAGTGGCTGACAGAGCTGCTGCTTGTTATTCGAATGCTGCTTCTCAGAAGCTTCATAAGTGCCGTTACAATCTCTTAATAGAAATTTAAACCTGCGCTTGGAGCCTGACAGTCAGTGTCAATCAGCTGATTCAAGGAGCTGGATTTAAAACAGTGTGAGACAGGGAGGAGGAGATGATGGGCTAAAGAAAATACTGCCAGGGAAAGGATCTATTTGATGGTGAATGTGAGGTTTGTTTGGAAATAGTAGTGATTAGGACAGAGATAGAGTTTAGAGATCAGAGCAGAAAACAAAAAAAGGAGGAAGAGCCGCCTACTTAGTAACCCATGAAGAATGTGACACATCTCATCTCTGTTTTCTGTTTCTGTTTGCTTTGCTCTCTCTGCCAAAAAAAAAAAAAAAAACAAGGAGTAGAGCAGTGGCTTTCTGCCTCATGTCACTGTGGCCTGGTCATCTGCATGTTCTCAGCCCACCCAACGCCTTCCTCCCATTAGCTCACCTTTAACTGCAGAGTAGGAGGACTAATGACTGAGGCGAGCTGCTGTGGCCATTTGGCTGCGCTGCAAACCTGATGCAAAACCTTTGTGTTTCAGAGCATATTGCCATATTTGCCACAATCTGTTCTCATTAGTTCCTCCTCTGAGGTTTCAAAGGGGCCAACCAGTGTGTGTGTGTGTGTGTGCATGCACCGTGTATGTGAATTTACAGCACAAGAGCCCCTCAAAGCATCCGTCTCCACACATCAACAGGTTAATGATTCCAGCACAGGGAGGCAGTGACATTTATATGGCCAATCCATACAGGAAAGTAAGAGGGGGGATGTCTCTGAAAAGCCATGATAGCTGTTTTAAAAGCCTCTCATCTACTTAAGGTGTAACTCTTTGACTCAAGTATTGACAGGCAGATCCAATTATCCACGGACCACCCTCCAGAAAAGTAGATCTCCTGTAATGAGAGTGGGAGCTATACAGTTTGATCAAATTTAACAGAGAGCAGCATTAAGTGAAGAGCAAAGGTGATGTCAGGAGCTCATGTAATTACACACACACACATCCCTAAATGAAAGGAAGCAGCCTATAGCATCCAGCATCCTCCCATAGGAGCAGTGTAATAACATAATAGGAGCAGATGCCATTAAGTACCATAAAGACACCTCTGGAAGCACCGGGGAACATTATGGGATTGTTATAATAATGAATCAAAAATACCTTGAGGACATTATGAAAGCATTAATTGAGGACCTTCACCTCCTGTGGTGCCTTCATCCCCCACTATAGGAAAACTGAAATATAGGAAGTTTTTTACACATGAAACAGAAATAAAACGAAATGAAACAACAGATTGAGCTTCTATAAAAATATCTTTTTAAAAAGTGGTGGATCACGGTTTCCTCGTGATGTCAGACACACGGAGCAGTCTCGACCTTATTCAAGCTCAAATAAAGCAGAAACAACCTGTGAGCTGATTGTGAAATCCCAGTGGCCAGACTCACCCACTGTGTTGTTGTTGTTGTTGTTGTTGTTGGGCTCGTGTCCATCTGTTTCAGCTCGCTCGTGCGTCCGCAGCCGTCAACATACAGCATGCCTTTAAGTTTCCCACGCCGAGCCGTCTGAGACACTGTGGCGTGGGCACAGTTAACGCGGAGCTCAGTGTGTGGCGCTCACATGTCGCGCGGAGTTTCAAGGCTCCTCCAGACGTCAGCACGCGGCCGGTCCCCGAAGAATCCTGAGGTCCACCCGAGACGCCGGATTAATGTTACATCCACATCAGCAAAGCCTCCCTCTGATTCCCCCTCTCTCCAGCAGGGACGGCGGGGCAGATGTTGCAGAGGAGCGTGTGTGCGTGCAGGAGTGTGTGTGAGGCTGGAGCAGGTGAAGGGCTGTTTGCAGCTCACTTCAGCTCGCACCGCTCTGTCTGTTCAGGTGCGTCCGGAGCTGCGCGCGCTCCGCGGTGCGCTGCGCTCTGCCAAACTGTGTCTCTGGGAAACCAAGACTGTTTCAATACAATCTGACAGCGTCAGGGGGAGTGTTGCTCATGTATTTCTCCTCACTGCTTTGTGATGGGCTTCAACTCTGCTTTGCTTTTCTCACTAATCATTTTCTCCTTGTGTCCTGATTTGGCACCAAAATCAGATTTTCAGATTTCTGGCTTGTAAAGTTGATCAGTGACATAATGTCTGATGCTTATCTTTAAATTTTCATCTTAGCTCTGTTGAATGTTCCTATAATATCATTTTATTGTTTGTTTCTGGTGAGGTCCACAGTTTCCCCAAAGCCACAGAGAACTAAACATGGCTAACAATGTGAGGCACAGTGTAGCTGACACACACCTTCTCATGTGCCACACTGGTCACTCAGAGTCATACAGACCAGCTGAGACAGTGGGCGTGGCTTCTGCAGACCAGCTGAAAGCCTGTCTTACTAGCTTGAGTTTCTCTTTAATTTCAGCCCAGTCTGTCAACAGGATGTCAGCCTCAACCGAGCACATTCAAAATGAGAGACAGCGGAGAGACAATAATTGCTGTGATCGATGGTAAAGTAAACAGTGGTGATGGCAGTAGAAGCATCCATTTGCAGGATATCTGGTTTGCTAAATGCCTGCTAACAGCTCAGGGTTAAAGCTGCAAATGTGCTGACATAAAAAATGACACTGTTCAGATTTTAAATGGGAGCCGTTTTCACCGGCTAAAAATAGAGACGAGGACGGCTGGTTGTTTTTACAGACTGTATAGTTAGTTGCAGAAACTATCCCATCAGCCATGTGACATTAAATTCAATTGCAATTCATCATGTTGAAGTGTCCTTGAGCACAAAACACTGCCCAACCACCAGCTCCACAGCTGCTTCTCTGTGGCTGTGAGTT
Source organism: Caranx ignobilis (assembly GCA_021432705.1). Lineage (NCBI taxonomy): Eukaryota > Metazoa > Chordata > Actinopteri > Carangiformes > Carangidae > Caranx > Caranx ignobilis. The sequence continues at coordinate 12,977,078 of MU269991.1, forward strand.
TGACCTCTGACCTCTAATTTAGAAAGCAAGAAAACTGTTTTTGTCTACAAACAACTGCAAAAAAAAGAAAAAAAAATCTGACATGAATGGAGTGATCTTCTGTTTTGCAAAAATGAATTCACATTCTCTAAAACCCATCAGGAGACGAGCATTAATTAAACAAATGTCAAACGTTAAAGTGACAGTCAGCAGGTTAGTATGGCACCTCCATTCATTTCTGAACAACTAATATCTTGACTTTTTTTATGGGTACAGAACTGAAAATACCTACACTTTCCACAACGCAATGCAATCAGGACCAACAGTCAGTGATCATTTTGAAATAATCTACCATTTTGAGATCTTGGTGAATATGCATGTCCTGCCTTGACTTTAGAGAGCAGTTACAGAAAGTATCAAGCTGGACCTCGAGGGGAGCTGAAGCAGAAAACATGCTGATCTTGTACAATCTGCAAAGTAATCCTGAGAGGAAGGTGTAAAACAAATAATTGATTCACGAAAGATTCAGGAATATGCCCAGGAGGTGACTTTGGACTGAAAATAACAGAAAGATTAGAGAGTTATGAGATCCTTTAAAGAACAGGCGAGTTAAATGGACTCCTTAATGGAGTGAGTAAAGTCACAATCAGCCAGAAGGAAACTTCTGACGTCCCCTGTAGGAGTTCTTAACACTGCAAGTCTATTCCTTTCTGTGTTTGTTCCTTTGACTTGAGATGGTGTGTTTCTAAAGTTAATTCTGGCTCACATCACGGTAAAAGGTCCTTCCGGGCCCCTTTTGTCTGCCGACAGACATTATTAATCTGCCACCAGTTCCCTTGTACTCATCTCTCTCTCTCACAGGCCAGACTGACTTTTAGTGTATGAACTTGTTATTCAAGGCGTTCTCAGTTCATGCCACTTGACGAAATGAAAAGGGAAGTTTGTTGTTGTGTAAAATCATATTTAATTTAACTGTTCTGCGTCAGGCAGCTATTCTGGGCTTGTTCCATCCATTATATGAAAAGCTTACCTTATCAAAGCGAGCAAAACAACAACAACAAAAACAACAGAACATCAGCACAATGAGTTACAGTCTAGGATATAAGTACACTGATACAGCTATTAGCCACTCTACATGTGGAATTGGCATTGATGAACTACCATGCTCTGAATATGCTGTATCAGCCATATGGGTACATAATAAACTTTGACTTCATCAAGTCCCCCTCCCACCTGCAGGAGGAAGAGACTGGGCGGTGAGTAACAAGCTAGTAAACATGGGCTTATGGTCACAATATGTTTCCTGCCTCGTGTCCTTGCAGACCTGAGAGTGTGTACACTGAGAGCAGAGATGAAAAGGGCCAAGAACACACGAGACCTTGTTTTCTCCAAACAAAGCAGTAGGTTAATGATGCTTGTTCCTGCTAATGTGCACAAAACAGTCTTTCCTTGGTCTTTAAGGATCATTAGCCATCTTTTCATTTCACTCTTCTATATTTTAATGGCTGTGGAGGCTTTAATGAGTTCTGTCTTCTATGTCAGCCTCACCTGACAGAGCTGCCGGGTCAACTCTGCACCATCTGATTCACACTGTTCAACTGTTTATTATTTTAGCTCTCCGTTTCAACTTCATCCATTACATTTAGCTAACTATTTCAACCATCGATCCACTGCTTTCAGTTGGCCCATTACCACCACAGGCCACCACAGTCTGTTATCTACACAGTTGCCCATGAAGTTGGAGTAATTTTGTTTTCAGACAGGTTCCTCTTTTTATAAAGCTTCATTGTGATTTAATATTCACAGTGATATGTTTGGAGGAGATTGATCAATAATGATTAGAGAAGGTATACACTTTATCTATGAAGAATAAAACACATTCACAATCATTTCATCAGAAGAAGTAAATATATATATATATATATGTATGTTCCAACTTCATGGACAACTGTGCGTTTCACACTGTTATCTGCTGCTTTCAGCTATTGCATTCATTAATTCATAAGCTAAGCTAATTAGTAACTGATAAATTCTTCAGCTTTTCTGCAGCCTTCATTCTTGTTAACTAGATTTACTCTCTCCTACCTTCCTGACTAATGGCTGTTTGTGTCTAATACTCACAACGTTTTGCGGCTTTGCCATTGCCACCTAATAGTTCCAATCATTTTTCCGAAGCAGATATCATTGTTTTTTTGATGCCTCCCTTATGGGACTGATCAAATACGTCTTTTGCCTTGGTCCTGATATCGATCACTTTTCTCTGTACAGTATCTTCTTTCTCATGGTGCAGCAGCTATATACGTGTGTGAACATACACAGCCTCCTCGCACATGTAAATTATGAATCAGCTAATACCAGGTTTTGCCTTATGGTTGTGACCTGCAGTGATAATGAGATGCTCACCTTGTGCACGATCCTGACTTGATTCGAGGTCGGCAGTGAAGGGCTTTCAATATTAATAACACAAGCTGTTGATGTGTATCTACCCATCAGTCTCCTGGGGCTCAGCTCACAGCTTGAAGGTACAGACACAGCAGAGACCTGCGGCTGGTAAAAGAAAAAGAGTGAGCTTAAAGTGTTAAGAAGGACGAGTCCTTGTACAAGTTTAGACAAAGTGTATCCGGTCCCATCAGGCAATTTTGCTTTAGTCTAACTGGGTCATCTAGTTCTTTGTCCTGGTGTGTTTGTGTTATATTAAATCATCTGAACCTGATGCAAGTTAACAAAAAAAAGTTCAGAGCTACAATGACATGGCTGGTAACTTCACAACCCTCCAGGATTGTGGAGTTGTTTGCAGAGAGTGAAACTGTAATCCAAGCCTGAACCTACAGATGAAGTAAAACAACAAATTAGGGGCCAGGCAGCCTAAGCTGCTGGGACCCTATATTGTTTTCGCCAGTATTCTTCTTCTTCTCCCTCTTCTTCTTCTTCTTCTTCTTCTGCTTCTTCTTCTTCTTCTTCTTCTTCCTCTTCCTCTTCCTCATCCTAGGAAATCCTACTTCCCATGTGTGAAAAATCACAGAACTTTGCACAAAGGTCCAGTCCCTTGCCAGATTTGGTCTGCTGCAAGCCCATGTCAGTATTCCCCATGGGGAGGGCCACAGCAAGCATCTAAATATAAAAACTTTGAAAATTCTTAACACAACAACCGTACATGCTACAGTTTTGCAACTTTCACCAAATTTAGCCCCAATACTTTAGACTTTTGTGCAGTTAAATCCAGTGCAAATTATGAAGTCCATCAGTCTGATTTTTTCAAAAACTGTCATCCTGGTGACCGGCTTAGTCCATTTGTTAGGGGATGGTTCTTAGTGTTAGAGGATGTGAGTTCAAGCCTTGGTTTATGCAGAACGGACGTTGTAATGCTGATGTACTTGTTGTCTTCCTATTCTGTCTCTTGTTGCTCAGAGTTACCTAAATTTGTCTAAAAATGCCTTTCTTGGCACAAACCTTAGAACTACAGTTTAACCTCTGGTCTAATGCAGCTCGGGTACTCATTAGAAAGTGGCATTACATTATCCTCAGGTTTAAGTACAGTGTCACCAGAAGTAGAAAGAAGCAGATGCATTTAGGTTATTTTCACCAGCCCACCCACCTACAGACACAACGTATGGTACAACACGGCACAGCAAGAGACACAGGGATCTAAACTCAAATAGACATGCAGATATAATTTGTCAAACATAATGTAATAGAGCTTTTTCATTACTTTTTCATTCTGAAGACCATGGGGAGACAAGTTGTCACTGGTGCATCGGCTAATGAGGAAGTGAACAGCAATAGAGCTGTAAAATAGATGCTTATACAAGATGGGAAAAAAAGGCAAATGTCACCTCTGGATGGCATTTATTCCTATGTCAGCCTTACAGGCTCCATTTACCTATCTCACTGCATTTTCCTTTAAGTGAAAAGATTGCATAAGTTTAAAAGGTCTAGGTCTGCAGCATCCTGTAATCATTATGAGATAATGAGCCACAATGGTCAAATCAATTTAAAAAAAGGCACTTTAGAGTTGAATAAATTACATTAATGCATTCCTTTGTGAGCACTTTTTGTCTTTTATTGATTTTTTCATAAACGTCATTGGACTTTGAGCAGTCGGTGGGTTCAGAAAGTGTCAATCAATGTCAGTGCTTGTAGCTACAAGGCAGCAAGAGAGAATATTTCTGAATCCTGCACTGTACATTGTGAATGGGGGAGAATGGGCCATTTTTCACATGTACAGGATATTTAAAGCTGCACTGATCAATATTGTAATGGGAACAACTTTTTACTGTCTAAATCTAGGAGGTACTTTTGTCCCCAAACCTAATGAACCTCAGTGTGTTTAATATGGTAATTATGACAGTCCAGGTTCATTATGGTGCAGCATTTCAAGAAATGGACATGGTAAAAAAAAAAAAAAAAAAAGTTGTTTAGGTTGGGGGATTGTTGATGAATGTTCTATGTGTAAATAGGCAACAGTTACAAGTAACAAGTCTGATCACATGAGCTGACTTCACTTCAGTAACTGTTTGTGCAACTTTTTCTTCTCAGTGATCTAGCCTTGATGTGCTGCACCAATCAATATTTTTTCTAAAATCAGCATTCGATATCAATCACCCCTCCATATGTGACCCAGCTGAAGCAGATCAGGCCCCAGCTTGTGTCCAGATGGCAAACTAGCCATGTCACTCCCCATGGTTCTCCTCTTTTGAGCCACAGCCATCTTGAAACTCTCTCTAATGCCTCAGTGGCTTCATGGACAGTCTCTTCCAAGCTGCCTTCCCATAGTACTGTTAGCTCTATCAGAGACACTTGATTTGTGGACTCAGGAGAGCGACTGAGTGAGACTGTTCCTCCACAGCAAAATGGAACTTCTGGCCCAACACGTCCTCGGCCCAAGTCTGGCCCATTCACTTCCACATCTTGGCAAAGTCTGGCTGTGATCCTCCAGTACTGGCTGAGGGCCTGAAGATTTTCTGTCTGTGCATCAGAATAGGTCCTGATTTGGGAGTACTATTTGATAATCATGTCATGTTTGGGTCAGATACGGGCCGTGGAACCTTCTGTTACTGGTCTAGAGGAAAACTCTCTGGGTAGCCTTTCCAGGTAGCTGCAAGTAGCAAACAGCTTGAAAAAACCTGCAGCACATGAAATAGTGCTGACCTTCACGCCAAACAGCCCAGATACTTCCATCATGAGCTGGTGAAGACCAAAACAAAACTAGAGAGGGAGTTAATTACATGTGTAAACAGAAATGCAAATCAAAAACTATGCCAATGTTGTTGTGTGTATGCTGAGCTACTTCTAACAGCAGAAAAAGAAGTTGGTGAACAAAAGTTATTAGAATGAATACTGGATTCACTTGGCTGCAAACACATCATCAAATAAATGCTAATGCATCATGTCTATCATCACATGGCTACATTATGAGCTAATAAAATGTGTTAGCTCTGTTGTGTTGGTAGCTTCTGGGTGGCCAAAGAAGATTAATACTAGCTTAACTCCCTGGCCCGAATCAATGAAAACATTCAAGTACTCGCTTATTTTTCAAGGCCATGAAAAACCTCTGGGAAGAAGTTTTCATTGTCAGAGCTGCTATAAAAACCAAAAGGTCTTTGTGTTGAGCCTTCTGAATTTGCCAAAAGCCATCACTTCAAACAGTGGTTTTAAGGGGTAAAAAGAAAAAACAAAGTCAATATTTTAGGTGTCTGCCTTTATTCTAAAAGACTGTGCAAACAGCACCTATATGAATTGGACCACTGCTGGCAGCTTTCTGTTGCCTCAGCCTTTGTTGTAATGGAGTCATAACATTCAGGATGAGCACACATGCTGAGAAGAAAAAGCAATATGGACAGTGACAGTGGATTTCTGAGAATCTGTTTGGCGACAGAAACATGGATCTGAGGGGGGTAGAAGTGAAGTTTGCAGAGATATCAGTGAGGCAGATAGTTGTGTTGCAGAGATCATTGTGTTGGAGAAAGTAAATAATGTAGAGTGTCTTGGTGAGCTTTCTTCATCGTATCACATCCCATCAGAGGACGGGTCTTTCTCCCTCTTTATTGGCCCCATCAGGCTGACAAGTGCCCTGCTGCCATTGTGCAATATTGAAAGGGAGGGAGAAGAACAGAGGGAAGAAATTCCCATTCCAACTGCCATCGAACTCCACAGTGACATTATTTTTTTCTTTACTGTCACTACCACGCCTTCCCCAGATCGAGAAATCAAATCTTAGCAAAGCCTTAAGTGACAGGGGATGAAACGATTCCTCCATCCACCACATACAGAGCTGCAGCAGTGGAACTTGTCAAGCCCCTGGTAATAACCCCTGCATGTGCATCAGTGTTTATGTTGTACACACGTGCATGAACATGCATGAGATTTGATTTGCAGAGAAGAAGACAGAAATTGAAATTAGATTTGATGATGTTCTGATTTGATTTGGAGAGAAACAGGCATGATAGGGAAATGTCTCCTGTGTCTGAAGAACATGGAAACACATCACTTACCGCAGTTTACATCAGCTTTTTCTTACCAGCACGACATCTGCTTGAAACAGTCAGAGATGAAAAAAAGGAACTGTGTGCAAAATCCAACTTCCCCTGTCAAGCGGTGCACACAAAGAGGGGTCGGGCAGCATCAGAGAGCAGCCTCAGCAGCAGCTAGATCTCTGGATGAACCCCTGACCACTGATAACCTCCACTGCTACACTTTACACACACACACACACTCGGCACGCCTGCTTGACAGCAGAAGCAGTCTAATGAGGAAAAAAAATCTATACACAGCAAAAACATCTGTCTTAACAAGTCCCGTATTGAGCTTTGAGGACCCATCTCTCTTGGAAAAAAATAGGTTTCCAGTGCAGTGGTCCCACTTGTTGACAGTGCATTTCTCTTGGTGATTTGTAAGAATAACATGGATAAGGAATATGTACCGGTAACAGGAAAATTGCAGTTTCTGATGGAATTGTAATTGTATTACTCACCACTGTGGCTTAATGGAGCTTGTGCACTAATTAGGACAGAGCACTTAAGTCGTGCTGGGATCGGCTAACTGGCATCAGCTGCTTCATCCATGCGTCACCATCAGTGACAGCTGCTTGGCTACCGGCCCACTAGTAACTTCCAATCACATTCACATCACTTTACATGGCAACCTTTATACTGTAACCTGACGCCTCTCATTGACTGATACCTCCATGCCGGAGTCTGTTCGCTGCCAGAGCTCACATCCACCTCTCCAGCCTCCACCTCTTGTGCTAAGCTCTTGGCACTGTTGATTTAACAAAGATTTAATGTTCATGGATGTGTTTATAAAGAACAACTCAGTTCTCCCAGCAGACTCTTCATCGTTGCATGGATTCTTTGAAAGCTCCATGCGTAACAGAGACATTTTCACATCAGAGTTTAATAGAGCTCGACTCCTGTTTCTCCTCGTTCCTCCTGTGTTTTCTGTGAAGAACATAAACTCTCAGAAAAAATGCTCCCTTAAAATGTCTGTTATGGGTTGACATTTACACCTGCTGTTATAACATGGTGACCACTAAATATATTCTCTTTATAAGGTTGTGCAGGTAATTGGATTTGGTCAATTGCAAAGCAAACTGAGAGGTTGTCCTCCTGTTAAAAAAAAAAAAAAAAGCCCTCATGTGGTCTGAGCCAGCAGCTTATACATTTTATTGTCTGGTGACCTTTACAAGACACAGGGATTATGAGAATGGAGGAAGTTAGATGACGTAGTCTATACAATAATAGGTTATTTCTGACTGCACCGCAACCGTAACAATGTGTTTACTGTAACCATGACGACAAATGCTCATCCAGCCAAGTGCAGTATTTCATTTAACCCGAATCATGAGACTTTTCTAAAAGCAATCCTGAAGCTTTTGTGCCTGAATCTTCTCAAACTGTGTCTGTTCTACTGCCTAAACCCTTTATTGTTGTTACCATGACAACAAATGTGTGCTACAACTGCAGCTGATAGGCTCGTATGTATTACATTAGCGGACAAACAACCAATATGGTCATTTAAGTCAGAGAATTTGTTGCAGTTCTTTTAGGCACACTGATGTGGTGGAGCTCCGGATCAGACTGAGATACCTCAACAAATGAAACCTATGCATGATCACCAGAGGATGAACCCCTGGTGGCCAGAAGACAAAATCTAATAACTGGTGTCTTTTTAATCATCATCATCATCCAATCATCATCAAATAAAACCTTTCTCCAGTAGACTACTTTTTTTATGAGCAAATAACTGCTCAGCTATTTTGTTCCAGTTGTCAAATATTTGTATGATACGATCATCTACCATTTGCAGAGGAATTAAAAGCAAAGGTACAAAGGATCTATTATATCTCTGTCCTGCAGTGGAGAAAGAGGAGTCATTCACCACTGCTGTTTTTTTGGTCCATAAAGGTGTTATGAAGTTCAGAATGGCCTCTGCGTTCTTCAGTGTTTCTCTCTCCATCACATCCCCAGTGAGTCCATCAGGGAAACATGACTGAAGTCAAGTGCCTCAGGATGTTCAGTCTTTATCCTAACAACAACTTCAAAGAGAACTTTGCATTCAACTCCAGCAGTTGCCATAAGTGGGATGTACACAAGTATATGTTCCACACAGATGTCTCCTTTCTGAGTCTTCACCAACATCTCCAGCTCATCATTGACATTTCCCATGATGACTGACGGCAGAAAGGACGACACACAGTACATCTCCACTTCCAAGCCTTCACCTTTTGTACCAGCACAGCAACCACAAAAACATCTCTTCATCTCAGCTGGAACTTCTTTTACTGAAAGAAGCTCCTCTCCACACAGAGGTATCCATCAGTAGTCGACAAAATACAACAAAACATAACAAAAATAAAGTGAAGATTGAGTAAAACCCAGAGCTCCCAGACTTTGCTGCTCCCAGTTGAAGCACTGTCCTGTATTTAACCAAATATTTGTAATAGTTGTAAGTAATTTAAGTTAATAATCAACACTTCACTTCCTTCACCTCCCAGTTCTCCATTTCTACCAGTGATTTATCCATCACTTTGCACTAGCAGTGTCCAGAGCCTGTTTTTCCTATATATTTTATATTTATTTGTATTTTTTATTACATTGTGTAATGTATATAATGTATGTAATATTCATTTATTGTGAATTTCAATAAAGTTTTTGAAAATTTCACACCCAAGCTCAGAGTCCAGCTGCCGCCATCATGTGCGGCTGCTTCAGGCGGTGCGAGGCCCTTCTCATGAACCTGACAGTGGCTTCAGAACAGTCACTCATGATGGTTCAGAGCACTTTCACAACTTATCCCTGTTTACTCTCTCTTTTTTTTTAATTTCAGGAAAAGCTGCTTGAGTCATGATTTTTTAAATTCCATAATTTCAGTTTATTTTCCGTTCATGCTGTTTGATTTATTCTTGTTTCCCTGTCACTGTCACAAAGCATCTTGATAATCCTGCTGTCTCTGTAGTTTGTGAATCGTGTTGTCATTCTCCTACAAGTGGAGATTCTTTAGATGTGATTAACTGGTTAAACTGTTGTCACACGGCAGCTGTTAGACTGTTTACACCTGTGTAACTCAAATCTCAGCTTATTTTTTGTTTCATGAAAAAGTAAAAATAAAAACTGCAGTTTGCGTTTAGCCCAAGATGCTGTGGTGTCCAAGCACTGAGGGTCTTGTGTGATGTCTCATGTAGCTGTGACTGATTGCAGAGGATCCGACAATCTACTAGGTACAGGAGACTGATTTTGGTGTCTACACACTCTCTGTGTACTGTGTGTGTTATTTCAGAACACATAATGTGGTCTGAAGATCAAAGCTGACACGACTGTGCAATTGATGTAGTGATTTAAAGTTCTCGATTTCCTAAAGTCAGATAGAGGACCAAGTTTTTTGTTTTCTTTTTTCTCTTTCCTCCCAGGCTGTCGGAGCAGTCGTGCTCAGTGCTCCTCATCATCAGCATCCATCCACAGAGAAGTATGTGTGTGTGTGTGTGTGGGGCGGATTCATGGGATGGCACTGCCTGCCACATTTGTTACCTCTGTCACCAGCTGCAGGAGACATCTCATAAATGGAGTGGGCCGTGGGTGTCAGACGACGTCCGTCTTGTCACACAACGATATTCAGCTTTGCCTACGCCGACTCCCACCTCCAATCCCCATCCATCTCCACACTGTCTCCATTCCTGCTCATTGGTGCTGCGTGACTTTGAAAGAGGGTCAGACCTGCAGAGAATACAGTGCAGTGACTTGCAAACTCAGACAAATGTTGAAAAGCAGCAAACCCAGTTTAAATTTTTATCCACTTAAAGAATCATATTGACTTGTTCAATATGATTGAACAAGAGTTCTCATTAGCAGCAGAGGATGAATCTCTACTTTGCAAACTTCCAGATGTTGAGATTTTGTGCTGGACAGTGTGTCAACAGATCTTTTACACAGCTTCATGGTCTCTGGAGGATGGATATGACTTTGGTGATGCTCTGACTTTTCATTCAGCACCAACCACAGCTCTAGGTTTTTGCTCCAAACATCCCAGCTACAGGGGAAATTGGCACCAATTTACAGTCATGGTTCCCAGATGATGAAATACACTGACTCTGCCCCCCCCCCCCCCCCCCCCCCCCCCCCCAGTCTAACTATAGTTCAAACATGTGGCTGATTTGTGGTTTTGAAATTGGTATTGTTTGTAAAGTGCTTTTCTGGGCATAACAGCCACTCAAACCACCATGCACCCACCTTTTTGCAATTTGCAAAACTATGCAAGTTGCTTGGGTCATAAAACATTCAGAGCATTCCCATCAGCCTCAGCTGCACTTTGTGTTCAATGCTAATTTACAAAGGTCTAAAGTTAGCATGCTGACATGCTAAACTAAGAGTGTGGACATTGTAAACATAATTCCTGTTGAATGCCAGCACGTTAACATGCTGATGTCAACCATACACGGGCAAAACTGGCTCACCAGAGGGTCTGATCTGACCCGCTGGATGAAGTGTGAAAATTACATACAAGACAGAAGAGACATATATTGTTGAAAGTGTGCATATTTTTGTCAAAAAAAAAAAACCCAAAAAACTGGTTTTTCATAATATGATTGTTAAAGGACAGTTCATTTAATGTAAACATCTTAATAATGTACTTCTTTGCACTAAAACAAAGGGAAACATTTAGATTCTGATCATTAATAGGTTATTGTGCGGTTATTTTACTGGGCTGGGCCACTTGTGATCACATTGCACTGTATGTGGCCCCTGAACTAAAATGAGTTTGTCACCCCAGTCTATAGGCTCCTTGTCTTTCTATTTAGTGGCTCCTTCATGGTGGATATCATGAAGCATCAACACCATTGAAGTGCTGGCACTTCTAAGAAGACAAAATAAGAAGTTATGCTCGTTTACACAAAAAGCAGAAATGGTGGATGCCCTCACGCCTTCTACTTTACTTGTGGAATCTTAAAAAGCTTGAACTCAATAACAACATGCCTGTGAAGTATCTTTATTTTTACTTTTTTTTATCAGGGTAATTGATATAAAACACTGTAATGACACTGTAGCAAACCAGACAGTGTGCCGCAGTGTTGCATTTCACTCATGAAGTGTTCTTTTACAGAAAACCAATAACCCCCGCAGACATTAAAGCAATCAGAGCTGAGGAGAGAGCATGACTTAAATTGCTGGAGTAATAATAACCTGGTAATGCCGCTTCCTGATTAATTAACCCTGGCCCACACGCTTTTCTCTCCACAGCTCAGACATGAGAGGGCACACCGTGGCTTCCACAGCAGCCTGGGGCCATTGGCTTTTATGAGCACTGTAAATCAAAATGCCACAGATATATATTTTTTTTACTAAGTCACAAAGTTTTGTTTTATATCAGAGAATTTTGAGGATGAATTATCCAGGCGGGTCTACCCACTGCTGCTTTTGGTGACGATTACATGAATGAAATATAAACCTGTGTGTCTCTCATTAAGGCTGAGGATGATATAATTCCCACTGTTATCGAGGTTGGCAGCAAGCTGCTGAGAAAATTATAATTAGCAACATATATTACCACTAATATGATTATCTCATTAAATATCTGCCTTCTAATCAAATCATAATGATGTTTATATCATTGGGGGGAGGGTGGTTAACTCCTGAACTGTAAAAATGAACTCTCACGATACAACAGCCACAAAGATCTAATGAAAATATTACTAAAAACAAACATTCTCCACTCCCTTTACTGTCAGACTGGATCATAGACTGACTCTTTTTAACTCTGAGGGAAGGGGATAGAAGAAATGTCATACGGGGGCATGATTGGAATATGTATGAGCCGTGATATTGCTAATATCCCTCATGCAGATCCTGGATCAGAAGGTCACCTGGAAGCAACTCATAAAGGCCAGAGAGGAAGCCATGAAGTCAGCGGTCCCAGGCTGAGCCTCCTACTCCACAGACAGAGAAAGGCTCATCATAAAGCTGTCAAGAGAGCCACCCATCCACAGTGGTGAAGCGGCCACCCATCACCACCACAAATAACACACTCCCCTATTAATGAATCCGTCGTACTCAGGAGGAAACACACTAACCAGAGACCAGCTTTTTATTTTTTATCTTGAGATTGGTGGCGAGAGTGATTTCTGTGAAAACAGGTCTGGTGCTTTTTCTCAGCAGAAGGCTTTCTTTGAGCAGTTCATGTACTAGCTGTTGGCATTGTTTCTCATCTTCCCTCCCACGTCCTGCTCCATCAAATCTGTCTATTTGGTGATTAAACATCATGTTCAGCACCATCTGTTGCATGAAATCTCATCTTTTTTTCTTTTTTTTTTAAACAATCCTGACACAGAAAGTTTAACACAAACACAGGAGAGCTTCAACGCAGCAGTTTCATCTGTCTCACAAACACTTAGTAGACTCAATGACATCATCCACAGCTCAGTGGACATACGGAAGGAAAATCACTGTTTATTGTAAACAGCTGAAAGAAACCATTCACTGATGTCTGCCTTTGTCATGTTTTCAGAAAAAAAACTACAACTTTAAGACTCCTAACTGGAGAAAACAGAGGCCAAGATGAATATTTTTGCCCTATGAGAAGCTCAGCTGAGCTTTGTTTCTGTGCAAGGCTCAGGAGGTGCTTTGAAAATCCCTGTTACATAAACAGAGCATAATAGAAACGCAGCCATAAAGAATCTGCCAGGACAATGTATGATCTAGAAAAAAGCCTCTGATGTTTTCAAAAGGAGAGGCCGAAGACATCAACCGCAGCGCATGGCAATGGACAAAAATACCCCGGCTGTTAGTGAGTGCTGTATTTCTGGAGGAACGGAAATTAGCCGAGGTGTGGGATTGTGATTAATATTCTCAGTCGCTAATGATTCAGGAGCAGAAGAAGAGCTTGGCTGGTAAAACCAGATCATTCTGGGAAAGGAACACGATCTGGACATATGGAGAAACGTCCAGTCATTCTGCTGTTTTGTTCAGTCTGACCTTATAATGACGAACACAGGAAGAAAAGGATAAGACTGACATTCTGGAAAATATGTTTATTCTCTTGCAAATGTTGGTAAAAGACCAGGATTTAGAGCCTGGAGCTGGATTTCAAAGGCAGCCTGTTCCCTCTTTGTATCCTTTGCTATGATAAGCTAATCATCCCCTCTGTTACTTCATATTGAGCGTACAGACCTGAGAATGGTGTCAACCTTATTCTACTCAAAGGCTAAAAAATGTCCACCTGCATTTAAAGTATCACAAAGTTTAAAAAAAAGTGTTAATTTGAAATCACCATCAACAGAGAACAACAGGACAGTGGGATGTAATTAGCATTGTACTGGATGATGGCACATGATGTTGACCCGGCCCAGTTATCAGCTCTACATTTCCTAAGATTTACACATTTTATTAAAAATAAACGTCCCTCATTTATTTCTGGAAACTATTAAAATGTGACTTTCTTGATAACTTCCCTGACCTCTTTTAAAAAGTGGGCTTCGTTCTCTCAGCCCGTCTCTGTCCTGACTCGGAGTTGCTTTGAAAAAGAAGAAGATAACACTTGTTCTGAACATGCCCTCAAGCTTTCAAATCCCATGTTTGACTTGATTTATCATGTTTCATTATGCAGCTTTGAGCTCATGCTGTTCTCTATCTTGCTAACTTACACTGGGGATGATTGATTATCGTGCTACTGGACCTTGTGTAAGGACTTTCCAGTAAAATTGTTTCATTACACTTTTGAAGGGTGGAAACATATGTATTGTAGGTTATGTACAGTAATAATATTGATGATGTAGCGATGTAGTCAAGCTGCCGCTGCTGCTGTTGAAGCTCACAGTGTGTTTCCTACAAGTAGCAATAACCTCAGATAGGATTTAGTGCAGTGTTTGTCATTAAAAATAAGATGAACGATGCCGTGATCCCAAGTTTCTGACAGAGTTGACCTCATTTATTTTCATGTTGCGCTGCATTTACTTCCCAGATTGAAGCGATAACTGTGGATGCAGGCTCCTGTAATGGTTCGCTATAAGCAGAGTAATCAGTCCTTTTCATTTGCTTATTAATGGAGGCTCTCGCCCAGTTTACAGCCGCTTCCACCTCCCTCCACTGGCCTACATACTGTACTTCGACAGCTGCCTCATGTCTGCTCTCTGCTAATCAAAGGTGTGAAAGGTTCAGAGACCCTTTGATGTGAACCCAGTTATTATTATTCTTCACCTCGCCTCACCTTTGGAGATGAGACTCATGACTCAAGATGTGGAAATTCAACAAGAAAACACACGGATGCTCCGGTGTTTGACAACAGATAACTCTTTTAAATGTGGAAACATTAACTGTCTGTATATAGAAGTATCTGTCGTCATAAAGTAAATAAAACTAGCACATGTTCCCCTCTGCTCAGGACGGGGGGGGGTCATGTCTACATTGTCACATTGAACAAGGAATAATACGACACCAAATAAACGCCTGTTCAGAAATGCAATATATAACCTGCATGGGATGGATATGTGCTTATGTAACACACTGAATGTCTACAAATCAGACATCAACACACATATTTGTATGGGCTAGACATTTAGTCTTCATGTGTCAAAGTGTGATGCTCAGTGCACAGGAACCACACAATGGTCAGCTGATATTTGATACAAACTAAATTACATACTGTACTCTGTCAGCTGCTAGCCATAAATATATTATAAATAAACAAGTAAATAATAAAATGTCTTATGAAACACAGTCAAGTTAATTTACATAGCATTAATAACACAAACAGGTTTCATCTTCTTCCAGAAGAGAAAGGTTTCTGATCAAAGGAGACTGAAGATCATTTCCTGTGTCACTGCTCATTAGATTATGATTTAAAGGAGACATATTATGCATATTTTACTGCTTTTTGCTTACCATTGTGTCAGTTTTGAACCCCTACAGCATAGTTCTGCATGATTTAAACACATACCGGTCAGCTTTAGAAACATGGCCAGCTACGAGGTGTGTCCTTACATGTTAGACCCAGAGTCTGACCTACGCTCTTCTTCTTCTTTGGGGAAGGAAAACTGTTGTGATTTTCTATATAGATGCCGGTTGGGGGCAGGCATCGTGGGCATGTTTTGGGCAGATCCCTTGCAGTTTGAGCATTCATCCTAATTGGACAGTAAAACCTGACACCAGGTTTTACACAAATCTCGTGGAGATTGTGTTACCGGGCGTTGAGAGAGACTGGAAACCATGTGAAATCTGGTTGGTGGATTACAGCAGGACCCCTGTAGCTCATGTTGTGCAACTTTGCAGAGGTTTCGTGTGGCCATATGACATTATAACATTGTGAGCATGTTCTAAAATATGGAACAGCATAATATGTCTCCTTTAAGGTATATTCCATGATCATATAAAACCTGGGTTATATTTTAAAATTTCAGACAGACTCTGTTGAGTTTACAAAAGTTCCTATGTGGTAACAAGATAAATTATTTCCTGTATTTCACCACTGCCACAGTATTTTTAGTATGTGAGTGCTTTTACACCTCCAACTATAGTTATACTACACAGACACACATACTGAGGAGCAACTACACACACATTTCTACTCCTGAACTGACAAATCAATGTCATCAATTCATATCCATCCTACTACTAAGAGGATTTCTCTTTGTTTGGGTCTTCTGAGTCTTCACAGCATGCACAGCCATGCTTTGGTGCAGTCAACACATCAAAGACACCTCTGTTAAGGTGGGAACCAGCAGAAGGTCAGGCAAATGGCCAGCAGCCTCAGGGTTCATTTCTCTTTCTAGTGACACAGAGGAAACATTCATCTGTACCTGTGCTCCTGTGAAGCTCTTCTCTGCAGACTTAGCCCTCAGAACAAGCACTCGCAGAGACAATGCAGGTGGAACGGAGCTCTGACCTCAAGTGCCAATCAGACCAGAGCAACTCATTGTCTTTATGGCTCATCAATCACATCCGAGACGCAGCAACACCTTTGGGAGAAAGAAAAAAGAAGAAAATCCGGCTCAGCAGAAGTAAGATCTGAGATATGAAGGTGTATCCTTGGGATGGGGCCGGTGGGAGCAGCTGTCACTCACCTGTGAAGAAAGTATTTTTCATGTTGTTCAACCTTGAGGACAGGATGTCAGGAGATGAGAGTGAGGAAACAGCACAAAATCTGCAGCTCCTTCTGTACTTCCAATCTTCAGGTGCGTGGGTTCATCCTGAGAAGAAGCAAGTCTGATGAATTAAACCTGACTCAAAGTCAACTTACTGGCCTTCTGTCTTCACCTCACTCTTCACCCTGCAAGACGAGAAGTCTGCTCACACCAGTGTTTAAAAGAGTGGAAGTCTGCATCAAACTCAGCATATTACCATTCATAAACCATTCTCTACACATACTATAATGTTTTTCTATCACAGACATCACACACTCACGATACATCAGGTAGAGTATCTTGCTCAAGGACTGGAGTCACCAGGAATCACACCATTAACTCCCCTTGAAATAGTAGATCCTCCAGATACAGAAGGAGATCCAGTTTGATTGAAGATGGTGGATTACATTAAGATCTAGAGCCTAATCTTCAGTAAAGACAAACTGATAACATAGTGACTGAATAAACTGTATTTTCTTGCAAACATTAGATTTTCTTCACTTCAAATACTTCTGCATCTGGTTCCTCTGCTGTTTTACAGCCTGCTCGTCATCAGCTGCCTCCAGTGATGCCCATAAAACTGTTTGTTTGGTCATAGACATGTGTTCACCTGGCCTCACTCCAGAGAGGAGCATCATTTTGCTGTTTGTGAGTTTTGCTAAGACAAAGCCTGTTATAAGGTTGTACGAGTGGCTTCACTTCTCAGACTCTCTGCTCTACACTCACTACTGTGGATCATCAATCAACCAGCTACCAAATGGACTTTTATTTGCATTCAGATGTAGAATCGAACCAAATGTGATCAACATTGTGGTAAATGTGAGAAAAGTCCACAGTGAAGCAGGACAGTTGCCTCTGTCACAGGATAAACAGCTCTCTGTTTATTGCTGTTTGCTTTGGCTTTTAAAGGCGGCGGATCATCAGCCGTTATGAGAAGGAAACACCCCATAATATAACGCTTTCAATGGACTTTATGACTGTGATTTATCCAACTGTTTCCTCTTCTCCTGAATGACAAATGACTAATAGCTCAGTATCTTTCTTTGCCAGCACAAATCCCCCTGGAATCGCACTGCCCCCAACAATGGCTTCACTTGGTTTAGGTTACATTGCAGTTTTATTCATTTGTGATGAAAAGATCAGCCGAGGAGAAATCGTCCTGGTTTTACCCCGCAAAAAACATTCAGTCTGCCTTCTTTCTTTTCCCCCTGCATCTAAAATTGTAAACTGATGAGTCGTGCTGTCTCCTGTAATGAGGCTGCTTGTCGTGGTGTAACAACAAGGTTTTTTTTTTTTTGCACATTGCAATACATTTTCTACACACGTATCAAGCCAAGCGGCACGCTGGAGCGAGGCCTAATGGTTCTGGTATGGTTTCCGTGACACAGAACCCATTAACTGAGTAGGACGTCTTGGTGCGAGTCTCATAGTGCCATCAAATTATGATTCTAATGTTTAAAACCCAGCAAAGAAGAGGCGGCAGAAAAAGCTAATGGACTTCTGTCTGGGGTATGATGTCGTGATTATGTGCGCAGGAAATGAAAATATTTCATGCACAACATCCTCGTTGGAGTGCCGAAGAAGAGGCCGGACGTTCTGGTCATTACTTAGAAACATCTTTATTCAATGAAAGTATCTTTTCTCTCAAGGTCAAGTATGAAATTTACAAATACGTTACACGTCAGTTTTGTTTTGATTGAAAGTCATCGTAGAACCACTGTTGACACAAAAAAACAAAAAAGGATGACGGTCACTGTAGAAACAAGTTTGTCTGGTTTGAAGTGAAGAAGTCAGGGGGTAAAACATTTACCAAACACACACCTGTCCTCATGTCTCAGGACAGTAACTACTAATTACTTCTACAGGCTGAAGGTGTTTGACTGAATGAGACGAGTCTGCTCTGTTTGACAGTGAAGGTAAACAACACACTGTACATCAGGATCACACTGAGCAACTTTGCAGGATGATTTGTTTGAAAATGACAGGGCAGGGAAGCTGCTGGTCTTCAACACCCAGAGCTGTGTGGGATCAGTGAAGTGGCTGGTCTGTGGTGGGACACCGAGGAGGGGACGTGCTGGTGAATCCTTCTTTTTTTAATCACTTTTACTTGAGAACGTTCTGAGGTAAACCACTTCAAAATGTCATTGTGAGGACAAATTCAATGACATTTGATGTCACTTCAGACATTTTGATACTTCATACTACTTAATGTTTGTTGTGTAGATTGAGGGAGTTCATTTAAAAATCACCAAGAACACATTCTCTCACTTACCCAGTGCTGTCAGGTCATTCAGACTGTCTGGGGTTTCAAGACATTTAAGGTTTTTACTGCCACCCCAACACAGTGAATGTTGCCATTATTAAAAAAACAACAACAAAGAATCACATGTCTCCAGAAGCCTTTCTGCTGATTAATGGGTTCCTATAACAACAGCTAACATTTACTGTCAATCACCCAGATGGACATTGACAGTCATTTAGGAGAAAGATGCTACTCTAGTTTCTAATACTGTGAGCACCACAAGTGGAAAACTGAGCAAACGGAGTCCTGAACAATATGTATGAACCATATGCAAAGATTAGGGAAACTGTCTATACATTATGAAGGTAAATGAGAAAATATGAGATTCACAGTCAGCACAGGCCTGCTAGGAGTGACCGTCCCTCTGAACTGAACTATACTGTACAATGAATGAAAATGAAAATGCACCAGTAGGACTGAGTTTCCAGTGACAATGCACCAAGGGTGTGGTAATCACAAAGACAGTTATCTTACCATTAAGTCTTCAAATGTACACCGAGGAGGAAGAAACAACTTGGGGGGGGGGGCACATTCAAACGTCTAGATCGGCTGGTTATGACCCTAGAAAACTGTGGAGGAGGCCAAAAGAAAAATAAAAAGTGGAAGTCAAGAGTAAAACTTTTAGCTGCACGCCTTGGCAAACCTATTCTGAACTCTTTGGCATGTACGACCAGCAAAAATGTATACGCTTTATAATTTCATTTTTTCTTTTTTCTCATGAATATAAAAATTGAAATAGAAAACAGTAAAACAAAAAAAAGTATCAAATTTCCATGTCCCCTACTGTTTGTTATCTTACAATAAAATGTTAACATCAAAGTGTTTTCTGCCAAAAAGGCTATATATCAATACTACAGAAAACCTAAGCCTTTATTTACACAGCAACATGTCATTTCTGTACAGGACATTCATTTTGATTACAGCACACATCCATGGCTCATACATCCTAAAGTACACACTGACTCCAAAGCAGAAAAATAATTTTTCAGGTACCACTCGTAGGGACGACTGGACTTTGATTTTCTTTGTCTTTTTCCTGTGACGGCTCCTCGTCACATAAAGTCATTGAGCTCGGCCTCCAGGGCGGCCGCCATCTCGTCCGCCTCCGAGCTGCTGCCTTCCTCTTCCTCGTTGGAGTCTTTGGAGGACTCATCAGCAGACTGTTTATTCTCCACCTCGTCCTCGTCCTCGTCCTCCTCCTTGGCTTCCTCGTGCTTTCGTTTGTGGCCCCTAGAGAAACGACACAAGTAGATTTAGGATGGAAACTGTAAACCTTTAATCTGTGGGACTCCTCTGCTCTGCTGCTGCCTAAAACAGAGATTTACATCATAAACATTGATGCCCCATTTAAAAGAAGTTAATTAGGTTTTATTTGTTCCCTTGTTTCGCAGAGGGAACCCAGAAAAACCGGTCAAAGTCAGATTTGATCATGATATTAAAAGAAGAGATTATACCACTGGAACTTAAACACCATCAAAATCCACCTTCCTGTTAACATCACTATGTTGCATGTTATATATTGTTTGTTTAACATGTGCAAAAAACAGGCTCTTAGAATTATGTGTGATGATTTTACAGGTCTTTATGTGTTTATAGAGGGTTTTCCTGTCTTTGGTCAGTTTCTACTCTTTAAGCTGAGCTGACTGTTTGTAGCTGTAGCTTCACAGTTTGCATTAAGTTTGCATGACGGACATCAATCTTCTGAACTACCACTTATTCCTCAAGATGTTCTTTTAAAAGATTCATAGGGTATACATGGGTGTGACAGCTCGCCTGGTTAGGGGGGAGTTTCCCAGCAACTAGATCTCAAGTTGCCATTTCTAATCCAGTCGAATGCTTTTTGTGTTTACTTTCGGCTTGATTTGGTAAAAAAAAAAAAAAAAAAAAAAAAAAAAAAAGGTTTAAATTGTTGACGTGAAATGAAAATTTACTTGGAACAGTTTGAGAGGCTCGTGATGCACTTGATACATGTTTTGCCAGAGTCACATTTTCTGAATCTCACAAACAGAAGAGGTAAAAAGGTAAAAGAGTGTGAACCTTCCATGAATAAAAACACAGTGGAAATAAATGTTTTTCTGCTCCAACTGCTCTCGACAGTTTTGTTGAGATGCCATCATGGTCTTATCCACATGTGAATGAATTCTCAAGATGATCTTCTCCAGCTCACAGCAAAAACAGAGTTACTGAGATCTATCCAGCGAACTGGAGTTTAATAATAAGTGACAGAAATTAATAAAACTGGTTGTTTCATTGGAAAATGAAAGCAATATGTTACACAGATTAAACAGTGCTGAGGCTAGCCCCCCCCCCAGGAATTCCACAATTCAATTAACAAGGGCTTGTTCTCCATACACGCTGTATCCATGAGATGCAAAGACTCTCCACTGTTCAAGAACTAAACCGTTCTGTTGTGATGAGGGATTCAGAGCTGTTGGGAAACCTGGGATACAGAGACAAGGAGACATGAACAGAGAGGAGCACAGAGGATACAAGGGGTACAGACGGTTATGGAGACAAAGACAAAAGGATAAGATTTGCGAAATGGAATTAAAAACCTCATAAACGTGTGTGTGTGTGTGTGTGTGTGTGTGTGTGTGAGAATGAGCTCAAGACGCATCAAAGAACCAAGTGTGGTGGTGCAGATCAACCAGGTGGAGAGCGGCTGGTGCTGGCTATTGGTTACATTTATTTCAACACTAGTTCTTGTATGAGACCTTAAATTCAATACCTGCAACAAAAACTCATTCTGAGATGATGAGCTCGAAAGGTTGGTATCAATCTCAGACCAAAAGCTTGGAGCATAGGTAGAGCATGAAGACTCTCAGCAGCAGGGATGGCTGGCTTGCTCTGTCCAAGAGGCTGCCCAACACTTAAAACTAAAACTGACACATTAACAAAAGTACCTTGTTTGTTTCAACACAAAGAAGAGAAGAATAATCAACAAAGGGTGACTGTCATCTCAGTGAGGGTGTCCTCTGTGTTAAAGTCAAATAAACAAAATAAATAAACAGACTTACTGGTCCTTGTAGTTTTGTACTTTATAAAAAGCCAGGTTAGCGATTGTTTTTTTCTGTGGTGTTTAGCCTGTTATGCTAGGCTCATCAGACTCATGCCTGTCACATGAATGATGAACATACATTTCTAAACTTCACTCTGGGGGAAACACTGTGATTAAAAAAAACAGTCAGAAATGAACAAAGTCATTATGAAAATCACAAACTGACTAATCAGGCAAGAAGCTTTCAGTTCGAGTCTTACGAAACCTTAAATCTTAAACGTTTACACTGGGGGATGTTGTAAACCGTGAGATAAGAATGAACTGATTCCTGCCTGTCGCTGCTAACAAGACACTGAAGTAGATTCATGATGAAAGCAAAATAGATTAAGAGGGAAAAATGAAGCGCACATTCCTAAGTGGCAGAAACATTCTTTGATGCGTCTGTAAACATGCCATCCCTCTCCTCATTCCTCTCCCACTTCTCCATGCTTTCCTCTGCAGAGAGGCTTATTAGCATGATGCTAATGAGGTGTGTATGGGTTTTGTATGGATACTGTGTGGGCCTGACACTGGCTCTGTTGAGAGGGCCCCTCTCATTAGACCACACCGCTGTCAGACAGCCTCCCCAACCTCCTGCAACAGCGGGTGTGTGTTCATTAAAGGTCAGATGTCAGCTAATATCAGTGGGAAGACTCAGTGGCATGAAAGTTAGAGTGGAACCCTGCAGACTGTGTGTGTGTGTGTGTGTAGTGATGTGTGGCGGGGAAAGGTGGTGTTTGTGCTACAGCAGTGCAGCGCTGATCCTCCACACTCATGATATGTTCACATTTTAGTGATGAATGACTAATGATTATTTATTTGGTTGGCCACCATCAGCGGCACTGCTCCAGCAGCCTGGGCCGCTTGGTGACATGGTGACACTACATTTGGGTGTGTGTATGTATACAACAGTACACACTGTGTGTGTGTTCTCTCTCCCTCTCCCATCCCATTTCCAAATATTAACAGTTGCGACAGTGGGGGGCTGGGGGTGGGGGTGGGTTTGAGCTCCTCCATTGCTTTCTGCTTCGCATCATTACATCCAATCTAAATCCTCATCTATTAATCCAACCACACAAAGAAACTCTCACTCCCAGCATGCTCCTCCTGTCAGCTCCAAAACTGTCTTCACATCTAATCCATTAGCTTTTTGCTGCTTCCACATACATGGAACTGCACCGCTGCGGAGGGAGCTTCCTGCAGTCAGCTGTTTTATTTACACCATGTCTGTCTCAACAACCAAAACACAGTTTTAACTTCATTTGGAATTTGATCAATTAGATTTTAACTGGTCTTATTGGGGATGTATATATTGTATAGCTTCACAAATCTTAACAGTTCATCCTTAAGTTAAATCAGAATAACTTTCCTCAACAGGTTGAGGTCTCCTCCCCTGGCCGTCATCCATGTGAGGGCTGGATGAGTTTGATACACGATAACTGCAGCATCAGTTCACAGACTTGATATTTGTACTTCATACTTAGAAAACTAGCAGGGCTTAGAGGAGAGGACAAACTGCTCCAGCTCAATCTTCTGATCCGTCTTGGCTCTGCATTGAAGCTGATAGATGGATCCCAACGGCTACACAAACAGAAACTCATTCTTCTGGCTTCAACAATTTTCCATCGAATGCCTTTTGTGTAACAAATCCTGCAGGCACTTTTTGTTACTCAATATTGCTGAGCAACAATATAACCACTAAGGCTGTATCAGTAATCTCTACAGTCTCGTGGCCTGGGAATTTGTGCCTTTGACAAATTTTCCCCTCTCAGTAAAGTCCAATACTTCCCTCTCTGTTGCATTCTGGGTAGTTACCCTGGGAAAGTTAAGGGCTCAGCCAAGTGTATAGAACGTCACTAATCAATCAGGGCAGAGTATTGAGAAGCAAAAATAAGTGATTTTAACAGCTCTGCTTGTTGATAAAAAAAGTTTCCCCATTCTTTTTAAAAATATTTATTCTAATGTTGACACAGTGTGTGTGTTGAGATAAGACCTTATGAGACACCTCAGGTAAATGTGCTCATTACTTTCCTTCCTGTTGGCCAGTAAAGTTGAAGATGTAACTGTGAAGGATCAGGTGTCATCAGAATTTGAAGAAAAGGTTGCTGACATCATACTTTAAGCGTGTGGAGGAACTTTAGGTTGTATTTTTCAGACAGGTCTTGTAAGTACTGAATTGCTGGCTGGTTGGGTAGTTGTGAAGATGAATAAGCTCGACCCTGGAGCGAGGCTTGGACTGAGAGACCCTGAGAGAACACTTCATCAAGTTGCCGTCCATGATGCAAAAGGTGAGGTGGGTCTGAGCTGTCAGGTAGTAACCACCAGCTCAGCTGGAGCTGCAGCTATGCAGCTTCCACACAAAAGACCTCTGAACGGGTGATCACTGCGACTGAATCATTTGTCAAGTTGACATTTCCCCCTCTCTCCAGATGCCTCGGGAAATTTAACTAGACTCTGACGCTCAGTAATGTCATCCATGAGGGTGCAAAAGGTAAAAATGAGTCATTACAAACCTAGATGTTCAGACTGTTACTTTGGGATGTCATTATCTGTATATCCTCTGGTATGGTGATTGCAATATTGGTGTCGAGAGAACACGCTGCAGAGTGCCTGCTGGTGGGCAAACAGCTTGCAGTTCCCCAGCTACAACACTTTACAGGTACATAAGTGATATAAAAGGACAGATAAAACCAATGTAAGTCAGGAAAACGGCATCTGCTCGCAGTCGAGATGCATTTCTATGAAATTCTGAGTTCAAGTCCAAACAGCGCGAACGCTACCCAAGGGAGTGTTCAGAAGGGCCGGGCAGGGGGAAAGAGTTTAGAGAGAAGGCAGGCTACAGTTTAATCTTGTGATGCAGCACAACTATCCCTGCTGATAAAGAACCCACAGCCAGAGCTCTACCTAAGGCTTCCCAATCTGGAGCTGCTGAGGAGGGAGGCAGAGAAAAATGAAGAGAGGAAGAAGCTCTGGAAAAAAAAGAAAAAAAGCAGAGACTTCAAATGCCTCTGACAGCGCTGCTTACATCAAAAAGGAAAGAGGGGCAGAGGGAGAAAGGGAGTGGAAAGGCAAATGGAGCAAATAAAGTGTGAAAGAGGAGGAAACAGAGCAGAGAAGACAGAGGAGGGAGGTAATGAACTTAATAATGAACTCTTCTTCTGGACTACGACCGACTCTTCCTGGATCCCTGTGAAATTTATACCAACGTGGGAGGTTAAACTCCAAAAGGTCTCACTCCAAACACCCTCAAGCAGAGGTTTAAAGAGCTGACCCAGGTTAAGATCAATGAGGCAGCCTTACTCACTCAATGCTTCCTGTCTATATAGGTTTAATTAGTTACAATAGCAGTGACTGCCTTCTAGAAATGATTCTGCATAATGGATCTGTTAGCAAGGTATTGCTTTTAAGAAATAGCCTTTAAAGGGCAGAGAGGATACGACTCAGAAGCCCCGGTCACCTCTGTCCTCTTTCACACTGCTCCATTTCTCCCATAATCCCATATCATCGACAGCAGATGTGCTGGATGCAGATGCCTAGATACGCACGCTCCCATCCCTCTGTGGATTCATCAGCCCCATATGCAATGAGCTGATAAGCGGTGCGGTTAAATCATTGTTTTTATACAGACGTTATCGTCCCCCTGCCCCACGTTATATTAGCTTAGTATTAAATCTGACGAACAGTGGAGGATAAAAGGACAGGCGTCGACGTGGGGGCGGGGGCGGTTTTATGAGGGACGTGTCAGTTTTGCTTAGCTATGCTTCAGAAACATCTGACTTTCAACTGTGTTGCAAAGGGACTGAGAAGCACAGAGAAGCTCACCAGTGAAACAACAGACACAAGCACTTGACTAAGTAGCTTTTTAAGGCTGCCGCTTTTAAGTCTCACTCTTGAAAAATACATGTTGACAAAGATTTCAGGCCGGATGCATACATGGAGGAGCTGCTCTGTGCTCGGGAGCTAAATTGTTTAAAATTGTTGTGGAGTGTCATCATATTTGAGCAGGTACAGCAGATGGAGGAGATACATTTAGCTTACATTTACTAGTATAGCATTTGCTTTTATGCCAAGTGACTTAAAAGTGAGAAAAATCACTAAAGCTTTAGCGCTGTAGGAAACTTTGGTGGAAGTATTGAGTCATACTATATGTCTGTTTGGTAAGTGCAAGGTGATAGAGTAAAGAGACGGGAGGAATCTCTTGAAGACTCAACCCACTCGATGTGTTCTCCCGGGGGTTGAGTCTTCAAGGGATTCTTGAGGATGGAGAAAGAGGGCTGTGCTATGAGAGCATTTAGATCCACCATGGGGGAAACACAGACATGAACAGCCTGGACCACAACTGCTTTGATCCAGACGATATTCCTTGGAGGAACGTATCAGTAACCTCACTGGAATCAGACAAGCCAGCTCTACTGCTGCACATTTCATTTAAAAATATACAATAAAGCCAAGTAGTGGAGTGGTTATCCTGTCATCTGACACTTTACATCACCGAGCTGCCAAATTACAGCAGCACCCCATGTTGTTATGATGCTTATTACACATCCAGCATGTACGGAACATCTGCATTTAAAACCTGCCACCTGAGTAATGTAGGTCCAGTGTCTCAGCTCCTTTGGCCTCCACCACCTCTGTTTCTTTAGCTGTTAGTGTTCCTCACCGTGTCATTTGGCACGACGCATAATAATAACCTGTATCCAAGCCTTTCCTCTTTTGAAAATAGCTGCTGCAGTATGTAGGAACGATGTTGATGAGAGTAATGAGACTGAACAGAAAGTGTAAACACAAAATCTAATTACTAAAGAAAAGTCAAAGCTGAGACGGACTGCAGAGTCTGGAGACACTTTCCTGTGGGGTTGTGCAGCTTTACAGTGTTCTGATTTGTTGCTGGGTTTGACACTTTTTTTTTCTTATCTCAGTGGTCTCACTCCTGACTGATGGAGGCTGCAACATGTGGCTCATCAGTCTGTCCCATGCAGCTTTAATGGTCATGGCTATATCTCATATGAGTGGCTTCGACTCTTGGGGCTTGTATTGGATTTAATGGCTGAAACTTTATTAACTGAAAATGTTTTTTTGTTTATTGCACAGTGACTTATAAAATGAATGTCACACACTTCAGATACACTGTCCCCTCAACAATAATAAGTCTTTCCTCACAAAGTGTAATTAAACGGTAGATACACAGTCACTGTGCTGTCCCACAGCAACAAATGTGACAAAGGTGTGATGCAGCAAGTCAACTGTGTGATTCACTGTCACTGTCACTTCTATCTCCCTAGTCGCCCATGTCTGCATCGAAACCAACCCCCATCTCTGGCTCAGCCACAGGCAGTAAAATCAGATTAAAGGCCCCCCCAGGCATCCTTTTATAACTTACATCTTCTCTAGGTTTGCTTACTGGCAGCCCAGGCTTTGACAAGGATGTCAGGATCTTTTCACAGAAGCTTGAAGAAGCTCTGGACCCACAGGTCTGGACAAGTGCATTTCATTCAAACACTGCAGAAGAAAAAGTATCTGTCTTCTTACTTTATACTAGTTGGCAGGGGGGGAAATTAGTTAAAGACATCCAGGCTGTAATAAAGGCTTGTAACAGTCAGGATGCCAGTAAACAACCATAAAATTAGCAGCAGTCCTTGAGAAAGGACAGAAAACTCTTAAAAGATGAACTCACTGGACTGGGATAGTGGGCCCTTATTTAAAGGAGCTTCTTGTTGGACCCGTTCCAAAGCTACTTAATTCATTCATAAGCTCAGTGTGTCCCTGCTCATAAAATATTTGAGTTTTTGCTTTGGGGTTTTCTGTCTCTACACTCCACCAGAGCTGTGCACACACCCGTTTTGCCCCCGCTGTCTGCCTTATCTCTCATATCTCCCAAATATTAAAGCCTACTCAAGTGAGCTGAATATGACAAGTGACACATGCGAGCTAGGCTGAGGAATGACATTCAAAATAGAAAAGTGAAAAATTTAACGCCTCCATCTGAAGCTCAGGCAGCTCTGACAAATTTTTGCATGAGCGCCTTCCACAGAGATGGAACCTTTAGCCCTGGCAGTGTGAATGTCACGGGAGATAATCAATGCACATCAACACAAACAGCACGCTTCGCTTGATTTATATGTTTGCTCTCTCACTGGGAGTGACTCGGTGCTCATATGTTCAGTCTGGTCACTTAGAAAAGTGCTAAGTTAATCTTTAATCTACATATATAGGAAGAGTGAGGAGACCAGTCGCCAACACACTGGAAAATGTGCCGTCTAGGAGAAAGATTGGCATCTTACAGGAAGTCTATCAATATACGGTGTTACCATTGAAACCCAGTGATTCAGTGGTGCTGTAACACTTAAAATACAACAACATCTGAAAGATGATTGTCAAAAATAAAGTAGAGGAATCTGAGATGTCCTGACTTTTGGTCTCAAACACACTGGTTCCTACATTTCCAATGATGCAACAGCTTCAAGAGAAATGACCCTAATGACTTAATGGGGGTACCTTTTCAGTCTTTGTGAAGCTTCTCTACAGCCAGAAATGACATACGACTGTTTTCACAGGCTGAATGCTCTGATGAGTAACATGAGCAGATAGCTGCGCTGACATTTTCCAATGTAATTAGATTTTTTTTTTTTTTTTACCTGGAACTAGATGAGAAGATATACACTGCTGTATGCCTGTATGCTTCATTAGGAGCCAAACAATGGGTGGCTGAGTTTACTATTAAGACTGAACATGGCTGGTTCTGGCCCAGGAATCCAGTTAACTCAGGTTAAATCTTGTTTCTTTAATCCACACAAAAGTGTAAAAACAAGTATTTGCTGATTTAGGGAAGCTTGTGTGCCAGACTATTTTGATCACACAGTAGGATGATTTTTGCCATCTCTGGAAAGATCCGGGCCAGCTGCTCCTTTAAGAACACTCTGTGAGGCGATCAGACTGCATCAACAAAAACTTTCTGAAAATAATAAATTACTTAATTTCAACATGATGAGGCTTTTTCCCAAACAGCAAAACCAAAAATAAAGCTTTAAAATAAAAAAAACAAAACAAACACTTTTCTCTGAAGTTTCCTCTGCGTTCAAACAGTGGGTCTGAGGTAAGTTACATAATGATTTTCAGCTTAATACCAACATCTGCTCCACTGAATCCTGTCAGAGGGAGGATACCTGCTGAGACACAAACCTGTTTGATTGGACATGAAAAAGAATTTTACACCTCTCATCTTTCAAGAGTTGAAATAGGAAATGCAGAGGAGTATGGACTGCCTCAGGTTTACATTACTATGGCTGATGAAGAAGAGCTAAACAGTATATAGCTAAATACAAAAATACTAGTGCTCATGAGGAAATCATGGTTGTTATGGAATCTTCAAAATAAAACCACACTACACCTCTAAAACCATGACTACTTTTATACTCCCACCTTCGCACTCTCCATGTTCTCTTCATCAGTCCATGCAGTGGGTGGAGAAGCACTGAACGGTGTCTATGCTCAAAGCATTTCCTCTCCAGCAGGCTAATTGCCCCAGTGTGACGAGGTGGTTCCTAATGAGCCACTCTTCTCATCCTTCCTCTGTTGCAGGCAGCTGTCTATTGACACGCACAGCGGTAGTCTGTTTGGACACTACAGTGGGGGTCTCAGTTTTTAAAGTTTCCAAAATTAACACACACCTCAGAAGGTGAGAGGTTACTGTACATGCCACATAAGAGCACCATGAAAAGTTCAATTCCAGCAGGTGACCAAAAACTGCATTCACACCTGCACCAAATAACCTGCAGTAGACCAAGGTATTTATCAACTCCGCTCCAACTGGCTCTGAACAGTGTTGATATAAACACAAACCAACCAAATTGTCACTGCTTGTCCTGGTGTGACGTCTTTCAGAACAGAGACACTGTGCAGACCTGTCACCTGCTCAGCACTGTGCTGTCAAAGCAGAAGCATCACGTCTAGACGAGTGAGCTACAGCCCTGAAATAAGTTTCAAAAACACTCCCTTAGTCGTAGCATGCCACATGGACTGTGACACATATAGGACCACCAAAGGTACGAAATCCAACAGATCTGTATTACCAGTCTGTATTTCCTCTCCACATCTGTGTATGCTCTATAGTAAGTGCTGACATGAGTACCTGTAAACTTAGCTCTGACAGCTGAGGGCTTCAGACTGCCCCTAAATGGGGGCTCTTAAAATTTGAGACAGTGCAAGTAAATTTTTCATCTACTACCAGTAAATTTGCTGTAATCTGTCATCACAGGTGGCAGGCCAATGTGTGTGTGAGGATCATGAAGGAAAAGGAGGAGCTGATGGACCCCTTTATGTTCTGCTTGCACTCCTAAAATTTTAAGTTAGGGGCCACTGTGGTCCTAGTAAAAAAAGGTAGTCTTTAGCCCTTCAAAGGAGTCCATCTTCTATCTTCTTAAAATCAAGTTTACCTTTATTATGCCCTTGCTCATACCTGCTACCTTTGATATTAAAGGGTGCAGTGGGTCAGTTTGTTCAACAGTCTTTGAACAGTTTACAGACCACTCTTCTTTTGTGGAGCCGAGGTTAAAGAAAAGTGTCTGGTCCAACACAGCTAATAAGCTACAATACTCTGGAGCTTCCAATGAAAGTTCAGCATTGACAAGACAGTCTGCTACTGGTCAACACAGCCAATTCACAGGTCAAAGTTCACCAAAGTTGCACTGGCATATCTCATATTCTCATTGGAACCAGAGACAACCGGCCCACACAAAAGCAGCCTCCCTGTGTTGTTCCAAAAGAGTGCTATTTTCAGCTCATCTTGCCTTTGTGGACTTTGTGGATCGCTGTTGCACTGAGCAACACAGCTAAGAATTTGGGGTATGTCTGTGAAGACGCTCAATCATTCAAATCATGGTATATCTAGGCCAGAGAATCCTCTCCAGTCTGTACAAAGCCTTTTGGATGAGAGACAGAAACATCTTCAAGAACTTAAACGAGCTGCCTTTGACATGCGTCTCCTGCTTATCTATCTTTGAGCTCTTGCAGAGTTACCGT
Source organism: Caranx ignobilis (assembly GCA_021432705.1). Lineage (NCBI taxonomy): Eukaryota > Metazoa > Chordata > Actinopteri > Carangiformes > Carangidae > Caranx > Caranx ignobilis. The sequence continues at coordinate 13,008,017 of MU269991.1, forward strand.
CACTGTTCCTGCTCTTTCCACATATCCATTATATGTACACCTGAAGTCACAGTTTCTCTGGGGACGTGGCTTCTTATTCTGGGCATAGTAACAATCATATTCTTTAGTAAAGGTATGAGAGGCAGGCTGAAGGAGAGCACAGACGACAAAAATCAATTCAACATTTTCCCTCAGAACCCTTCACAAATCTCTATCATTAGCAGATAAAATTGAACATTGAATGAAGATTTAAAATCTATGGACTGCCCTCGCACAAAGGTATTTTTCCTCATGCATAAAAAGCAAACTGTGCACAATTTTTGGTGTCAGGAAAAAATATCTAGCAAGCATGCATGGGCGGTGATGAACAATGGCTATTAACGGGCCAGCCCTCCCCTGAGATGCATCTCTTTGCTTCATAGTGAGATCAATCCAAACCAAGAGCATAAATAGAAAACTCTGCCTGCATCACCAGCTCAGAGCCAGGAGAAAAAAAACTGGGTCAGATTACTTGCAGTATTAGTTTTTTCCTACTTATGCATTCCTCCTTCCTCCTCCTTTGGTGTATGTGAAAAGCCTGAGTAAGCATTCCTGTTCCTCACAGCCCGATGCTTCTCTTGCACTGTTGAGCTGTTTATCAGGGACAGTGAGCACAGGGATCGCTGTGTGTTTCTCCCTCCTGCTCCGCTGAGAAACAGATACTGGTGGATTCGCTGTGCTCACGGGAGGCAGCCGAGCGAGGCCGGCTGTTGTCGGTGTCTTTCAAATCGTGTTATGTTCCTAATCCTCCTTTCCTGAGTGAGGCTTCTTTTAAAGCACCTTTGGGACTCAAGTGTCAGACCTCAATGCAAGGGCTAACGGGACGGGTGTCACTTCTCCAAATGTCCCAGAGGGCAGATAGATGGACTAATCGATTCCATGAGGAGAGGGTTGAAACATGCGCACATGGTTGTTTACTGATGCCGTTTTTTTCTCTGCAAGTCAAGATGACAGCCAATATCAAACAATATGCCAGGAGTGTAAATACTGCAGGACATGTTGCACTGGATTGGAAAATGCACTGACACAGTGACAGGCAGCTATCTCCACTGTGGCTAGTGAGCCAATAATAGTAGCAGAGAAACAGACAGCCTCCTGAATCATGGTAAGACTATGCGAACGAGCACTAATTTGCTGTGCTATGTTAATGAACTGTGGCTCATTATTGTGTCTAATGTGATTAATATCAGTGATTACTGTCGTGGCAACTGAAAAGGTGATAGAAGAGACAATAGACAAAAGATGGGGGACAAAGAGCAGTGTCATATATGATGATGAGAAAACCTGGAGCAATAACTAACTAACTCAAAGAGGACTGGTCTTTAAGCACTTGCAACCAATGCACAGTGTTTTTTGTGCATTAATAATATATAAAAGTTCATCACTGAGACGATCAGTGGGCTGTTATTTAGCTCCATGTGCTGCAGGTGAAATAAAGCTTTCCTCTGTTTTCAATGTCTAGCTCATTTATTGAGGGGTTCGGGTTCACACAAGGGTGAGATAGTGTCGTATTCACACTCAGCTTCAACTGGATCATCAAGCTAAAGGGACTGAGTTTAAAGGAGACATATTATGCTGTTCCACATTTTAGAACATGCTCACAATGTTATAATGTCATATGTCCATGCTGAACCTCTGCAAAGTTGCACAACATGAGCTACAGGGGTCCTGCTGTAATCCACCAACCAGATTTCACATGGTTTCCAGTCTCTCTGAACGCTCGGTAACGAAATCTCCACGAGATTTGTGTAAAACCTGACGTCAGGTTTTACTGTCCAATTACATGTAGGATGAATGCCACACTGCAAGTGATCTGCCCAAAACATGTCCACGATGCCCGCCCCCAACCGGCATCTATATGGAAAATCACAACTGTTTTCCTTCTCCAAAGAAAATGAAAAATAGCAGTTGAAATCATGATTTTTCTTGACATCTGAGACAACTAAGGAGTTTCTGGTGCTGAGAATCATGCAGAACTACGCTGTAGGTGTTCAACACTGACACAGTGATAAGGAAAAAGCAGTAAAATATGCATAATGTGTCTCCTTCAAAGTAGGTTTGCAATGGGCAAAGACTAAGAAAAATGGAGATAATTTATTTATTTATTGTGTACATACCAAACCATACATTTATTCTTATCCATGCCCCCCATACTGTGCAATATTTTCAACAACTAAAGAAACACTCCATATTTTTCTTCTTAAATAAATCATAATACAAACAGTATATACTCTTCCATTTTATTTTTTGTACATAAATGTATGGAGTTTCTATCTTTACTCCTGCTTGTTATATTGCTGCTGTAATGGGTGAATTTCCCATGAGTGGGATAAGTAAGTCTCTTATCTTTATGTCTATGATGTCTATTGGTTTCTGAAGAGCCATTTGTAATCTCAACGTGAGCCGCTCCACCATCGCCACCATCCACCATTGGGAGTGTCTGTCTCAAACTAACTCCTCCTGATTACTCCAGAGGTTTAAGACAAGCATATGATCAGTCACCAGTTACTCAAAGTGCTACGTCTTGAGAATTTTAAGCCTTGATAACATTTAAACAGGTGTGTTAGGAGATGAACAGTCATAGAGCGCTGTACCAGGCTGTAAAAGTGTTTATTTCTGCTGCAAAGTTGGGCATTTTAACATGGGAGTCTATGGGGATTAAATCAGATTTGCAGCCAGACACATTGGCAGAACTACACTTCCTGTTTTTTCAGCCTTGGAGGCTTGCTGCTTGGTAACAGCACTATCATATCCAGAAGTTTTTATAGGAAGACCTGTTGAAATAAGTGATTGTTCTTCATACCAAGTATGAACCTGCTGAGGGGAAACACTGTGCACAGTCTAACAAACCCTATCTCCTCAACATCTGCGACAGCTGACCTTACTGTAACTTCACCAAACTCCAGCTCACTTTTCCAGCAGCAGTTTGTCTCAAAACACAAACTGGTGGAAATCATGACAGAGGGAAGCAGAATTTGTTCACTGAAACAACTCCACCGGCTGCAGCTGCTGGAGAGTGTTTGTATCTGACAAATCACATAATGACGAGGTGCAGCTCTGACTACATGTTCCAAAAAAGAAAAGCAGCAGAATCACTGGAGCCAGATGTGTTTAGATATGAATCAGGTGCTGAGGCAGAACAGTTTTAAGTGACAAGCTAAATTCAATTTCACTGTTTGTTTCACTCTCACCCTGAATGTCAGACACCGGCATAAATTCCAGACATTTAATTAATCTGCAGCAAGCATCATAATGCCCTGCAGCAGAGGACGAATCTGAAAGCTTTGCCTTCACACAGAGAGAAAAAAAAAACAAGCAGCTGAAATACAACAACAAAGCAGCATCTATCAGCTTCCATATATGCAAACAGAACCATTTGAGCACATACTGCAGAGATAAAGTGCCATCACAGCAGTCTTCAAGGTTTCATCCGAACCTTAAAAACAGTTACCAACAACTGGACCCATGGGTGCATACAAGAAAACTCACACAGCCCTATTTTCAGCCTTTATACCTCCTTCATCTCCTCCATTAGAAAATGAGAGTGAACAGCAGCTACTTAGATTTAATGAACCTCTCATCCTGATGGCGCTCAACAGCCATTTCTTTACATTTAGGACTGTTAATGATATTTAGGTTGCACATCTAAACAGGAACTGACAGTGTAGCATTAGACTATCTAATGTACTGAGATGTAAACTGTAACATCCAATTCCTGACCTTTTCCCTTACATGTGAAAAACACAAATATGTCTAGACTGTGAATTGTATATTCATATAAAACTATAATGTTTGTGTTGCAAGCTCAAAAAGTAAATCCTGTATGATTAGAGATAGATAGGAGGAAATGTTGAGTCAAATACACCTTGCAAGAAAAAGAACTTGATCATGTCTGAGGACCACTTAACCATTAAAATGAAACTTCTGGACCACCTAACATCCCAAACACCCCCAAAACCGCTAGGGGCTACCACTTCTACAATGGTAACATGCTCAGGAGAATGTCACCTGGGAGACAATTACCTACAACCCCCTCCCCTCACAGACTGCTAAGCAACAGGTGCTGCCATCTAAGTAATATCAAAATTGAAATCTGCCTGGCTGTGAAACACACTGTGAGTCTCAATCATAGTGACTACATTACTAGTTACACTTTGCACTATGAGGATTTGTCTGATTTTCTTTTAATTGACTGAGTCTTAAGCCACTGGTCCATGATCGTGTCCACTGTCCATGTTTGATAGTTAATTGGCCAATAACTGGTGAAATTTAGCACACTTACAGGACAGAGTAACCAGAAGTAAAAATAAAATTCACATTTTCTCTTTCAGATATTAATCAAGGGGTGTCTTACTGACCACTGGCAGTATACTAGTGGCATCTCTTTGAAAAAGGCTTTAGAGTTTTAAAGGGGCTATATGAAGGTTTTCTGTACCACAGCACACGTTTCTTGTTAGGAGAAAGTGATGGTGATTGTTGGTTGATATCAGCTTCAGCCATCATAGCAAGAGGTTGTAATACGACCTCTGTGTGTCGCTACATCTCACGAAAGATCAGAGGTTACAGTGACTCGCTATCAGAAAGGGATGAAATGGGCCCGCTAGCTTGTTAGTGTGCTAACTTCATTAGAAGAAAAGAGTTCATTGGGACAGCTTGGTGAGTAAAGTCATAGAGTCTGAAGCTGAACTTCTACAACATTTCTTTAGGAATGATAACAGCTGTTAATGCTAACATTGGCTGTGTAGCAAAGGCAAACCCTAAAGATAGCTCTTGAACTCTGCTTGCTTGAAAAGAAGAAAACTGGGCACCTTCATTGTTAGCCTAATGTTTATTCTAGCATCTAGGACTGAAAGGTGCCTGCAGCCTTGACAATCTCCAACAAAAACATAATTCGCCCCGTGTTTAGCCCGAGAGCTGAAACACAGGCCAACAAAAGATTTATGCAAACAATAAAACCACATGACAGCAAATTGTTAATTATTGTTAATTTTGGTTGTGTCTTTGGGGCTAACTCATTCACATATGATTAGTAATGTCTTAAATCCAAAACAGATTCAGGCACAGAAGGCCAGACTGGGAAAAATGCATATCTGCCGACGTGCTTGGAGCTGCCACGTTAACTGGGGGATATTTCTCTTTCTTGTTTATCTGCATGTTCTGTCAATTTACATAGAGCTGCCTCTGCTGGGGGAAAGAGATTCTCCTGGCCTTTTGAAACCAGATCTGTTTCTTATTTGTGACAAAATGCAAAGGTCATTGCATATCATATCCTGTTGTTTTGAAATACACAACACCTTAAAAAAGGGCTAATAATCGGTAAATTAACAGCCTCTTAAGCCATCACACAACTGTTGTTACACTTCTTAAAGTATAATACCAACAAATAAGCAGTGTAAGACAGGAATAATTAATACTAGCAATAATTACATAACAGGCTCTGTGAAGGAATTGAGATTTCACACTGAATGATTAATAGCAGTAGGACATGTAGTCCGTATACAAGGCTTTCTGTTAATCCCCAGTGTGAAGGCAGGGTGCCAGACTAGATAGCCAGCTCCACACACACAGAACTATAGCCTGGAGAGGAGGAAGAATAAAAAAGGTACCGGGGTGGAAGAGAAGAGCAAGGCAAAATAGAAAGTGAGAGGAAGAAAGTGAGAAAGTCTAATTCACAGCGCACCAAGATTGAGCTATAATTTTATTTTTCCCTTTCATCTTGGTCAAAGCCAACGCTGAACAAAAAGCTGCAAATGCTTGATGAGACCAGGCAGCCTGACCGTGTTCTGTCTGTGTGTGGAGAGGAGGGAGATAAGCAGTGGGATTTAAATAATCAGGTTTTCCTCCGGTTCTACAGAACTTCATTCGACACAGGAGGGCAGGGGGTTTGTTAGTCTCCTATTTATCAATGTGATTTGATTAGATGATCAGGAATATGCTTTCCTCCACATGCAATTTCGAAAATGTGCTCACAGATGTGTGGTGAAAAATGTAAATACTGAATATGGTGTTATGTAACCACACCATTACTGAGCAAGGCCAAGGTGTTTTCATAAGGCAGATGAATGAATTGACAGTGTATGTGTATGTGTGTGTGTATGTGTGTGTGTGTGTGTGTGTGCTGCTAACAGCACTTTTCAAAAAAGGATTCTCAAACATGACTCTTCGACAGAATGCGGTAAGCTCATTTAATCTTATTTTTCTAAGTGCCACTTGCGTACGGGCCACAACGAAATTAACTGCAGTCACAGTGGCTAAGCTGTGAGGGGGCAGTCGCTCTGATGAGGTGATGAATGTCAAGTGTGGTAATGCACTGTAGCTGCACAATCTGTTTATGGAGGAAAGCCACTGGTGAGCTTCTGTGATGTGAAAGCGTCTATTATTTAATTATGGAAATTTAGGTTTCTGGTGGGTGGTTTGGGTGCACTGCAAACAACATCCCTGACAGACGCTTTACAGTCAGGCACATTTACACACCCAGCAAAGATGGCACTGAGATACTGAGTGGGTTTGAAAACAGTGGTGTGGGTTTCCATTGTGTGCTGATTTTTAGTTTGGCCATTAAAAATGTCTGGACTGCTCCTTGTTATATGTATTTTTTGGAGCAATACACAGTAGTTACATTATGCCAAATGTTAATGTCGATTCTCAAACACACAGCAATCTGCTTCTTATGGTCACCTGTTGATGACATCATGGCAATAAGGTTGCAGAAGCTCTGTAATCAAGTTACGTCTTACACCATGGTTGTTTTCATCTATGTATTTTAAACAGATGAGGGACGTCTGGATCTTCATTTATCAGTGTAAAAAGCAAGGCCAATTTTAGACAGCTCAGCTTCCAGCTGTTCCAAGATATCATGGTTAATCATTTTAGACCTGAAAATACTTTACTGAGTGTTTCTAGCAATTTTAATCCTCTGATCTATTTGTTATGGAGATGATAACACCTCTGTGAATAATTGGACTGCTGGTAAAACCCAACTGCTGCCTGGTTAATAACTTATGAAGCAGTTAGGAACAATGAAAGAAATCAAAATACAGTTCAGCAAATTCAGCTCCCTCTTTCTTTCTCTGACATCTTGTTTCCACTGCACAGTGTTAGCAAAACAAAACACTGACTTCAAGTGTGAAACTGCTTTGTTCATTGTCTTTAAAGGTTATAAATCACCTGCTTTGCTTCGTTTGTGGAGAGGAGGAGGTCTCTGAGGATAATTTTGCCACCTGCATACTGTACATTCTGGTGTTATATAATTATGAAATTGCATGTTTCTCTGTACAGTTTAATTAGCTACAGAGAAACATGTTCTTTGCCTGAAGTCCCAAACTGACTTGATTCATGAAAACGCAGTTAAAGAAGTGACGACAAACTGACCTGCAGATACAATAACCCTTACATGCACAGCCCTGTGTATGTAAGCCTCTGAAGATGCCGTTCTAACACACTGATCACATCTTAATGATTATATCATGTATGAGCTACAGAAAGTCAGACAGAATAAACTGCCTTTGAAAGATTACAGTGTGTTGGTGGTGAATCTATTCTTTGTTCCACCACTGAATTATTCATTATATAGTGTTTTCTATGTACAATCTACAGCTGCTGTAATTTTGGTTTGTCACAACAGTGAATGTGCTCTTTCAGAGGGTAATACATCAGTGATATCCAAATCTTTTAAAACATGACAAAGAAGTTTTGCATCACAGCACCACCCCACCAACCTTCACCCCCCCCCCAAAAAAATGTCCTGATGAATATGTCTCACAGCCAAAATCTCCAGTCTGATAAGAAGCTTTTCTCTCTTCAGCCTGGCGTCAGTTCTTCTGGTTTGGAGATTTTGTCGTCATGTTGTCAGAGAACAGGACTTTTAGGAATGGTATTCACAAGTTTCATTGGGAGCATCTGCTTAAGGAGACAGTTAAAGAAGCAAATACTTGGATAAAGTGAGGCATTGTTGTAAGAATAGCCTCATACTGGCCAAAATGACATTTCTCATTACTGTAGATTTGCCTTATTTGTCAAGGAATCACAGTCAGAGTGAGACACAAAGTGTCTCATGAGCACAGCAGATGAAAGAGCTCTGTCCAGTCAGACTGTTAGATCTTCTCCCTGTGCTTCTTTTGCATAAAGCATCACAGACAGACTGGGTTGGCAGACACCAGCATTCTGTGTCCAGATAACTGACGTCACTTTGGATGATTTCTGGAAAATAAAGAGAAACTTTCTCAAAGAGTTCTTCGAGCTGCCTATTTAAAACCCTGCAAATCGATTCTGTGGACCCTGAGCTGAAACGAACAGAGGAGACAAAGGTGCAATCAGCTCGAGTGGTTTCATCAGCCCAGGTGGAAAGTCTCACCAGGCTGAAGGTGTGCAGTCTGTATATCCAGAGCTGTCAGAGAATATAGAAGTAAAACATTTTCCCCCTAGAAGAAAATCTGCACTCAAGAAAGAAGAACAAGGACGCGGCGATGTGTGCAGAACGACCTGCTTTCTTTGGAACATGGGACCTCTGAGTAGCTGAGATGGGAGGGTGGATTTCTAAATGAGCTTGTCAGAGTGTAGATGAAGAACCGGTGGAACGGCCTTCAGTGTTCGGCTTCTTTTTCATAGCTGCTGCTCGGGAGAAAGCGAGCAAAACCCGGGTCTGATCCTCCGGAGAAACAAGCGATGAACAGAGTCATCAGCAGCCACCGCCTCTTCCTTCACTGAGTAACAGTATCCTTCATGTAACACAGGGGAGACAAATTAGTTCTGCAGTTATCAGTGTGAGTTTCTTCACGCTCCTGACAAACTGCCCGATGTTACAAGCAATTTTACTCTAATGAATCATGGATGCCAAGAACAACAGGCTGCTCTTGCTGCAGGAAATACACCCTTCCCATGAAATGCAGACATGATGCCAGCATGAGATAGATGACAAATGAATCCTGGGAAGGAGAACTGGTGGGAGAGAGGGGTTATTCCTTCTTATAGGCACATAACAGAAAAATTACTTTCACACCGTCGGCCTGATTCATCAGGCTGCAGTGCATTCCACATATCGTCATCTATTTTCCTCTAACCTGGCACACCATGCTAGACCAGCTACCAAGCGATATATGATTCTTCTACTGTACAACTTGGAGAGCCGTGGGAGTATTAAGTCTGACCACAGATTTACACCACACTTTAAAGAGACCATCAGTATTACTACATCGGGCCTCTGCAGGGTCAATCAAGCCTTCTCCAGATTAAATTTTACTCCTTCAAAGATCTTTTTAATATCACATTCAATGCAATTAAAGCAAGCAGGGACATCATGCCTATAATGGTTTATAGAGTACATGAATTAACTGATGTTCATACCACATTCTTGTCAGTAGAGAACTACTTTAGTGTCTTATTGATAAGTCTATAGTAATATTTAGTCACACTAATCAATATATGTAACCTCGACCAAGAGAAATAGCGGAAATTTGTTGTGGTAAACTGTAAAAGGTTGTTCACTTTAAGTTAATCAATCTATTTTAGTACAACTTAAACATACTGTAACCCTTATAGAAATATCAGCTTCTAAGCTCATATTTCCGATGCACTAATCTAACTTGCAAGCTAAAAATATTCAAAAATCCTTGACAAATTAAATTTAGTTTTTTCAAAATTAATTCCTGGCTAAGGCCTTTTTTTGCAGAAATATTGAACCCACATTAATTTCAGAGGCAAAGTCAGTCAGTGCATGTTCTTGTAGCTGAGAGAATACTTAACAATGAGAGTGTGGTAAATGAAGGACAAATGGACTGTTACTATTATAATTTGGTAAGTTGTACAGTTCTGTGGAGTAATTTTACAAAATGATGCAAAGTCTTTTTTGCCTTTATTCTCATGACTGCTATTCAAACCGGCCCTATCTCATCTTTTCACCAGTGTGTGAGGGAACACAACATTTTTTATTTAAATGCCTGTTTTCAGTCTGAAACGCAGCTCAGACAGAACCTGGAATGATGCTGCTGTGATTTTAATGCCAGGAATCATTTCTTTTGTTCTGCCTTGCATGAAAGCACAACTGCATTGAAAGAGCAAACCTCAGCTTTACACGAGATGTCTAGAGACGCTATTTATTTTTGACAGCAGTGCATTCAGGGTGCCATGTGACGCCACTGAAATCTAATCTTTAAACAAAGACTAGAAACAAAATTGCTGACATTTCCAAGCAGGTTAGTGTTAGTGTGACTACTGAAGGTATTTGATAAAAAAAAAAAAAAAAAAAAAAAAAGAAAACTGCACAGCACTGGAGGCCACGAGGCCAGAAGAAAAAAAAATCAAGAGTACTTATGAATGCATGAGGTCAGCCCATGTGTGGGGGAAAAGTAATATGAAAGCTTTGATAATTCAACTTAACCCACTGTAGAGCAAATGCTGCTAAATCAGCACAAACATTCCATACAGCATCACTGCTCACAACCTGTTCAGCTGCCCGAGGCAGATTTCATTACACACACACACACACACACACACACACACACACACACACACACACTGTGTGTGTGTGTGCTGTGTTCCCTTCAGTTCAACAAACACCACCCATTTGGTTGAACCCATTTCTAAAATGTGCCTCGGGTTATTGCGGGGCCACCAGGAACATCCACTGAGAAATAGTGGACACGCGCCATTATGTGGAACATTTCCCAAGGCGTCTGTTACTCGCAAACAGCCGTGTTACTTAAAGACAGCCTCCGACACGGGAACAAGCTGATGAAGAACCAACAAAGAGACGTTTACAGCAGGGACTGGTACAAAGTGTAAGATCTCTCAGAAGTGTGCTCTCTGCAAAAAAGAAAAAAAAAAAACTTTCCATCTTTGGCTTTGTTATCTTATGAAGAAAAAAGCTTAGTAATTTAACTTATACTCATTAGTGCCA